>RJWH01001017.1:278159-491228 GCA_004363575.1 Solenodon paradoxus | reverse complement strand
TCAGACATCACCTGCTCCCCACCCCCGACCCCTGCAGAGCTTTTCTATACAGCCTTAGACTTCCTCTTCCACCTTATCCTTTATTCTGATTCTTTATCCTTATCCCTAGCCCAGAAGGAAGGAATGTGATCAGCTTAGACTCTGAGTCTCTCATGGTCCACGCGGCGAAGGACTAGGGGTAAAGGCCAGGTCCTGTGGCCATACAGGGCCTCCCCGCCAGCTGACAGGGCTGGTGTATGAAGGAGACTGTATTGTTGTTCCTTTTCTAGGAAACCCCTGAGATTGCAAAATGCACTAAGATTGCCTGGGCTCCCGGGAGGCTAATGGATTCATTTCTTTCTTTTAAATTAATCTCAGAAATTCTCGAGTTTGGGGAAGAACAGTTCTCTGTGCTCTGTTTGCAAAGTTATTCCAATATTAATAATGGGAATTTCATGCCAGATAAGTATGAAGCTTGGTAAGTTATCTAATTGGATTTGCTTTTTTTTTTATCATTGGCAGACTTCACTTTAAATGGTCTTTTTGTAGTAAACACGCCCAAAAGAATTCTCTGCAGTTAGAGCAGCTCTGTATATGTTCCTTTTTTTCCTCTTTCTGGAGAAGGATATATAGTCCCCATTGTTGTTTTGTGGGTTTTTTTTTTTTTTTTTTTTTAAGGGAGAGTCCTTTTTTAAAGGGAGATGCCCACATTTTTCTATTATTATCAGAAAATCTTAGCTTACAGATGTTCGTGACCGATGGGAAGCTGACTGTATGAGAATGAGGTTCGACAGTCTTCTATTAAAAACCTGTAAAGAAAACTAACAGAAAAATTGTGACGTGAGAAGCATATAAGCCAAAACTGTATGCTAATTTGGTCCTGCATCTTTCAAGAGACATCTTTTCAAGAGACTGCAGTTGTGGTCACGGCAATGGGGAATATTGCAGACTGCTGAAATGAATACTTAAGGAAAAAAAAAAAAAACTTCATGAGTTAAAGAGGGAGATAAAATTGCTGCCTGGCCAGTAACTAGCAGGTATTCTGCTAGGGAGCAATGTACTGGTTCCTTTTCATTTGAAAAGGAAAAAGGTACTCAGCGTGAAAAGGAAGTAAAGGGAAGGAGAAATCACTACTTTGCTCAAACAGCATTTTAATCCAGCAAGCCAGGTCATAAGGACCAATTTGTGACCTTAGAAACAAAAGATGTTGGACATCAGGAGATTTCTTTGCCTTAGAGCAAAATAAAGTCTTCCGTAGAGTAGGAACTTCTCTTTCCAGTAATGGCACCATCAGAGACCTTGTTAGAAGTCCAGAAGCTCAGGTCCCCTCCCCTTCCAGACCCACTGAATCAGAATCTACATGAAACCCATTAACCACACTCCCCAAGGAGCCCACATGCGCAAGCGACTGTGAGACTCACGGCTCTCTCCTGTGTCATTTCTCTTTTCTCCTTTTGCTTCTGAAGAAGATAGGAGAGATTATTTTGACCGGTGGTTATAAGCCACCACTGAGCACTTTTCCTTAGCAAATTTTCCATTAAACCGCACAGGTAGTTAGTACAGGAGTCAGGACTTGGACCATTAGACCTAATTTTTCCAAGTTGTCGTTATATCAGAGAGGGTGCGGAATTTCATACACAATCAACTTTACTTGTCTGCTTTATTTGATGAGAAAACAAAATTCAGCTGATTACGAATGTAATGGCTGAAAATTCCCTCAAGTAAGCTTTTAGGAAACTATTTACTTTGGTTTGCAGAACTTACATTTTCCTTAATAAATTTCTAGGATACTAAGTACTCTTTCTCCTTTCAGTAGCCTGTGTCTGGCTTTTCAGAGTGCAGCCATGAGGTGTGATGGTCAAAGTACATCATTTGAGTATATTTTGACAGCATGTTTTTCATCTGTTTATACAATCAGTCAACTAGTGTTTATTAAATGCCTAGTAAATACTGGCGACTGTGTCAAGCTCAGGGTACAAGAGTGGACAGTAGATGGTGTGTGAAGATCTTGGGCTTCCTAGAAATTTTAAGTCCAGTGTCCCTTGAGTGTCGTATTCAAAGGGGGAAGTGGTAAGAGATGAAGCTGGAGAGAAGAGGAAGACATCTCACAAGAACTTGCAGGTGCTGTGTTAAGAAGTCTAAAATTTCACTTGGAAGCAGAGCCATCACTACTCTGAGGCAGCAAATATCAAACTCTGTGTTGCAAACTAGGAGTGAGTCAGGATGTTAATGTTGAAAACGAATGAAACCCAAACCTCTTTCACCACAGGGTGGGCAAGGAATAAAGATCCAGACGTGGAGAAAAAATAATGGAGAGGAAGAAAACAAAATGAGAACAGAACTCATATACCACCTATCCACTGGCACATTATTGATGTACGCACAGGTCTCCAGTGGAGTGCCAGTGCCAGTTTGAACCAGCTCCAGAGAACCAGCTGTCCGCATCTCTTCCCAAGTTCACGTTCGATGCCATCCATTTGGAATTGGCCATGGTGACAGTATTTACACCAGGGAAATTAGCAAATGCAACAAATCAGAACTTGTCTTTCTAGCTAGCAGGTCTGGTTGGAAAATTTACCAGGACTTCACGACTAGTATCTCTTGTAAGATAGACAGACAGCAAAAGAAACAGTCTATTAATTACCCACCACCATCACTTTAATGTGTATTATCTTTGGTCATCTGTTGAGTAAATTTAATCTTTTACATGTTTTTCTATATCTTCATTCCTTTGTCCTTATTCAAACAAATACTTGGAATACTAATGTGTCATCAGACGTTTATTTATGGAATACTATTTAGTATAAAACATGAGAAAGAACACATGTGACCATTCTAGTCATTGTTTTAGGAATTGGGCACATGAATTGCAGATGGTGCCTATAGCTACTTTCTTCCACTGTTCTGTATTTCCTTCGCCTTCATCAAGTACCTCAGCTGATAGTCATGTTTTTCTTTACCTGGTGGAATAAACCAGATTTTCCTCTTGAAGGGCCTAGGATATTGGTTGTCCTGCCTAGATTGGATTCCTGTAATTTTCATTGATAATCACAGAGCATGATTATATTAGGAGACACCCAGGGATCCCCAGTATTCCAGACCTTCCTTGCCTCATTATGCAGAATGAATCCTGTATCCCCTTGGTAGCAGGATCGCTCATGCCTGTGAGCATAGTAACTCCGTTCTTGGGCTGCCAATTTAGAGGCACAAGAAGTACAAAATGGCCAGGTAGTGGTCTTAACTCACAACTCAGCAGAATCAACGTTGTGTCTCCTGGTGGAAGCATTCCTTCCTTTGGCACTAGGATCTTTAGGCCCGCAGAGCAGAAGGTCAGAGGAAGAGAAAGCAAAACTTTTGTTATTGGCTCTCTAGGGGTAAAAGTAAATGATATCCATCCAATTTCTACTGCTCATTCCCGAACCCATGAATACTGGCTGTGGGAGAAAGAACACCATACATGATGCTAATTCAGAGCACATACAGGTTTCTGGAGAACCATGTCAAAGTTTTGTAAGATACTGACACCTACTAACATCTTGGTGCTCTAACTGAGTCTTCACTGATTTCATTTCACCACTCTATCCATCCAGTGTCTTCAGGATGGTGGGGAACAGGGAACACGGTAAGACCAGAGAATTCCACGAACCTGGGCTCAGGGCTGCACTTCTTTTGCTATAAAGTGAGTTCCTGCATTGGCAGCAATGTTACGTGAAATATCACGATGCCATATAGGTTTCTTCTATGTTCAGAGATGAAACACTGCATGCAGGGAAAGTCACCCTGTATCCAGAGTGTCCATTCTAGTAGGAACAAACACTTCCCCTTCCATGCTGGAGGCAGTAGAGTGTAAAAAGATCTGCCACTAGGCAGCTGACTGCTCACCTTGAGGAACTGTCTTTGAGCACTCAGGGTTAATCTCTGTGTTGGCAGTTTGGGCCATCATCAGTGGTCATAGCCAGGCTGGCCTTAGTGAACAGAAGTCCATGTTTCTGATTCCATGCATAACCTCCTCCCTGCCACCATGACACTTTGTCCATGAGCCCATTGGCCTCAGGGATGGCTGAGGAAAAAGACAGAGCAGCTCAACCTATCCACTTGATTATTAAAATCTTCCTTTTATTAGGTCATCTTTATCAGCTCACATTCACATGGGATACAAATATCTTCATGTTGATTGTGTATTCCAAGAGGCCAATCCATGTACTTCTTTCCCAATTTTCTTTGCCATCAGTTTTCCAATCACGCTTCTTTATGTCTCCTCATCCTGGGACAATGTGACTAAACCACTAACTACAATCCATGAATCAGTATACACAAGTACACCTAACTTTTAACCATCAAAACCCCTCTGCTTCCTGCTAGGTACAGCTCTTACGCACTCTGTCCTGTACTCTAGACAGGGTCAGTGGTGTTTTGTTTCATTTAGCATCTCTTCAATTCCACTTGAGATAAGTGCCTGTGTTCATCAGAGTGTTTGTGTCTTCCTCCAATTTTATATGTTGAAATCCCAAAGGCCACAGTGATGGTATAAGAAGGTGGGGCTTTTGAGACTGCTTAGGTCAAGAAAATGGAGCCCTCATGAATGGAGATGGTGTAGTTATAAAAGAGAGTCCACAGGGCTTCCAAGCCCTTTCTACCAACTAGAGCCTGTGACCCCAAAAGAGGGTCTCCCCTAACCATACCAGCACCCTGAACACAGGCTTTCAGCCTGCAGAAATGGGAGAAGTGTGTGCTCTTGCAACCCAAGCAGACTGAGATGTCATCCTCTCTTTCACTGGCCAGCATGCGTCTCCTTCCCAAAGTGCAGCAAGATTTCTGGAGAAAAAAATGGTCCCTCTTTGTAGTCACTTTCCTACTATAATATCTCTACTGTTTCTTCCTCCTGACACCAGGCAGCTGTAGGACTTTCTTCCCTTTCCTTCTACTCTGCAGAACTTGAGGCATCTTCTAGTTCTTTAGTCTTTTGTTCTGAGCCAGCTTTTCCCTTCCCTGGGTTAATTTCTTCCCTCTTCCCTGCTACATAAATTCAGCGTTAATGTAAAGCTCACAAGTCATGGGGTAATGGCTAGAGTACTTTGTAATGGTCTTATGCTAAATAAGAATAATTGTCAGGAGGGTTGAGATTCTAGAAGAGATGGGCCACATTTTCTCTTTTGAAATATCTAGCCATTATGGTTCTCTTCTTCAGTCTAAGTCAGCAGTACATTCCAGTCCATTTGGAGGTTTGCTAACTTCTTTAAAATTGCAGGTGATTTACATGTGGGAAGCCCAACAAATTATACTAGAAACAGCTAGAACTTTTGCAGTGGAAGGAGGGCTAGAGCTTGGTCTCCCTCTCCCGCTTTCCAGATTGAGCCTGTCCTTCTCCCTTCTTGGCAGTTTCCAGGGGCTCCCTGTAGAAACACTGGATTCCATGGAACTGGATTGAAAACCACCAGCCTATGTCATCCGTGGGAGGGCCTTCCTGATAGCAGCCCCACGTGCTGTTCCTCTGTGGTCCTCAGTCACGGTTTGTGTATCACTTCTGATCTCAATTATACTGCATTTGTTCCACACTCTCTTCTGATAAGCTGTGGTTGAGAGGAATGAGGTAGTGTTCAGGATTTGGTAATTGTGCTCATTTGCAGCTGCTTAAGCAGCATGCTGGACACAATTAGAAATGGACAGGCTGTGCTGGGACTGGTATCACAAGAGTTTGAATGTGGTTTGTTTGTTTGATACAGGAAACTACGGTCAATATGCTTGATTATTTTAAAAGGTTAGACCCTTCTTTCAAATCTCGGTTGTCTGCAGCTGCCTTTCTTTCATAAAACTTCAAGTGTCTATTCATGTCATTATTTTTTACCAACCTTGGAACAAATTCTTCACAGGGTGGCTGTTATTACTAGATATTTCCTTGAAATAATAGCTCTTGATACCATTTTCTCAACTAACTAAAAATGTTTTGAATCTTTTCTATATATGAATATTCTAATATTTTCACTCTCTCCGATTTCCACTTGAGTCTTTTCGAAAGTCGCTATCATATTAGGGTGAAAACAAATACTGAGCAAATTGTTTTCCATTTCCAAGCATCATTTTTCATGATAAAAAAAAGAAAACATGCTTTCCTTGGGACCACTGAGACCTACACTGAATATAGTGGGTGTGGGTAAACAGGAGAATGGCCACCATTCGTGTTCCCAACAATAAATTTACATTCTGGAAAATAAAATTGTATAGACCAGTTAAGGTTGGATATGGAAGGCAATAAATAATTCAAAGCATTTGTCCTAATACAGCGGGCAATGGAGAATTTTTATAGTTTCTGTGCGAGTCAGATGGAATAGAAACAAAAGGAGCAATGAAGGCATTTGTCTTATTATAACAGTATATAATATAGTATACGATAGACTGTATATAACATACTATATTATAGTAGCAGGGTTTGGACTATGTCACCATAAAGGTAGCAATACACACAGTAGGAATAGTGACCCAAGTATTACACTTTAGGAAATCTGCCTTCTACAGACAAGCCAACTAAAGAGAAGCATATTGAATAAAAATACGTAGTTACAAGCAATGGTTGGTTGTTGAGTAGCTTAAGAGAACAGAAGTACTCAGAAGGTGTTGGAGATGGTCAGACTGGAGTGAGGATGGAAGGCAGCTCTTACATGCACGTGGGGACCACAAGCACTCAGAAGTCAACAGTGGTTGCCAAACAGTGCTCTATTAACACTCAAGGGCTGGTCCACACGTGATCACACTTCCTCAAAGTTTAACTCTCCACCTTTACTACACTCTTTCAACAGTGAAAAGGATCGAAGGCAAG
This sequence comes from Solenodon paradoxus, assembly GCA_004363575.1. Classification (NCBI taxonomy): domain Eukaryota; kingdom Metazoa; phylum Chordata; class Mammalia; order Eulipotyphla; family Solenodontidae; genus Solenodon; species Solenodon paradoxus. The sequence goes on along the minus strand of RJWH01001017.1, from coordinate 484,435 downwards.
ATTCTTGCCTGATCTTTCCTCACAGGGCCTCTTATCTACCTGTCCATATATGGAGAATTTTGTATCAGAGGAAATTGTGTTCTGTTAGAAAATTCAGGTGGACATTGGACAATCCAAATCTGAGAAAGAGCCATTCCAGGCAGGCTCAGAGATATGAAAACCAGGTAATCTCATAAGGAAAAATGGGAAGCCATCCCAAGAAAACAGGGCCCTATCCAGGGAATTCTAGAATAATGTCAGTCTAAAAATGCCATTTATGGGAAGACATGTCACAAGGGACAAATTCTTGCAAAATAGCATCAATCTCTACAATTTACACGAGAAAACTAAACTGTCAAGGAGCTGCCTAACGAGTTAACAGAGAGATGATCAGAGCAGAAGCTGAACAGAAAAGGGGGATTAGTGATAGACATTTCATGAAGGACAGGAAAAAATCTCTTCCTCTCTTAAGTCTCCTAAACTGAAATATTATCTCCAAACTGAAAAGGCCAAAGCAAACAAAACAAAAATAAAATTCCCAGATAAGTGAATAGACAGAAAAGAGCATCTACTATTTTTTTTTAAGAACTCCAATTTTCAGTCTTAATTATATGCCGCAACATTGAAGAAACCCGAAGATGTGATCAAGGAAACACTGTCAGTCGTGTCTTAGAAAGTTATTGGAGAAATGTCAGAAGTCATGAGCTGTGTAAATGCTGCCTGGATTCACAGAGAGGGTAAAAATGCTGTAGATTATCATCTACAGTTTGGTGCAGAATTCTAAAGAGGCTTATTAACCAGATGATTTGTGAGTAAGTAGACAAGAAAACTGCCACATGGTGTGGGTGCATTAAAGGAGGGTGATGCCATAGAAAGAGTGGAGTCAGGTGCCCTCGTTCTCTCCATAAATGGCCATATGGACATAAACAGATAGCTTACCTCCTCTGAGCTGCAGTGTCTTTATCTAGAAATAAGCCTCTAGAACTAAATGTCCTGCAGTGGGCAGTTTAGTAGCAAACAGTCTATCAGCAACAAATGTACCACATTTACCTCAATTCTTTTCATCTATCTAATGATAAAAGGCTGTCATTTACATATCCTGCTTATGTCACTTTATGAAGTAAATAAGTCCTATGACAAGTGGGTATTAGTAATCCCTTTTGACAGATGATGAGATTGAGGATCAGAGGGACTAATAGATGGGATGAATTAGAATCAGAATGTCTCCTAATTCATACCAAAGAGTCGGTTAGCCTACTTCCCATGCTATGATGGTGGATAAGAGGACTATATTTAGGATGGATTACACTACAGTGACTACATAATAATTATTCTTATCTGTTTGGATAGTCACACCTAAAATGTATTCATAATGGAATGTCGAATGTATTAATAATAACCTGCTGTTTCACAGAGGGTTTTTTCTGCTGTTCCTTTACCCTGGGCCTGTCCAACTTTTTAAATAAATAATTTTATTGAACGATTCAAGGAAATTCTAATCATATTTTCCCCCAAGAGGGAAAAAATGGGAGAAAATATTAGAAATATTAGCATGCTATCTAAATACATGTTTTTTTCTTTAGTTACAGCATGGGAAGTAAAGGAACCTTGGGTAAACAGAAATTTCCTACTAGCTGGAGCTTATTTATTTCAAGTTGATTTTAAGTTCAACAGAAACCAACCACTTGAACATTCTAACACAGGCATGCCCTGATGGAGTAGTGGTTAAGTCAATAACCTCCAAAAGAGCACAGGCCACATACCCCTGGGTTCAATTCCCAGGTCTGGAGGGAAACAACCAGTGTGAACAACTAAATAAAAATAAAATTAAAATGCTGCTTCTTCTGCCTTTCTTTTCTCTGCCTGCCTGCCTACTTGCCTTCATTCCTGCCTGTACTTTTCTTTTCAAAGAAAGAAAGAATATTCTAGCACCAAAGACTGATATAAGCTTCAGTAATAAAGGGTATACAGACAGGGGGTCAGTAAATCTAGCAGTTTCTGCCTTGGGCGGAGTATTTCCTGAGCAGGGTGACTGGGTTCCCTTCTGAACCCAGTAGCTACCAACCAGACAATGGCCAATGGAAGGTGTCAGGGAGCTGAAAGTTCTGAATAGCATGTCAAGTGTGGAACAGCTAGGCAACTAGAAAAAACTTGGAGTGACATGAAAGCTTCCTTCAATAGATGAAGAGCTGGGAAAGAAATGCTGGTTCATTCTTAGAGTCTCTGCAAACACAGCTAGAATAAATGGGTGGTCTTATTGAAAGGCACTTTTTCCAACGAGAGCATCTTCAAAGTTGAATAGAGGCACTTCCTGAGGTTTAGAGCCTCCTTATCTTACAGTTTCTTTGATTCAATGTTTGTTTGTTGGGAGGCTTCTGTGTAATACTCAAAATATTTGCAATATATTGGGGAAGAAAACACAGAAATCTCTGCTCTCAGAGAGCTTACATTCCAAAAATGAATGTGAGAACTTTGACTGAGGGGACATTCCATCAACGATGACACAACTAAATTGGAGATTATACAGATTGTTGGAAGGTGCAAGAATTATGGGGAAATGAGGAATCAGAGCGGGTGGAACAGGAAGGAGGACAGGCAATGATGAATATTCTTGTCAGAGTAGGTTGTTCTCATGGAGAATCTGACATTTGAGCAAAGGCGTCAGTGAATGCTGTGAGGGAGTTTTTCTGGGAAGAGAACTCCAAGCAGACGGAAGAAACCAAGTGGAGAGACCTGAGGTGGGAATGTATCAGCAAGGAGTCCCTCTGAGCAGGTTTTTAAGCAGAACTTGACAGTGGATTTGTGAGAAAAGTTTTCCTTTGGTTGAGTGTGGACTGTATGACTTGTGAGTTCTCTTCTAACTTTTTATGCTCCCAGAGTTTATGATTCCTTATAGTTCTGAGTGATTAATTTGGTAGCAAGTGGCAGGAGGAACTGAGATGTCATAAAGATATCATATCAAAGTTCACATATACAAACACTGAAGGAGCCAGGTCAATTCCATAAACATTTTAAGATATTGGCCACACATTCAAATATTTAGAAACATTGTGTAAACCAAAGAAAGCATGTTTACAGACCAAATTTTGGCCAAGGCTCACCAGTTGGAGACTGTTGCATTAGAGAGAATGAAATCTGCTGAGTATGCAGGTGTAATCCAGAAACAGTCATAGACCAGAAGTCAGAGGAGAACAAAAGATAAAAGAAGAAATAATCCAGAAACAGTCATAGACCAGAAGTCAGAGGAGAACAAAAGATAAAAGAAGAAATCCGGAAGTCTTTGATGAGAATTGTCCCTTGGATATAATTTGACGGGCAACCAAAAGGGAAGAAAGAAGCAAACATTCTCTGTGGTTTAGACCACAGGAGACCAGCTCACACAGACTTTGCTCTTTCTTCAGCAAGGTCACATTGATTTTTTTCACTGCCTATTATCAAACAGTCAGAGACATGCCCTCCCATTATCTTATTCTGCATAATTACATATCATTTTGTAGCTGAGAACCCAGCTCGGGAGAGAAAATAATAGCAAAGGTAAACTTTTGAATTGCTTTGCATTTATCATATTATATTATATTATTTATCAAATTATAACCATAGAGCTTTTGAACAGAGGTTCAGAATTGATTAACTGCGATGACCACAGAGATCCAGATACCAGGTTATTCTCGGTGATACATGACTTGTCCTCTTTCCTTGCTGTAGGTGCCTTCATTTGCAAGATGGTGCCATTCGTCCAGTCCACTGCTGTTGTCACCGAAATCCTCACTATGACCTGCATTGCTGTGGAAAGGCACCAGGGGCTGGTGCACCCTTTTAAAATGAAGTGGCAGTACACCAACCGGCGGGCTTTCACCATGCTAGGTGAGCCACTAGATGTCAGTGAGAGTGTTCCCTCCGTTTTTTCACTGCAGAACGAAGAATTTCTTCAGGGTGAGCCGTATTTACAAGCCAGAGGAGTTGTAGGTGTCATCTGAGGGTCCTCTTCATGTGCCTCCACCCTCACCCCACCTCTCCCTGAGGCCCGCCCGCATGCTGACAGCCTCTCCTTTCAGACTGACTTCTTCACAGTTTAAGACTGAACCTTTGAAGCGCCACTTTCAGCTAATCCAAGATCATCTATCACTTAACATTCATGAGATTAGTGACCTGTCACCATCTCTAAGTTAAGATGCCCTTGTTAGGACAGGGGACAGGAGAGTGTAGTTAGAGAGGTGGAGAAGGAGGTGCTGTCCTCAGGTGGCCCCAGTGGGGTGCACACAAGAGCCAAAACCCAGGGCACCTATGAGACCAATGGAGGCCAAGTGCTAGTCTTGTGTAACATCTGACAAAGACATCTTCTATCCATTTTCCCAGTTTTGCTCCAGGCATTCCTGAGTCCTCGGTTTGCTGTCATTCTTCCTGATTCAGCAAGTCATGATGAGCATGCTCTCAGTGCTAAGTGGGAAACTTGCAGCCGTGTCCTGAGGCCTAGCACAGTACAGTGGAAGATTTCTCCATTCAGTCATCATAACTGAGCTATTAAAAACCTGGATGTACTTCCCAATGGTGTGAACGTACTGCAGTCAAATAACAGGAGGTATAGGGAGAAAACTAATGTGATCATCAAAGAGAGCAATTTTTACTAATATGTCACTCGAGAGAAATGAGTAAACATTTGCCTCTGCTGTAAGAATGTAGTCAGCAAGGGAGAGTAGATTTATGGAAAGAACCGATGATGGCTTGGCAATGCCAACCTCATTTTTAACAGTTTGAAGTAGATAGATAAACTAGTGGGGGAACAAGTATTCATTGTAGTTATTTTTGAATTTTTGTCACATCTCCCTACAAAGAATTCAAACACCTCTTGGTTTTTAATAACTGACATCATTCCAACATCAGAACATCTGAACACAGTGTGCGAGTGTGGAAGAGCTAACTACCTGGCGGAAGGGAGTTATTCAGAAGGCAAGGGAAGTAGAAGATGTCTCAACATCTGAAAGCTAAGTCGGTAATAGGTACTCAAGGCAATTCCTACTTTCAAGGAAACCAGAGGAGATGAGAAGGTTTTTAAATCAAATTGACTCATTTCCCCCAAGCGCCCTTGCATGTAATGTTGCCTGAAGTCTCCATCTAGCTCCGTTACACTGTGAACCAGCTCTCCAGCATGCCCAGTAAATCCTTCTAGCTGAGATGGACTTGCCCCCAGTCTCAAGACAGCAGAGGGTGACAGATTTTCTTGCTCAGAAATGGTTGCAGATTATATAATTGTTCACTGAAAACTACTCCTTCTGTCCCTGAACAGGCAGTTGACTCAGAAGGACTGACAATGGGCTAAGTCAATTAGACTCAACTCCTTTGGAATAACCACTAAAGATTGGAGAAATGATTGGATATGAGATAACACAAGATAATAATTATATTAGAATAAGGGGGGTGAGATGGAGGGAGGGAGAGAGAGAAACAGAGAGAGGGAGATTGGTTGATTGAAGAGTCCTGCATCATGAATCATTGAATCATAATGACCCTCCATTGGCAGTATCCTGCTCTGTTAAATGATTCTTTTTGGTTCCTTGGTGAAGACATATCATTAAAACACTTCTCTCAACCAATTCACAGAGGACAAGGCATGTGGGACAAGCACCCTGGTTTCTAATGTTATTAGTGTTTAATTTGTAAATAATGTCCATATTATAATGCTTAAGATAAATGTACTTTCAATGAACAAAAAGAATAATAAAGGGTAGTCTGTATCATGTTTTAGTTATTCATTTGTTCAGTAAACAAACAGAATGGTGCATACTGAGGGCCAGGAATTTTCCTGGAAATCTTAAGGAAACTGTATTTGACATACATACGTACATACATTCACACACATGTGCACACATACACATGGCTCTGCCCATGCCCTCAAGAAGCTCAGAGGAAGTTGAGAGGAAATGAGTAAGGATAACACGTGCCACTCTGGAACGCATGTCCAGACATCAAGGAATTAATGGCTACTTCAACCTGGAAATGGTCATGGCCTTCAGAGTTTTCCTAGAGAAGGTTAGTTTTGAGTAAAGACCTGGAAAGCAAGTCCACAGAGAGATGGCGGGGGAGAAGGTGCCCGTCTGGGGGGACAGCGTGGAGGGGTGGGCAGCGTAGTTTACTCTGGGCTGGGGGCACTGCGGAGGACTCAGAGGTGAAGAACAGGTCTGAAATGTCAGAGAGGAAGAAGCACACGAGATTGCAGAGAACCTCAATAATAGAGGTTTGCCATGGACCATGATACGGGATTGGAGGTTTCTCTTACAGGAGTGGAACACTATTAAAGGATTTTAAACATTTAAAACTCGTGTCAGCAGCACGTGTGAGGACAGTGAAGGACCAGAAACAGAACATGTGAGGGGGCCATGGCACTGCTCCAGGGCAGCAAAGATGGGGTGCACTGAAAATAGCGTCTCTCTGGATAGAAAATTCAGCACCGCTGTGCTCTGGTCACACTCTGATGACTAATGTCTTTACAGGTGTGGTCTGGCTGGTGGCAGTCATCGTGGGATCCCCCATGTGGCACGTGCAACGACTTGAGGTAGATTGGCGGGGTGACTGCTAATCAGACTATTGAAATGCTTTTCCACCTCTCCTAATCATAATCATTTTCCTTCTTGTAAGAGCATTCCCACTACTTGGGATGGTCTCAGTCATTTCACTGGAGGTTTTTTTTTTTTTAAGTGAAATAAAATAATTTGCTTTCACATGTTTTTCTGCTTGACCTAGCATTTCCCTGATTAAGACTTTAATGCTTAAAATAAAATCTTTCTGGGTCACTTTCTGCTTTTCCCTGCCAGCTGAACATGCTGTTCCTAGGGTCTTCCAATGGCTCCTTCCAGTTTCCAAGTCCAGTGGTCACTCTAGATTTTTCTATGATTTTAAATCATGTTTTAAAAGGGAGTTAATGGATTGTTTACTTACAGGCTGATTCTCCTTCATAAGGTCTTGCTTCCTATTCATTGGCAGATTGGAAACCCCTGCGGAAGCATCTCGTCCCAACTCTCCGCTTCCCCTCGCCTTATGATCCGCAGTGAAGGGCACCGTGCTGCTCATCAGTGGCCCGACTCTCTGCCAGTCACCCTTTATCATGTCCCGCATAGGTGGTCTAGCACAGACAGCAGTCTTTAAAGACAGTAGACATTTCTCACATACCCTCTAAGATAATTTTTAAAACTAGGTGTACCCTTGTGGCTCAGGTAACTGAGACCAAGGACCCAGGTTCATAACCCTTTTTTTTACTTCCTTCCTTCCTTTCTCTCTCTTTAAAAAATAATTAACTATATAACCTTTTTTTTTTTTTTTGAGGCAGAATTGCATTATTTTATTTTTATTTAGTTGTTATTTTTATTTAATTCACATCAGTGGTTCTCCCCACGCCGGGTCTTGAACCCAGGACCTTGGGATGCATGTGGGACTGCTCCCAGAGTATACCAGATCGCTAGGCCACCAGGGTGCACTCACTATATATCTTTCTGTACTTTTAAAAATTGATAACAGATAAATGTGAAACCACTGGACATTCAGCATCTATTGGCAAGGATATCAAATGAGTCCTTAGACAAGGGTACATTTGAAAGTGACTTTTTAAAAATGTAGCTGGCATACTGAATGAGGTGGAGGCCATAGGTGAGAGCAGACACTAACTTTGTTCTCTCTTGCTAGTGATAAACATGTGATCTGAGGCATGTCCTGGTGGAGTTGAGGTTAGGTGCTCTGCCCAGTGTGGTTCACATACATTCCCAGGGACCTGAGTTTGTGACCTGGGACCAGAGGAAACAACCATGATAAACAACTAAATAAAAAAGAAAAATGCTCCTGAAAAGAATAGGATCTGAGTACTTCCCAATCCTCTAAATGAAATGCTAGGGATTGAACCTTGAACAGGCCCGACAACTACCAGTTACTCAAATAATAAAATTCCTCTGGCTGCTTTCCGCCACACAAACAGCATTACTTCCATTATGAAAATGGTCAGTGTCACAATCACGTAGGTCCACACTCTCATTCAATTAAAAAATACCCTTTCCCCGAGCTGGTGCCAGCTTCAGCACAAGAATCTGAGGGTATGGAGAAAGGACATGACCCCTTCTTCTCTGTGTCCCTACCTCCTGTTGCTCTTTCTCTTCCTAGTCCAGTGCTGGCCCTGCTCCATGGGAGCCGGTGTGGACAGCGGGGAGGGGGAAGGACCCGTCTCCTCTGGATCAGGCCCTCTGCACGTGGCTGTCACCATACTGATTCTTCACTTTCAGGGATTCTCCCAGAGAGAACTGCTGAGACTTCCCACCACAACCCTCCAGCTGGCTGCTCATGAAGACCCTTCAGCTTACACACACACACACACACACACACACACACACACACACACACACACACAAATTGCATGTGGCCTGCTCCATTCTTGGAGGCCGTCCTTACTTCCAGCAGATAAACCACTGCAGATATGACCCCACCCATTTCTCATGTGTAGGGTCATTTTCCAATCCATAGCACACCAGGAGATTCACCCATGTTCTAAAGAAAAATATTTCATTATAGGCTCCGAGTCTATTATTTTTAAACATATTAGTCATCAATTTGTAGAAAATGCATATACTCTAATGGGCAAAGCCAGTCTTCACTGTCAGATGGGGCAGCCAAATCAGATTTGCTTTCTGTTAGGAAAAAGAAGGATTCTATTTTTCAACTCAAGTAATTGTATCAGTATGCATTCCCATGGCCACGTAACACTCCTGAATTCTATTAGAGTCGGCATGTGCTACCTTGCAGAGAGCCCAGATTTTTCCTCCTCACCTAGAGGGAATCAAACACCTCTGACTTCACCATTTCTCACCAAAGCACCGCTTTCCTCTGCTCTCAATGGGCTGTCTCTTGAGAGTAATGTATTTGACAAATTTCAGGGCATGGAAGCAATGGGTGATTAAATTACATTTTTCATCACTTCAGTCCCTTCTCTGTATGAAAAACAGAAATTCACAATATCTCAATACCTGTCCAACTACCTTTTTTTACCCTCCTAATGCCATGTTTGGCCCTGAATGGAAATCTATTTAATATAGGGAAGGGCTCAGAGCCTGGATCAAGGTGGCTTAGCTGACTGCAGTCATTTGAAATATCTCTTGTTGCAATGTCCCACTGGGAGATTTGGGTTGAGTGGTAGATGAGACCTGTGTTTATTAGGAAATAAGTGATTCAGAGGAACTGGGAAACATCAGGCCAGCATGACCCTTCAACCTCCGGCATCCTCATTGGCCATGAAGTTTTAGAAACATTTGGAAATAAAAGAGTTGAAACTGGTTCCCATAAAACCATGTGAGTGTGCCCTCAGAAAGTCCCTGCCTGTCTCCAGTGCTATAGGAACCCATGAGAGACAGCCGGTGTCGATCTGTTGTCTAGGCTGTGTCCACATAAGGCTCCCCTGATGTGTGGGTCTGTGGGCCCTGCTACCTGGAGTCAGAATGAACTTATGAACTTACACTTTAATATCTTGTTCCCAGACTTGAACTTTCTTCCTTCTGATGAGTAACCTGAAAAACTTTTTATCCCATTCAGTTGGCCTTAAGATAGGTGATGCAATTTTCTGGGAATGAACTATGTCTAAGACCTAAGAATTCTTATCTGGAAGTTCTAGGGTGACTAACATGACAATCATTTTGATAAATTCTCTCTTATTTCTATTATCCAGAGAAATGACTTTTGTATATTCTTTAAGTGTTTTATTTGCCTCTTTTTAGCATTGGATATTATTATTATTATTCATGATGTATTTGAACTCATGAGTCTGTCAGAAATAATATTAATAGACATGGCCTTTCTGTAAAATGTACACCTTAAAGCCTTCTACTTGATTCTGAATATCTGCAGATTGGCAATAGTTTGAATCCCCATTTCTCATTGCTCTCAACCTACAAGCTACCAGTTTCCTTTGCAAGCAGTGTTATCTTGCATTCTGAACTAGCAGGCACAAAACACAGATGCTCAGTGCCAAGCAATTGAAAGAAGTCAAAAGAAGAAGGTAAAATAATGGAACATTAAATGGAACATTAAACTGGCTGGTATGCAGCCCACAATATTTTTATCTGTACTTATCCAATTGTGTACAAAGTTGAGAAAGATTAAAAAAAACTGAACAGGTTACAGACCACAATTCCATTTAAAATAGAAAAGAGAGTATACAAATTTTAAGAACTTAAGCAGTGGTGTAGAAAAAGTCAAACTCCACAACAATTAAAATTGCACCTCATTGAACTATGTACCCATGGTAAATAGGATTTCAAAGCTGTTGCATTTTGATGAATGTGTGGCTGCTTTCTGTTCTTGTAATCCTGCGACTAGCTCTTCTAATGGCCTTCTTCGTATTTAAAGATCAAGTATGACTTCTTATATGAAAAGGAGCATGTGTGCTGCCTGGAAGAGTGGACTAGCCCTGTGCACCAGAAAATCTACACCACCTTTATACTCGTCATCCTTTTCCTCCTGCCTCTTATTTTGATGCTTATCCTATACATTAAAATCGGTTATGAACTTTGGATCAAGAAAAGAGTCGGGGATGACTCAGTGCTTCGCACGATTCATGGAAAAGAGATGTCAAAAATAGCCAGGTGTGTTTAATGAACTATCACTTCTGTTTGACTTCCGCGTATTGAGTTGTGTTGGAGGGGGCATTTGCCAGGGATCACAGAATTCCTGGGCCAAGTGTCCTTTGAGAGTCACATGCAGGGCATGGGCTGATTTTCAAGTTTTGGAGTTTCATGTATGATAAGAAGAAAGAGTAAGATACCAGCACCCAAGTTAAAGGGGAAACTGCTATTATAGATAGACACTAACTAGGTATTTAGAAAAGTGTTACATTTTCATCTACAACTAAATTGACACGGAAGGAGGACCTGTGGTGCCTTCCTCCATCAGCGACTCACCAGCCAGGTGAGGTGGAGAAGTCTCCTGGACCTCCGCTTTCCTCACGTGAGCCACCAAGCAAGCTGCATGTGTCCTTACTTCCTCCCTCTCCAGGATGAGGCTTAAATACAATACGTGAGAGGGTAGCATGGAAATCCTCTGAAATCCACAGCATGCTGTTTACATTACTATCATCAATATATTTTAATTTTCGCTTAAGGCTTTTGCTCTTGGGTGTGTTCATTTGTAGAGATTTTAAAACAAAGTTTACAGCTGTGATACGTAGAGTCCATACGGTTTAATTTTATAACCAGCACTAGATGGGGCTATTAAAAACAAAAATAACAAAACCTAAGACAGCTAGAGGTTTGATGACGTTGGAGTATGTCTTAAGTGTGCAGTGACCTCTAGTGCCCAATCTGTATAAACAAAGCCACCCTTTAGACACCCTGGGACTTACTGCTGGCTTAGCTCCCCCAGACCAGCAGAAGAAAGGGCTGCCATGTTGAAATGAGCAATAACAAATGTGACTTTTGTTTTTAAGGAAAGGCAGGCAGAAATGAAGACATCTAGGCAGGCAGGCAGGGAGAGGAAGAAGAAGCACTTTATCTCATTTTTAAAATGTATTTGTTCACACTAGTTTTCTCTATGACTTGAACACAGAGGTATGTGGCCTGTGCTCCTTCGGAGGCGACTCCCCACTACTACTCCACCAGGGTGCACCAAACTGTGTCTTTTCATAGAATTTAAACAACAGGCAAATGTGTAACTCTCTTGCAGATGCTAATGGAATCATGGAGAAAACTAGTTTGAATCTCTTGGTTAATCATATCATTTGGAGACTAATAAAAGATGGCACTTTAATTCTGTTCTTAGGGTTTCCCATATTTCATAAATATGGGAAAATAACAATTTCAAAAATATTGCTATTTTTCCATCTCAGGCCTGAGCGCCTCTCAATATAAATGTAATCAGAACTTAGATGCTACAGTTAGGCTGCCCAAGTTTAAATCCAAGCTAGCCCTTATTTAAATCCATCTGACTTTGTAAAGCTATTTAATATTCTCTGTGTCTTCATTTCTGAATCTGTCAAATAGCTTACTGGGAAAATTAATGGCATAATCAAGACCGAGCCTGTAGAAGAATGTCAGATCACAGTGAGCACACATCGTAAGAATGTCTATAATATCAAAAAACAGGAATGAGGGCACAGAAATGAGGGTGCACCCTGGTGAACAGTGGTCGGGTCCACCGCCTCCGGCCAAGTGTAGTCCACATACATCCCAGGGACCTGGGTTCACATCACAGGGCCGGCAGGGGTGGTGTGTGGGGGGGATCCAGAGGAACAACAAAATACAACTAAATGTTTTAAAATATTTTAAACACTAGGGAGGAGAGTAATAGCAATAGGACAAGATGAACAGCCTACAATTAACTGATCCCTAAGCTTCACTGGTATTTGAAAAGTTGTGATTGAGAGATCCAGGCTTAAACTTCATTTAATAGCTTTGCTACCGACTTTCCACATTTGCCAAGGAGAAGTTAACTGACACGGTGTCTCTGGGGGTTCAGGAAGAAGAAGCGCGCTGTCGTTATGATGGTGGCAGTGGTGGGCCTCTTTGCCATGTGCTGGGCACCTTTCCACGTCGTTCACATGATGATTGAATACAGTGAGTGCTTGCCATTCTCATCTGTGAGAAGTGCTAGTTCATTTCCTACCAGAATGGACGAGAAATCATTGCAGTTTGTTCCTACTCACTTGGGTAATCAAAAACCAAACATGTAACAGGCTTCTTTCCTGTTTTCCAGACCACTGGGTCATTCCTGGTGGGCGAGGGAATCATGTATGGCAATGACAGTGCTTAATAATTACAGAAGATGGAAAAAAAAAAAAAGGCCTGTGAGATTTAATCCCATGCTGTGCCTCTGTTCTCCCTACGCCCTTGAAGTACTGGAAGCAGTGGGACGTGCTCTGAGGGTTCCCTGTGCACTTCCGGGTTTGAACCACATCAGTTGGTTTTTCCCCATCCTTTTTATTTTTACTGTTTTCAACGTTTTACACTTACTTTTAAGATATTATTGAGAGAACGATGCATTCTAGGTTTAAGGCATGCATCATCACCAACCAACATCTGTCTATAATATATCAAGTTTACCACCAACAGCGACAGAATTGAACCATATGAATTTAAAAATTCAGACCCACCGTGTTTCTCTCTGATAATCTGAGACTTCACATGTTTCTCAGATGAGTGTTCTTCCATCACATAAGCAAACATTTCGAGGGTAATGGCTACTTCCAGTTTTTAGAAGCTGAAAATCAGGTTGGAATGCATTAAGCCCCCTAATGTGTGCAGGGCACTGGACTATGCTTGTAAATTGTAAGCTTAGATTCTCTAAGAATTAAGACTCCTCACAGAGATTATTTTTCTTCAGACGAAATGTGCTTGAGAATCTTTCACCACTTGTTTAAGTGTGAATTTTGGGTAAAGACATAAGAACAGAAAGAAACTGTATTTTATGTTCATTAAAACAAATATGGCTTTTAAAGAATTACTTTTCCTTTCAGGTAATTTTGAAAAGGAATATGATGATGTCACCATCAAGATGATTTTTGCTATCGTGCAAATCATTGGATTTTCCAATTCCATCTGTAATCCCATTGTGTATGCATTTATGAATGAAAACTTCAAAAAAAACTTTGTATCTGCAGTTTGTTACTGCATCGTAAAAGAGACCTTATCTCCGGCACGAAGGCATAGAAATTCAGGTATTATGATGATCCAAAAAAAAGCGCTGTTTTCCCGGAGGGAGAACCCAGTAGAGGAAACCAGAGGTGATGCTTTCAGTGACGGCAACATTGAAGTCAAACTGTGTGAACAACCAGTGGAAAAAAGACACCACAAACGACATCTGACTCTGTTTAATTCTAAACTTTCTGAGAGTTCTGCCTCAGGCAGCGGGCATTAACCATCATCATGCCTTTACCATTAACTCCAGTCAGATCTTAATTGGAAGAGATAATTATTTTGAACCAAGGTCAAAGACTTTTTTTCTAATCTTAAAGTGATAAAAAGGAAACAAATTGAATTGTAAATCATTTTTCCATAAAAATATGGAAGCCTACACATAGACAAAAACACAATTTTGAAAAATTAGTAAACCACCCTTACTGATTATAAAAGTAGATTTTAAAAAAAGTCTTGTATAGAAAAAAATGTTCTTGGCTAGTTGTGTTTCTGTGGATGCAGTCAAAGTCACGTGACCTTTTGTGTATTGTTAAATTGGACCAGAAAATAACTTGTAAAAATTCTACCTTCTTTCCTGAGCACACTGAATAGTTGAAGGCTGTAACATACTCTTGAGACACTGTTGAAGACTGGGGATGTAGTTTCTTGCAAATGACATCTGTCCAATACACAGTGGTAGAAGATGGAGAAGCAGAAAAATGGCGCTGCAATTTAGAGGCAGCTGCCTGGGGCGAGCTTCTCAGAGTCCTACAAGTTCCCACTGCTGGGACAACTGGCAACTCAGTCTCTCTAAGCCTCTGTTCCTTCCCGCGTAAACTGGGGTGGCACCTCTGATGCAAACTGGGCCAGCACCTCCATGACCAGAACTGAAAGGGGTTGTTTTTCCAGCTCCAAAGCATCCTCGAGTTCTGAGGCATTTTGTCTCCTCATGTCCACTACTGTCCCCTTTTCTTTTCAGAAATTTGCCTCAACCCTGCCTCAGCTTCCCCTATGGCCCATTTTGTAACTGGTTTGTCTAAAACTAAGAAGAAAGTTCATGAAAGCCTCATGTCTAGGTTTGACTATAATATGTTGAGAGGAATCTAACTCTCTCAAATATTGATATTGAGGAAACCCTGTATTTCACAAGTCATTTTGTTACCTAAAAGGGTTTTTAGGTGTAGTTAGCAGATGAGAGAATGGACCTCACGTCCATGGCATTTCATTGTGTCCAAGACTAACACCAGGAGAGTTCCCCACTCGTATTCCTTACATAAACCTCCTGCAAACTCAGCCTCTTTGCTGACTTATCTTATTGCCAGATTCCATGGGTCCAGTGGGCACTACCCTGATGCCCTGTCACTGCCTCTTCAATGCCTTAGTCGCCCAAAGTCCACTCACAGCTTCTTGTTCATAGCATTTAATTGTCTGTGTGTGCCAGTGTCAGAGTGGGGGGAGAGCCAAAGAGGAAACAGTGTGATTTTAGGAAAAATTACCAAGATGACACAAGAAAATGAACAAAATCAAGAGGAAAAGTGATTACTTAACTTGTGTTTAAATGGACACGATGGGCTATTTATGTGTACTGTTTTCCTAGTAACCCTGTAGCAAAACAGTGACCATCATCCAATTATTAAACCATTAAAAATTAATCCAATTCACTGCTTTTGGTTATTCTTCACCAGCAAATACTCATATGACTTTTCCTAAATTGTATTTACACAGGCTCTACACATGACAAAACAAATAGATGAATACTGTTATTGACTGCTTAAACACCATAGTTTTTAAAAATCCCTGAACATTGCAGAGCTTGATCAAAATACATTAAGGGCACACTCTGGTGGAGGAGTAGTTAGATCAGCTGCCTCTGAAGGAACACAGTCCACATACATCCCAAGGCCCCAACTTTATATCCTGGGTCTAGGGGAATAACCAATGTGAGCAGCTAAGTGAAAATAAGTGTGTCTTCTTCCTCTCTCCTCCTCCTCCCTCCTTAGCTGCCTACTCGTCTTCATTCCTGCCTGCACCTTTCCTTAAAAAAAAAATTGGTATTATATAATAATTTAAGTATTACTGTAAGATCTCTAGACATCCTGTGCAAGTTTTTCTGTCTTTTTCCCCTCACAATATATTAATGCTGCTTAGAAACACTAATAGGTATAGCCTTTGTTTGTCCTTTAAACATATAATCTCTGTGTTTAAAGTGACATATGCTCCAATCCATTACTGAGAAATTTCTACTACTGGCTGAAGAAGCTCTGAGTTCATTCTGGACATTGATTCCAACATGTTCACATAGATTAAGACAGTTTATATGTCCCAACGGAGTTCACCTTGGATTTGTAAAAGGGGTTGTGGCCATGGACTTCCTTTTCCTTTTCACATTCCGATGGGTCTCAACCCTTGTCTTCCACCTGCCTTTTTCCCTTTTGTTTTCTGTCCTGGGTCGCCATTTTTTTTTTTTTTTTCATCTAATTTTCTTTTATCTGTTGCCTGCAGTGAGAATCTAAAATATCTCTGGGATTCAGGAGGTAGGGTTGGGAGAATTCCAGAAAACTGGTCCTCCATTAATTTATCATTTGGGCAGATTGCCTATGAATCCAGTACAAAGGTATGTCTCACTGCCCAGACTCCTAAGTCCTTTATTTCATTATGGGTTATGATACCAACAAGAGCCTCCCTATCTTTTCTTCCACTCAACCCAGAACACCTGCCTCTCTTACCATCGTCTACTAGGGATCAGGGCACCAGTGTTATGCAAGCTAGTTTGACTAAGGACTAATTTCTAAGTCCAAAACAATTTTAAAAAGAACCACTGAGTTTCAAGGATGAGACTACCTTCTTTGAAGATATTATATTACAATAATCAAGAGAAGATGGCATTGACCTAAGAATAAACATACAAATAAATGAAAAAATACAGAGCTACCAGAATAGCTCCACATATATATGGGCAACTTAGTTTGAAAAGAGTAGCAATATAATTCCATAAAGAAAGGAAAATCTTTCAAATAAATGGTTCTGGAACAACTGGCTATCAAACTACCAAAAATAAGACCTTAATTCTTATACTATATTAAAAAATGGACTCATAATGCACCAGAAACATAATATACTAAATCAGTAACATTTTTAGAATAAAACATGGGAGAAAAATCTTTTTTCTGAATTAGGTGAGGCAAAGATTTCACAAACAGGGCTCTACACGCAGGAAGCCTAAAGGAAAGAACTGACAAAATGAACTCCATCCAAAAAGGAGGGGAGGCTGAAAAAGAAAGAAAAAGAAAAGACCTGTACATAAATGATAATAGCAGCTTCATTCAAAATAGCTCAAAACTAAAGAAGGTTCAAATGCTTGTCAACAAGTGAGATGAACTTTAAAATTTTGGTAAAGTTATCCCATTAAATGTGACTCAGCAATAAAAATGAATTATGTATTTTGCTTGTTTGTCCTTCCCCCGACCTCAGGTCTTGAACCAAGGTTTTTGGGCTTTACATGGACAGAACCTTAACTGCTGAGCCACTGGTGAACCCCAGGAATTAACTGTGGATACATGCAACCAATGAGGATACATTTCAAAAATGTTATGCCAAGTTAAAAAGATCAGGCAAGAAAGACTCTATAGTCTGTGATTACATGTACATGAAATTCCGGAAAAGGCAAAACTATAGAAACAAAAAATAGGCTTATGGTGACTGGGGGCCAGCTGAATTCAGGTCATTGCAGGCAAAGAGCATGAGAGACTTTTGGGTAGTAGGAATATTCCATATAGTACTTGACTTTCTACATTTGTCAAAATTCATTAAATTGTATACTTCAATGAAAAAATGAATTTATTGTTTGCAATGTAAACTTGTTTTAAAAAATGCATAGGGTCATTTCATTTTGCAGTGTAAAAGTGCCAAATCCTTACAGCCATTTTTAAAACTGTAGAATAGGATCCTATCATAGGAAAAGTCTAAGTAGAAGACTTTGAAAGTGCCCCCACACCCTCACCGTTAGCCACAAGAGTAAATCACAAGCAATATGAATTCCCAAGGTAAACAACAGAGATGAGTGCCACTCTCAAAGATTTAAATGATTTAATATATGTAGTCATTATATCCCCACTTAATTCACAAATCTGACACTTGCCAACCCTGGAACAATCACAATGAATGACTGTGATCCGAAGGCTGCTATCGTGTGGGAGGTGCTATCTTTCCCGAGCAGATGACCACAGGCCGGGAGCACCATGTGCAGCTGTGGATGGGACAAAGGAGTTGTTTTCAGTGCCTGCTTAAAAGGAGAAACAGCAGAAGTTTGCGTTCACGTGGGATAGCCAACAGTATACTTTCCACTGTCTTAACCAACATGGTTCATTTACCTCTCACTTCACGATGTCTTCCAAAGAGACAATCCCCTGTCTGGATATGCCACACAAGCTTATTTTGGTCCATTATTTTTATGACGTATTATTTAAGAAAAAAAATGGCAGACCTTGCATTCAAAACACATACACTTCAGAGGCTGGGCGATAAGGGAGAGAGAGCTCTTAAACAATTATTCAGAGGCTGCCATGTTGGCAAAATTGCCAACATTTTTAGAGGCCATATGTTCTGTGAAATGCCAGATACAGCTTTTAAAGTGAAGGACAGCTTTTTGTGTCTTGAGCATCATCACGCTAGCAGACAAGTACAATACTTGGTAGCTCTCTTTGGGACTGTGAGGCAGTGTAGTCTGCCCTAGAGAATACTGTTTTTCAGTCAATTTGTTGGCGAAAGGGTAGAGTGCTCCTTCTGAGAGGGTCCCAGAGCAGGAAGAGCCTCTACAGATGATGGAGTTGCAGTAGAAGCAGCCCTGTTACCTGAACCATGTGAACCGCGAGATCCGTGGCCTACAGGGAGGCGTGCAGCATGAGAAATTCTGTCACTCAGATCACTTAATCCATGAAGTCCCAGAGCTAGAAGTGTCTGTGTGAAATAAAGATATCAGGGAAATCACAGAGTCACTGTACACACCCCGATACGTGGAGCAAACCCATGTCAACTGCAACAGAGCACTAGTCACCATCAAAACGTAACTTCTGACCTCCTACTGGGCCAAGCGTCATAGCAGCCAGTGAGCATGTGGCCACAACCACTTACCATGTGCAGAGCACTGTCACATCCACCAAGTCATAGGTTGGGCAACCCCAGAAGTATAGCCTAACGAAATGGACGCAGAGCATCCAGGATC
Organism: Solenodon paradoxus; assembly: GCA_004363575.1. Lineage (NCBI taxonomy): Eukaryota > Metazoa > Chordata > Mammalia > Eulipotyphla > Solenodontidae > Solenodon > Solenodon paradoxus. Next base: position 465,601 of record RJWH01001017.1, on the reverse strand, counting down.
AGTGAGAACAGGTCCAGGGGCAGAGACACTGCAGAAGCAGGAGGCCAATCGCTCACCATTTTGTCTCCTCCCAGTGTCTTCCCCTCAGAGTGAATTTATGGCTTCAGGTTTTCTTGGATTATCAGTTACTGAGAAAGGTACATTGAAGTCTGCTATGGTTATGAATTTGTCTATTTCCTCTATTACCTCAGCCAGCTCTTGCCAATGTGTTCAGGCTCTGTTATCAGGCACATACACACATTTAGAATTCTTATCACTTCCTTTATCATCAGCCATGTTATCCTTATGAAATGTTTCTTTTTATCTCCAATAGCAACAGGACATTTTTCAAAGGGAAAAGATACCCTATCAAAGGATATTCTTTAAATATATTCAATAGAACATTAAAAATCCTGTGAAATGTTTTTCATCAATGGAAATAATAACTCAGAGTTAGAAAACATCTACCATATTGGCTGTGAATAATGTGCTCCTGCTTATAATGCACACCTACATTTTTGGCCCAAACTTTCTGGAAAAAAAATCTTTCATTTAAATTTTTTTTTTTAGTTCCGATTTTTATTGTTTATATTTAAGTACTTGTGTTTGCATTATAAAGGAATTTTAGATTTTATTTTTACCATATGATGGTACAGGATATTTGCTGTAACAAAAAATGACAAAACACAAACACAGATACAAGGTACAAGGAGCTCTTCTTCCTGTCCCTCCCTAAGCTGGTGGCACTCTGTGGCAGGAGGCCCACAGTGTCTCTCAGCAGCTCTATGGACTGCGGTTTAGCATATTTAATAACTGGTAGCTTCAAGCTTGCAGTGTCTGTATTTTTGTAAAATTATCAGTTGAATTGCTAGCTAAAGTATATGAAGAGAAATGTCACACTGTTCGCCCTATGCTGATAAAGTCGACATCACCTGTCTTATTAAGTCGGAGTCACTGATTCTGTAGACAACAATATGTCACTCTTCATTTCATTGAGTTGAAGCCTTGGCTGAAATTGCTTTCTTTGCAAGTTCGTCTTAAGTTCAACAAAACTAATGATCCTATTCCAGGGTATTATTTTATATATGGATATCGTTATTGATTTTCAGAGTTACACTTTTAACTCCTAAGCATAAATGAGAGAATTAAAAACATTTATTTGGATATGAAATTGGTACTACCCAGGTATAATGCACATTTTTATCTTTCCCTCACAGGATTGAGCCAAAATGTGTTTATTAGTTAAGGCAAAATAAAATAAGTGCCCCCTAAAATAGAGGAATGGTTTTATACATTGTTTTATATCCTATGATCTGTATTGTCAAAGAGCACTAAAGACCATGTGTGACAGTGAAGTGATGCTAAGGAAATGTGAAAAGTACATATTAGGTAAATTCCTCCTAACGCTCAACCTGACCCTCTCCACTCTTCATACAGTCTGTAAAAATAAAATACCTTTGTCACCCCACAAACAGTGATTTCTACATTCTTAGTTTAGCGAAGAAGACTTAGCATGATTTCCTGCTTCACTGTCCGACAAGTCAACTGGGAGCCATCTGATTCCATTATCTGGAAGATGAGTCAACTCTTTAAATATAATGATAAGAAGTTATTATTATGAATAGAGAGGAATAAATGCAATTCAGCTACTTCTCAAAGCTTTCAGATGTGGTATTTGTAGGTTTTGTAGGGAGCGAAAGAGTCCTAGAAATGTCAAAGCAAAAGCAGAACTGACATTAACAAGTGCAGGGTGGCAGGCCGTTGCTCTCATTCACTATTCCACAAGTACTTTTGGAGTGCCTACAATGTGTCAGCTCTAAACAGCTTTCCATTTCCAGATCAAGAACACGTTTTCTACGGTGATCCATGGAGGCTGAAAAGGGAGTGCAGGGCAAATGAAAGCAGAGAGAATGTCATGACTTTTTGTTTTCCAGGACTGAGATTATGATTTCACCAGTCGACAAGCAACTCTGTTGTTTTTCAGATTTCAGTTATTTTGAATTAAGCTGCTATGAACATTCATTCATATACAGGTCTTTTCTTTCTCCCCTCCCCACTCCTCCTTTCTTGATGGAGATCATTCTGTCCATTCTTTCCTTAGGCTTCCTGCTTTTAGTGCCTTTTCTATGAAATCTTTGCCTTACCTAATTCAGAAAAGTGCAAAGATGTTCTCTGATGTTTTCATCTAGAATTTTTTTTTATAGATTTAGCTTATATTTAAGTTTCTGATGCATTATGTGTTCTTTTTTCATGGAGTATAAGAAAAAGGCCTTATTTTTTGGTGTCTGATGATGATTTATCTTTAAAAAATCAGAAAGGAATGACATAAAGTGACATAAAATGCCTTGATGTGAATCGTAAGAATTATGAGGATGGAAATAAATGAAGTATTGTTCTGACTGCTGGTTTCTTAATCACTCACTATGCCAGGTTCCTTGGCTATCGCTGATTTACTGTGTTAACTCAAGAAAACATAGATATAAGCAAACTGTTTCTAATTAGTATTTCATGAACTAACAAAGATAATTAAAAAAAAAAGAGATTTCAAGCATCTGAGACAACTACATTATACCTCTGCAGGGACTAGGTATTTCAAATGTAACAGCCTTTCTCTAACTTCTACCAACCTGAGGGGGTTCCAAAATCATTAAGAAATCATTTCTTGCTTAAGATAGCAGATTGTGTAAACATAGTTTCCCTCCCTCCTGAGATCCTACCAGAATGATAATAAAAAGAATAACAAAATGTTTAAAACCCAACAATGGTGGAAAAAGAGAGCAGTCAGTGGATGAGAATTTTCAATACACTTTCTGAAAATTAAAACTGGATGTAGATTATGACATCATAATCATGGAGAAAAATGAAATCACATGTTAGCATATACCCAGAGTAGGCCATGATAGGAAAAAGGAGGAGTTATCCTTTTTCAGCAGAATCCTGGGGAAGTGGGGCTTTTTAGACTGTATCTGCACTGCAAAGTAAGAGAAAGAGGTGGGTGAAAAGGAGAGGATCCATTGAAGATAGTTTAGTCATTCCCACCCATCCATCATGTACCGAGGACAGAATGGGGAATCAGGACAGAATCAGGAAGGGGTTACCTCTCAGAGCTTAACAACTTCCCCCTCCAAACATCCACCCAAGTTTCTTCTTGAAAGAAACTGAAGGAGTACTCCAGTAGTTAGTGTGAATAACAGCAGAAAACTCAAGTGTTCTGGAATATGAGAGTGCCCGACAGTGATGACAAAAGCCACATCCAGTCACCCTAAATCAAAGTCCGCCATTAGCCACCCTCAGCCCAGGTCCACAGAACTCTTGGTCAGTTTCAGCTTTCTGCTTTCTTATACAGTGCTTCAGACATTTTAGAAAACCCTGACAACTGAAGGAAGGAGAGTAAGACAAAGAAAGAGAACACGAGCATTAGAATAATCAAATATTTCAAGGGAACAAAGGACAATTTAGAAATGTTTTCACATAGAAATGTAGGGTGCTGTTTTTATAAAACCATAAAAAGGCCCACTACAAAGGGATTGATGGGGTTAACAAACCTGAGAAATTAAAACAAGATTGCTGAAATTAGAAAGCGTTTACTCATTCTTGCCACATATTTCATAGGAGACTCTACCCATGTTTTCTAAAATAAGCTTTTAGGGCAATCCTCTTGAGGCAGTGTTCACAATTCAGTGCTGTCTGGAGACAGATGGCACATTCAAACCCACACATTTGAGGCAAGATTAATAAAAGGAACATGTACAAAGGAGTGAGCAGGTCATAGACAAACAGAAGGGTTAGTGTAAAACTAACTGCTAATAATAGCAAAGGCACCTTTCCCATCCCTGGGCCTGGTGGGGAGAGAAAGTATGGAGAAGGAAGAAGAGAAAGGATAGAAGGGGAAAAAGAGAAGAAGAAAGTGAGAAGGATGTGTAAGGAGAGGTACTGAATATTAACTACGACCCGGGGAGAAGGCACTCAGCCACTCAGCCTATCCTTCATGGAGGGAGCCAGGGCCATAAACACACTGGCCTGGATCCTTCTGCTCTATTCATCGTCTCCCATTCCCCAAACTCAAATGAGTGACAAGGGAGCCCCTTAATCTAGGCATGGAATGAGTAGGTGATTGTAGGTAGACAAACAGGAAATATCCGCCACCTATACGCCTTCTTATTTAAATGACAGTTCAGCTGGATAGAAAAGTGTACGTTTTATTCATTTCTTCCAGTACACCTAAATCTATAATGTTTTGTCTTTTTGATAACAATTGGCCATTTAGAATTATACTGACAGTCTGAGAGTGCTTTCTTTTTTATTACAATCTTTATTGAAATAACACTAAATCATAGTTTATGTGTTTCAAGAGTGCCTCATTATAAATCAATTATCTGGATATACTTCATTAAGATCCCCTCTAAAACCCCAATTCTATTCTTCACCACAGCCCAACTCTTCCAGTCTCCTTCCCCTTTCTAGCAACCACTACTTTGGACTTATAGTCTAAAAGTTTATTTTTGTTTCATTCAATTCTTTTGTTTGATTTCTGTATATAGCACAAATGAGTGAAACCATAGTGTTTGTCTTTCTCCATCTGACTTATCTCACTAAACATAATTCCATCTTGGTGCATCCATGCTGTTGCAAATGACAGGATTTCACCTTTTGATAGCTAGTAGTATTCCATTATATATATATATATACCACATCTTCTTTATCCACTCATCTGCTGATGGGTACTTAGGTTATTTCCAGATCTTGGCTATTATAAAAAGTACCTCTTTGAATTGATGTCTTTGTATTGTTTTGTATAAATACTCAGAAGAAGGACAGATGGAGTATATGGAATTGTTATTTTTAATTTTTTGAGGAATCCCCTATGATGGTTTTACCCACTTATTTTCCAACTACCAGTGTACAAAGCTTCCCTTTTCTCCATATCCTCTCTGAAACTTTTGTTTTTTGTCTTATCTTTCTCTTTTAAAATGTGTTCCTTGTCTTAGCACATATAAAATATTACTACCATGTATCTAGATAGCTATTTTTTTCTTTGGGACTCTCAGTACTTTCAGTCTGAGTTTTCTAATCTTTAGTTTTGGAAGTTTCTTAGTTATTATTTCTTCAAGCATTTCTTTCCTTTTGTTTTTATTTATCCTCTAGGATTTCTAGTCTTCCGTTTGACACTTCTACTCTCCATCGACTTTTGTGATTTTTTTTTTCATCCTTTTAAACATCCGTGATGTCTTGTGAATTTCTTAATCTGCTAGTCTTGCTCCATTATCTGCTCTTTTTCTGTATCTACCTTGCCTGTTGATCTTAACTTACAACATTTTAATTTCAAATGTTATATTTTTCACGTTGAGCATATCCCCTTGACTTATCATTAAAGCTCTTAATTTCTTTTGCATATCACCCATCTCCTCCTTAATAATCCTTGAAAGTTATTTGTAATGCTTATTTTAAATTTGTGATCTCTTCATTCCATGTATTTTATCTGACTACATCATTTGTCTGGTCTATCGTCTTCCTTTAATCACAGCTCTGTTCTTTAAATGTCTCATTAATTTATCCCATGAGTTAGTATTACTTTCAAAGCATTAGACATCTTAGCTAATAACATGCATGGAGGGAGAAAGGGAAGCTGAACTGAGGCCCTGGCCCGTGCCCTCTTTGTGAGTTTACAGAAAAGGAAGATGTGCCCTAGCGGGCAGAGTTGCCAATACCCCAAGAAGACAGCGTCCTGGTTGGTCCTTTCCCCATCAGGCAACTCTCACCTTCTTACTATGCTATCAGCTGCTTCCTTTTTCCAGTGAGGACAGTGTCATCACATTGATCCTATCCATTTACGTATCCATCCAGTATACATTTGTTGGATGATTTATATACACAAAATTCACATTTATAAGACAATTCTAGTTATTGTTGGGTCTAGTTCAGAGAATGGGATACGTCTTTGAACAAAATTAGTTGCTCATCTTGTAAACAGGTTCATGTTCATAATTTTACTCATAGTCATTATCTAAACTTTTAAGACATGATGTAGCAAGAATTTGTAAAATGTGCTAAAACTTAAAATACTTATGTCTGTAAAATAATAATTTTGACTTTAAAATGGAGCCACAGTAAGTGTAAACTCTAAAACACTGCACTGAGAATTATCTCATGATTTTTGCCCTAAATGTCTCTAGGTATTCTAGAGGGTGGACTATACATCTACAATGACAGTCAACGATGGACAGCCAAGAATGTGTCAAATGAAAGATACACATCACTATGGACATTTAGAGAAATTCTGGCATAGTCAAGGAAACAATAGCTAAAATAAGATTCTGGAAGGTGGTCAGGGAGAATTTTCTAGCAATTCAAATAATACATTCCAAAATCAAAGCCATCTCCTAGAAACAGGCAATACTGTTTGGAAGATGTAATTATGTAGAAATGGTCCAGAGCTGTCAGCTAAACAACTAAGAGATGATTGAAAAGGCTTCTGACTAAGCTGGTGACTATATTAAAGGAAGAGTTAACATGCTAGTGAGCAACCCAGGATCATTTTCTAACAATGTCAAAGAATTGCTAGACTTCGGATTACCTGAGAAATTCAGATCAGCAGGGAAGATGAGCAGAAATTGAATAAGAGATTATATTTTTCAAAAAAAATTCTCCATTATGGAAAAATGACAAGAAAACAGAGGAAATAAATAGTAAAGAGGAGAACCGATTTGGACAGGAATAAATGGATATGAAGGGTCATCCTTCAATTGTCAGACACAGGTAACAGGACTCAGGAAGAGGGAAGACACCTAACATGTGGCATAGAAAACATGTATCAGGCAGAGCTCTGAGAATAGATTGAGTTTCTTTTATCATCCCTCTGAGTAGAGAAGGGGGAAAATATTTCTCTCCTTTGTGTCTCTGGCTTGGCTAGCAATAAAGTCCTCTGAAAATGGAGTATCACTGGAACTTTCAAAATTTCATAGGAAAATTTAACTTCTAAGATTGTCCAAGAATGGATTAAAGCGTTAGGTTTCCATAGTTATAGAAAACATCATTATCCTTAGCTGGTTGCTCGTAAATACATGTCTATGTCACAAGAGAGATGGGGTAAAACTATATGCCGGAATCACATCTTGAATTATAAGATGTTATTTGTTGGAGGGATGAAAATGAGCAAAATCACTTGTTTTTATGATTCCTGTGTTAGCTTCCTATGTGAAGGACAAAATATTGTCGTCTGATCTTCTCCCTGAAGAGCGCGGCCTGGATTGGTCTCTGTCCCTATTCTTACGGTTTCTTCTATCCTCAGCACTCTGCTCTGGCAATTACTCCTGCTCTGCCTTCTGTTGTTGTCTTAGACCTTATAAATTTTTTGTGTCCTCACATAACACGTGTATGTAGACAGATTTCTGTAACCAAGTGAGGGGTGGATGGGCTGCTTACCTGCCCACCCAGGATCTCAGAATCAGAATAACCATAAATATCTGAATGTATGTGGCAGCGTTTTTCATTAAGTCATCACATTTTCTGTCAGGTGACCCATAGTGGGTAAAGAGATAGTCTGTTTGGTATGTTGCTGCTTTTACTCCACCGTGTGACCCATTGAGACCTCCTAGTCTTGTTCAGAGGCCCTTGTAAGTTTGGGGCCTTATGGTATTTCATTTGCTCTAAATATTGAGTTCTATTCATTGATACCCAGCCCCAGCCTTGCTAGCTGGACCTCTGAGAGGCTGTGGAGTATGTTCAACTTCTCCTCTGAGCAAACTGTCTACAAGCCTTCTGGAGGCATCAGTATCTTTATGCCCTGATGACAGCAGTGATCAAAAGGTGTTAAAGTGGTACCCATCATTGGTTGTTTTTGCCATACTTAAAATATTCACCTATAAACTAAGGAATTGAAAAGAAACTAGGTATTCTTATTTTATCTACTAAAATTGAAGTACGACTTTTCTCAGATTGTATTTATTGCCTCAAAATTGGAAAGCTATAGTGGGAAGCATACTAAATCAATAATCCTGTTTACAGTTGGTACTAAGATGCAAATATATTAAGTAACAAGGGCTGGATGTTGGAATTTGGATCACTGTTAAAACAGTGAAGTTGTCCTTTGTGACCCATTAGTTGAATTTAATATGTATTTATTATGCACCCACAGCTGTTAATCCTTTGGGCAGGGAACACAAAATAAAAGCTCATCCTGGGAGCTTACAGTATGTATTGTTGATAGAAAGAAGAAAAAATTCAGGTGAAATGGCCAACTAGAAGAGAACAGTGAAATACTACAGAGTAATCAGCTGTTTTGGACTTTGAGGAGGGGACTACACTGGTGATAATGGTGAACTGGTATCGAGAGAAAGGACATGGAATGTTAAAACTGATTGTAAATTGGAAAGAAAAATATCTTCAATGATCAGGCCTGTTTTAATAACTTCGATCAGAAGCTGATTACAAGGATACTGAATTTCTATGCCCTGAATATTTCTCTAGATGTATTTTTGTTTGCTGTCTTCTAGCAAGTCCTTTTTTTCCTGTTGTCCTGTCTCCAGATATTTCTGAATTATTTTTCCTTTATGCTTTATGCCTATGAAATGTTGTTCAATCTTTCAATTAAGAGGGACACTTTTCCAAGTGGGATTTTTTTTTTGTTTTTGTTAAACTCTCTCTGGAGCATATCTTACTGTGTAATAGTTTCTTATAGTCTGTGAATTTAATAAAATAAAAACACTAAATAAATCTAACAATTAGAATTATAGTTGACAATTGTATGTAAATAAATCAACATAAGTAATACAACTTAACATATACTATTGTGAGGATTAAGAAAACATTTATGCTGCGATACGTGATGTGTAGACACATGTGCACTTAGTACATTGAGGGCATTTTCCTCTCTTGTTCCTTCTACCTCTGGATTTTGTTTAAGAATTCATTTATTCCCAAGGTTATTTATGAAAAATCTGAAATAATTAATTTTTTTCTGGTTGAAAGGGGGAAGAATATCTCTAAAGTTACGCGTCAAAAGGTTGTAAGAGTAAGACAAATTTTTCTTTAATGTCCATCATAAAGTATTTGCCTTTGTTTTTTAAGACCTGGATTTTTAAATTGTAATATATTTCACAGTAGGTTTAATCACAAAGCTGTACAACCATCACATTATCTAATTTCAGAATACTGCGGTGACCCCAAAATGAAAGCCTAACTTCATTAGCAGTCACTCTCTACCAGTCTCCCAGTCTCTGGACATTTCAGATAAATGAAACCATACAGTAGGTGGCCTTTGTATCTGGCTTCTTTCACTTCAGTATTCAACATATCATATGTCATAACTTCCTTTTTCTGGATAGATACTTATTCCTTTAAGTGGATAAGCTAGTTCTTATTTATCAATTTATCAGTTGAGGGACACTTGGATATCTTTACTACCTTCTATTATGAATAATGCTGCCATGAACATTCATATGTAAATTTTTGTTAGAGCCTCTAGTTTCAATTCTTGTCACTATATGATGAAATTTCTGAGCCATAATGTAACTCTACGTTTAATTTTTGGAGGAACTATCAAATTGTTTTCCATAGTAACTACACTATTTTAAATTCTCACCAGCAATGTTCAAGAGTTCTAAGTGCTTCGTAAACTCACCAACACTTATTTTCCAACTTTCGGGTCATGGGCATCTAAGTGAGTGTGAAATATTTCACTGCAGTGTTGCTAGGCAGTTAACAAATGACAAATGTGCATCTTTTGAGGTGCTTGCTGTTTATTTGTACAGATCCTCTTGAGAAATGTTTATTCAAGTTCTTTTTCCATTTCTAAACTGGATAATCTTAGCACTGAGTTGAAAACATTCTTCATATCGCCTGCATACTAGTCATTTTAGATTTATCATTTGCCATCTTCTTACACCCTCTATGTTGTCTTTTTACTTTTTAATAATGACCTTTGATACACACAAGTTTTTCATTTTGATGTCAATTTTTCTGTTTTTTCAGTTGCTTGCATTTTGTGATATAGCTAAAGAAATTTCCTAATTGAGGTAACAAAGATTTAGATCTCTGTTTTCTTCTAAGAGTTGTAGAATTTTTGCTTCTACATTTGTATTTTTGATCTGTTTTGAGGCAGTAATCCAAATTCATGCTTTTGCTTATGGATATCTAGTTGTCACAGGGCCATCAATTGAGAAGACTATGCTTTCTTTTTTTTTTAATAATAATTTTATTATTTATTTTGTTTACCAGGACACACTGATTTTGAGATATGGAAATCTCCTGGAGAAAATGATTCTCTCCTCATTGAGTTGTTTCAGCACCATTATCAACAACAATCAACTGACCAAGAATATTTGGATTTATTTCAGAACGTCCAGTTTTATGGCATTGATAAATACGTTGAGTGTTATATCACTACCGTACCGTCTGGATTAATGTGGTTTGGAAATCTGGAAGCATGAGTACTCCTACTTTAGTTTTTCTTTTCAGATTGTTTTGACTACTCTGGGTTCCTGACTTTTCCATATAAACGTTAGAATGAGTTTTTCAATTTCTGAAAAAATAGCAGTTACAATTTTGACAGACATGCATTGAACCTATACTAAATTTATTACAAAGTTGTATTCTTTTTGATGTGCTTATAAATCAATTTTTAAAAATTTTGTTTGCTACTATATAGAAAGATAACTGGCCTTTACATATTGATCTTATACTTTGAATCTTGAACTCATTTGTTAGCACTGATTGTTTTTTGTAGATTCCTAGGATTCCTCTCTATATAAGATAATATCTTCTGTGAATAGTAGTTTTGTGTCTTCCTTTCCACTCAAGGCTTTCTTTCTCTCTTAATTGTGGTGGCAAGAACTAGAAAATAATGAATAGAAGTGATGAGGATGGAAATGTTGTCTTGTTCTTGATTTGGGAGGAGAGCTTTGAATGCTTCATCATGAAGTATAATATTAGTTGGGCTGGTTCATAAAAATTCTTCACAACACCTATTGAGTATTCAAGTGTTTTTTGTCCTTTATTATTATGAAGTATTCTATTAAATGATTATTATATCTTGAACAAGTTTTGCATTCCTACAGTAAGTTCTACTTGATTATATATATATATACACATATATGCATATGTATACATATGTGTATGTATGCATATGTGTGTATACACATTATGTGCCACTGATCTTGGCTTGCTAGTATTTTTTGAAGATATTTATAGGAGATACAGGTCTGTGATTTTCTGGTATTATATTGGCTTTCATTAGAGCTAGTGGGTATGCTGATTTCTCTCTAAATATTTAATAGAACTCAACTATGGAGCCACCTGGATCTGGGATTTCTTTGCAGGATATTTTTGATGACAATTCAATGTCTTCACTTATTACAGATATACCCAAAGAACAGGCCTCTGCAATAGTCGCCAATCAAAAGCCCATACGACCCCATCTTTACTAGTAGGATTCAGGTTTTTACCCAGCCCAGTTTTATTCATTCTCAAGGTGACATGGCTTGTGTACACTCAGGTTTCCCAAGGCTTTTATCATAATTTCTGTCACTATAGCTTAAGCCACTCCAATATGTAGACAAGAGTAATTAAGAATAATGTTATCTCTAGGGGCAATTCATTGCCTCCAATCATTTTCAATGTGTTGTTTATTTCTTTCAGCTTTTATTTAGACTTTCAATTATGGTTTTCAGATAACTGGTGTTTACATAACAGCTCCTGTTGACATATTTTGTTTCCTCAGTTGAAATCTACTTCAGTTACCTCTCCTCCTCATCATTACACATTTCCAAGCTAAAACAGTACTTAAATCCCAAATACTTAAAGAATACCTATATTTAAATTATTTATGACCATGAAGACACAATGAGATAAATAAAGAGATAAATATCTACTTGAAGCCAAAAGGAAATGAAATAAATTATGCAACAAAGTGGAATAAAAACTAGAATTAAAACAGCAAAGCTATCATCTTCACTCAAACCAGTGAGGAAAACACCCCACTGAGAAGCTGAATGAAGGGTAATTTTCACCATGTGCATTTTCTATTTTGACTTAAATCCAACTTCAATGTGGCACAAAATATTCTAGAATTAAAAAACAAAACAAAACAAAACTCTAAATAGAATGCTCAGAACACAGTTGTATAAATCTTTTTTCTTTTCATTCTGCCTGTATACCCATTCTGTATTCATTGTCCATTTCTGTGTTGTCTCTAGCTTAGCCTACCTATGTCCAAATGTATTTGAATGAAATCTGTTTTTCTCTCTTTTTAATATGAAACTTTCATTAGGCTATACTATACACGGAGAAAAGGAAACAAATGATAAGCACAGAGTTTAAGGAATAAAAGTAACATTAGCCTTTTTCTAGACTGATGTCAATGTTGACTTGATTATGAACCACATCCCATGTTTTCTTACTGAGTGAAATCCAAAATATCCCACTGAAAACAATTGTCAGGTAGCATATATTCAAATACCTCAGAACTTTATCATGCTTGAATTTCCAAAGAGATCAGTTACTACATTAGAACCTTTAAAAAACCAGAACTTGTCCAGTGGTTTATCATTGTTTGGTAGGCTGCCGGAGGATGGTCATACAAGCACTAGATATATTAGGACAGAAGCCTCCTGAAAAGGTGGAGGCTGAAGCTTTATGAGACAGTTAATAGAGAAAGAGCAGAATCAGCCTTAGCGCCAAAGCTGGCTCTCTTTTTACGTACCAGGGTGCTCAGCAGCGACACACGAGGTGAAATTTTTGGTGCTCCCTGGTGATCTAGCAGCTTAAATGAGGCACAGACCACACACATCCCAACGTCCCCGGTTCAAGACCCGGAACGGGGGAAACAAGCAATGGTGAACAACTGAATGAAAAACAGTGTTTCTTCCTCCTCTCTCTGCCTGTCTGCTGCCTACTTACCTTCATTCCTGCCTGTTCCATTCCTTTAAAAAAAATTAAAAAACAAAAGATGAATTTTTGTCGACTGTAGTTGAACATATTAAAATTTAGTATCTGTATTCATCTTAATGTGTTATCTTAATGTGTATGATTGTATCAAGCTTATAATTTCTCAGACATTAGGAGACTGCTTAAGTTAAAATACGCAGCAACTATTTTGTTAAACATTAAGCTCGATTGTGGTCTAAGAAGGTAGGAAACTTGGAAAACACAACATGCTGGTCTCCCTTAGTAAACACGCTGACTTTGTAATGGAAGCAAAGAGGAGTTTGCTAAAGCACAGAGGCCCTGTGAGGCTGACATCACGCGAGGCTGGTGGTGAAGACCAGCTCACTGTCTCCCTGCCCACTCGCCTGGAGTGCAGCTGACAACACAGGCACCCCAAGACACCGCCAAGTTCGGTTCCAGACCACTGCACTAAAGCAAATACAGCCATAAAATGAGTCACGTGAAATTTGTTTTATTTCCCAATGTATATAAAAATGTTTTACACTGCACCTTAGTCTATTAACTGTGTAATGGTATTATATCTAAAAGACCGTACATAGCTTAATAGAAAAAACATTTTATTGTTATGCCAACATTTGCTGGAGAAATGGTGCCAAGAGTATTGCTCATGCAGAGTTGCCACAAACCTTCCATTTGTAAAAACTGCAATACCTGCAAAGTCAATCAAACGAGACCTGCCTGTAATCGGGAAGCTAAAGATGCCTTTTCCATTCAAGATCAGTCTCTGCTGATCTAGCATCACCCTGGGACCTAGGACACACATTTACCACACGTATCTATCTACCTTCACAACTGCCACTTTATTAGCATGTCAGAACATACATGAAATGTGGGAAGAGGCCCGACGGCTGCCGCTGGCCCTTCCTCTGCAGAGAAGCACACCGTGCGACCTTGGGGTGTAGCAGAGGTCCCCGTACTCGCAAGTCACTGTTTCACTTCTAGGTCACTGTATAGAGTTCGAGGGAAATTGAAGGCAACAGGAAATCCTCTAGTCAACTTAAGTAAAAAGAGGTTAATAAGTAGTGTTTGGTGATTCCCAACAGTTTTAGGACTGGAGAATAAGCTTCTTCAGGAGTTTGCAGAAATTATAAGTTGACCAGAAATTGCTCCCTCTGCTGCAATCTGGAAGACGAGGAATCAAGTAACTAGTGTTGTCACTACAGGCATCAGGTCCGCTCTCATTTACCTGATCTATTTCTAACATGGATTGTGCTTTCTTTGTCTCCAATTTCTTATATTCTCCTTTATTTTTGTAGCTCTTCTTTTCTCATTTTTAAAGAAAGTTAATAGTGGATAGCAAAATATACAGAGCTGCCCTTTAGCTGTACAGATGAAAGTAGATAACCAAATGCCTCAAAGTTACATTCTTCAACTTTTCCCCCAAATTGAAAAAGGCAAACTTCCAAACACAGGCTGTTAAGTCAGCCTTACCCTGATTCCAAGAGCAAAAACATCATACACAAAAAATCATAGGCCAGAATCTCTGATGAATATTGAGGCAAAAATCCTCAACAAAATACTCGCAAACCAAATTCAACAACTCATTATAAGAATCATACACTATGATCAAGTGTGATTTATTCTGGGATGCAAGGATGGTTCAACATATGTATATCAGTGTGATATGTCACCTCAACAAACAGAGGACAAAATACAATCATCTTAATAGACACAGATAAAGTATGATGGTATTCAACACCTTTTTTATGTTTAAAAAATCCTCCGAAATAGATATAAATATATCTATATAATCAATAAGGGCTATAACATCCAGTCTTCAGCCAAGAGCTAACATCATTCTCACATCAGCCACAAAGCAAGAAGTCTACTCTCACTACTATTATTCAAAATAGTTCTGGAAATTCTACCCAGGTCAATTAGACAAAAAAAAAAAAAGTTAAAAGACATAAACTGGATCCAAATTGGAAAGAAAGCAGTAAAACTATCACTATTTGCATGTGACATGAAAATATAGACTTCCAAAGACTCCAGTAAAAAGCTGTCAGAAATAATAAGTGAATGCAGTAAAGGTTTTTGTTACAAAATACACAAAAAAAACCTGTTGCATTTCACTATACAAATTAAAAAATTGTATTACTCCATTCTGCCCCCAAGTCCCACCTCGGAAGCACGTGTCATTTTTCACACTTTGTTCCATAGATGGCGCTATTGCAGCACAGTGGCGGGTCAGCTGCAGAAGCCTTGCCTTCAAGAGGACTCGGAACAGGTTAGTTGTAAAGATCGTGTAATTCTGGCATATGGTTAGGTCAGAGCTAAGTATTTTCAAGTTTGGGCTGTGGTTAATGGTTGTCAAATTGCCTTTAGTGTCTGGAAAGGAAAGGTGAAAACAAACTTAGACGTAGCAATCCACAGGTGGACTTGTCAGCCAGAGAGAAGGTGCAGGGTCTTGACAGCCCAGTTCAGTCTGGGTTTGCCCCCTTTAGGACTCACCACGGGGACTGGTATAAAATTGTGCCACCTCGCTCAAGAATTAGTCTCCATCTGTGGGAAGGTGGGCAAGGAGCACTGCCTGGAAAAGAAAGTCATGTCACTGTGGGAGGTGGCTTTCTTTTCTTTTTTTTTCTTTTGAGGAAGAAGAATTTTTATTTATTTTAAATTATCGATACTTTTGTTCACAATGCTGCATTCATTTTTGAATACTGACATTGTATCTTGATCTATATTTCACACCACGCCCTCCACCAGGGTCCCAGTGTCCTTTTCCCTTCTTTCCCCCAACCCCCATGCCCGTGGCCATCATCTTACATCCTGTGGGCTTTTGCTGGGGTTTGTCTATTTACTTCATTTCATTATATTCCACATATGAGTGAATCCATCCTGTATTTCTCTTTTTCTTATTTCGCCAACAGTGAAAATGTTCTCTTTGCTCCACATCCTCACAAAGATTCGTTGCCTCTAGACTTTTGGATAATAGCCAGTCTCTCCTGTGAGGTGATACCTCATTGTTGTTTTAATTTGCATTTCCCTGATAACTAGGGAGTAGGGACATCTTTCCCTGTGCTTGTTGGCCATCTGTATATCCTCTTCAGAAAAATGTCTGTCAAATTCCTCTTCATGAGTTCTTTGCATATTTTGGATATTAAGCCCTTGTTAGAAATATGGTTGATTCATTTTTATAGACTCTAATTTTATGGTGCTACTTTCTATCTTTTCATTCATCTTTCATCCATTTTTTTCCAAATATCCACCCACTTTAACTTATTTAATTGTGGCTAACTAAATGTAACTTCTTGATAATCTCCAAATTTGAATCTATTAATTATCTACATTTCATGTCACTTTTGGATTCACCACTTTATTACAAAATAGCATTTGGGGTTCTCTTTTTTTTTTCCCTATGTGCTTATTTCTTCTGAGGTCTGTGAATCCACGACTTGATTTGGAATTTTTAATAGTATTTCAGTTTCTCTTCTGTTTTCTATACCATTTATTTCTAATACCATCATGAGGTCTACATTGAAAGAGAATTTTAGGTAACATTTATACTTTTTTGTAACATTTTAGTTTCTAATACAGGAAAAATTAGTGTTTTTGTTTTTTTGTTTTTTTTCTTTCTATTTGTAAGATACTTAAAAGTCACACCTTCAGAATCATGTTTGGAGAAAAGGCATTTTTATGTTTTTATGTTCTAGCCGCTGCATAAAAGCATGAAATGGTGGAATCTAAGGGTTGTTCTTGCTTAATATTTTGTATATAATACTCTCTCCAGCTTATGAGTCAGAAGTAGCTTCACTGAATCATGTCTACATTTCTCTGTGAGATTATTATTATTAGTGCCCACTAATGTATTTGTTCTAAAATGAAAAAGGTTCTCTTACTTTCAAAAACTATAGCTCACATAGAATCTATCTTCCACCCTAATTCATCAAGTACACTTCTTATGATCTAATTATTATTAATCTCTATCACTTAATCACTTCTTAGCTATACAAGCTTCACAAATATCATTTCCTGATAGACTGGTGCCAGAATGGTGAATTTCCTCTTGAAAAAAAAGTATACTACATGTGTTTTATACTCCAAGAACTTCAATCAAACATAATTTGAGACCCAATTAATTCTAGGTCAGAAAAGAGAAAAGAGATGTCTAGTGTAGTCAAGAGAATGCATTTCCTACTTAGCTCTGCTTCCTACATTTTAAAATAGGTTCAATTTCTTTGATTTCCATCAGATTCATGACATCATTTCTATCAGGAATGACTCATAAAGGAAATATGCCTTTATTTTACACACATCCTTTTTTTCTACGAGGGTCTCTATGACCTAAAACATTTTTTTTTTTAATTTCTAGGACAAGATAGCCCCAGAGCTATTTGATCTTTATAGATCTTCTAGGGTATACGTAAAATGATAAATTTGCTCTAAATTATGAGTTTGGTAGATTATTAGCAACTAAAAGTCAAGTATTACACAAGGTCTCCTTTGTGATGTAAGTCTTTGTCCTCAAGAAAAAGGCTAGTCAAGTCGCAGCCTCTAGGTAGAAAATATAATAGGTGAGGGAACCCTTGATCTGTCATGCTTTCTCTGTGCCAAAGTCATTGGTGACGCTAAAGAGATGAATACACTCAAAGGAGCCAAATTGGGGGGATCACAGACCTAAATTAAAGTCCTATCTTATGAGCAAGTTAAAATACTTTTAGGCTTCAGATTTCTCATATGTCAACTAGGAATGCTAATCCTTTTAATACTGAATTGGAATGGAACTTTAGACCACTAATAAAATTTCCTCCTTACATGATTTTTACCTAGGACTTAATCAAGTCTAGATCCTAAAGTGAAAAACTTGAATTTTCAGACTCCTAACTGACTTTATTACATCCACCTCCCATTCCTTCCTTGTTCACTTTACCACAGAGGAGGGAGAGGTCAGCTGCTTTGTACCTTGATGACACAGTGGCTCTATGGCCATCTCATGATATGACAACATTCTTGGGATTTCAGGATATCCTTTAGATTCTTCCAATTCGAGATATTTCTCAAATCATTTAGCTACTCATTGCAGGTTTTTAAATTAGTGGCAGCTTGAGGAGTCTACTTTTCATCTCAGATACCAGACCCTCTGGCTAGGACAAGGGTACTGTACTTTTATCTGATCTATGGAGCCTGCCCCAACTAAGGACGATGTCCCCTCTAGGTTATATTTGCAGTTGATATTTTTATTGATATACATTGGACAATATAGTGCACCAACGGGTAGTCAAAAGACTTCGTTCTCCTTTTATTCCTCTGTCAAATGTAATATATAAATAGAGAGGATTCTTTCTTGATGCCAATTTTCTGTCCCCACAGGTGGCATCGCTCACTTGTCAACAGGTAGAACTTACATGGGTCCTGTACCCCACAATAGACTGAGGTCAATCCATCATGGGGATGACTGGGGGCTGCTGTTCTAAATGGGTGGAAATAGTTTTCTGACCCTCTTTACAACGATATATAAAACAAAATTTCAGACAACAAGGCTTCGGAACAAATACTAAACAGCAGGTAATAAAAGGAGATGGGTTTACTTTGGTTTTGCTTTGCTCTTGAAAAATATCAATACTTTTGGCACATCTTGTTTTTAGGGGATTTTTCTGAGGGTTTCTAGTAATACCTACCCACCTTCTTAAACACTGGTTCCCTGCTTTGACATCAAATTCTCTACTTAATACTATACACAATTTTCCTCTGATTGATATTTCAGTCATAAGATTTAGATTCTCAAAATGTTTTAACTAGACATAGCTAATTGCTATCATATTATAGGGAAAGCCTTTAATATGTTCTTCTCATTATCACTCACTCCATCTACCTAATACTAATTCCAACTAATGCAAATAATTTATAACAATCTCAAGCAGGAACCCACACTCATGAGAATATTTCCTAGCACAAAAAACACAGAATCATTCGAGCATATCATTGGAAAAATTCATTTTTAAAAATCTATTAGAATGTATTTTTGGTAGATAGATTACAACCTTCCACAAATATCTCACAAAGTTCCATCAGATGCAGGCTTGCTGCGAGTGAAATCAGGTTCTTCTCATAAAGTGTTCAGTGTGATGCCCTACGTTCAAGCGATTCAATACATTTCAGTTACTATTAGTTATTATCACGATGATTAAGATGAAATGGTCGTGCCTTTTTTTTTCAACCCAATTCATGGTGTACTGTCTCTTGACAGGAGTGTTTCATAATTTTTTTCTAAGTAAAATATGGGCCAATCCTTTTCCAAAAGATGACAAAAACATTATACACGATAACTCAATTACATCAGTTAAGCAAATTCTGTACTCTTGTGAACGTTTGATGTACCCTTTGTGAAAACAAAAGTTTCCAACTTGTCTTTGCAACTGAAGGGCCTAATATTTTTTTGACAAAGTTGCAAGTGGTCATTGATTTTATCATCACAGGAAAGTATGCCAAATGTAGGTTATGTGGATAATGTGCAAACCCTTGATGGGCCATGAAGAGCTGGTTCGCTGACTGCACAAACACTGTAGCCAATCTGCTCCAGTCTCTGTGTGGGTTTATGAGGTTGTGACAGAGTGAGGAACAAAGAAGGTCACATGTGTATTCTACTAGAAAAAAAAACCCTT
Organism: Solenodon paradoxus; assembly: GCA_004363575.1. Classification (NCBI taxonomy): domain Eukaryota; kingdom Metazoa; phylum Chordata; class Mammalia; order Eulipotyphla; family Solenodontidae; genus Solenodon; species Solenodon paradoxus. The sequence continues at coordinate 446,078 of RJWH01001017.1, read as the reverse complement.
TCTAATTGCTCCATGAACAGGCACAAGTGGTTGGTCCATTATTTTTAGCCAGTTATCTACTGATAGAAGAAGTTGCACATTTTCTTCCATAAGGAATCCAGAAAATTTAGCAAGGCTCATTTCATTCATTGGCCAGATGTGTGCTAGAAACATGAGTGACAGTGGCTTTCATTTGGTTCAACACAGAGTTAAGCAGACCACTGACTGTGGCATGAAGAGGCAATGATGTAGGGATTTAGCCACCTGAATACAGACACCTACTCAGTGACCAACCTAGGCAGGCTGTATAACTTATTATCTAAACTGGAACATGTCAGAGAATTAAATGAGACTCTAATCATAAAGACAATGGAAGAGCAAGCAGGATCTGGGACTCTTCTGAGTTAACAGGGATGAATGGCTACTCTGGCCATAACCCTCCTAGGAGCCTGGAAAATCACTGGAGGCCAGGACATGTCTTCTGTTTCCTTGCAATGTCTCGTAGATCTTTATTAGGTCAGGACAAACAGTCACTTCGATAGTCAGGTCGTTACTGGTGATGTTGGCTGGACAAGTACAATTTATTATCTAGATAATAAACCTGGCAGAGGAGGTGAAAGAATTCACCACCAGAACTGGGGACAAGCGAGTGCTGTCTGAACATGTTCTTCAGGGGTCACAAGTCCTCACTTAACATAAATCACAGTTTCTTAGAAATGCTGACTTGAAGAGAAAAGACCAAAACAGGTCCCCGGAGGTCATTTTGCTCAATATAGGCCTGTATTGTCATTTTCTCATTGATGTTATAGTGAGATGATGTTGGATGAAGCAACGGTATTGGAGGACCAGCTGTATATCAGCATGTCCAGGGCTCAGTGTCTGCCAAAGGTGTCCATGACAGGGCACAGCACACTTTTCCCAGCTCTTCTGGCCTCAGTTCTAGGTCCACTTGAGTACCCATCTTGGCCAGGGTACAAGCTAGGTCTACAGGGCAGGGAGACAAACGGGATCTGGAGGACGGGGGCCTGAAAGTGAAACCAAAGCAGGTAGAGAAGTTGGGGCAGAGAAATCAGACAGCACGAAGAACCTCAGGAGACACTGGATTTATAAACTCAGCCTCTAGGTACAGAGGAAAGTGTTCGAATGAAAGAAAAGTTCTGTCTCAGACTGCTATGTTTTTCTACCCAAGGGCACAGCCAGTGCCTCGGAAGAGCCCAGGCCAAGCTAGTGTTTTGGATTTAATGAGACTGAGAAGCAGGAGGATGTAGAGATGGAATGTCGAACCTCTCTGCTGGCACAGAAGGACCTCTCAGGCTATACCTGAGATTTAAGGCCTTCATTCCAGTCCTGTCAGAGAGAGTGGTTACATCAGTAAGTGGCTCCTGGCACGTGCTAGAGTGTGTACTCCTGCAAGGATAAAATATCAGGCAGAAGAGCAGTAGATTGATTTAAAAAAAAAAAGAGAGAGAGAAAGAGAGAGAGAGAAACTAGCTTCAGTACAGAGTATTTCATGAGTCTCAAAATGTCTACGAAACAAGGCCCATATCTTCTCAGGCCCAAGGATCCAACAACCCCAAAAGATGAAGAGTCACAGAGGGCCAGATCATTCTATATAAGCCTTACCCAAGGAAAGAGAAAAACACGGGTTTAGGACCTGCAAAGAATGACTATAGAAACATTAAGACACCTTCTGGGAATGTACTTTTCCAGGAATAAAAAAAAAATTCATAGAACCATGAGTCAGAAAAAAGCCTGGATTCAGATGCTCTCATTTGACAGATAAGGTCAGTGGTAACGTGGTAACAAGTGCGGTCGCCAGTGGCAGAATTTGTATTTAAACTCAGTTCTGACTTCCCATGCAAGGTGGTGGGGGAAGGGTGAGGCGGGGTCTTTAGGGGGAAATGAACCTGTGATTTTAAAAGCAGGAGATCCTGCGATGGATAAAAATGTTTGGTTTTTAATGGGAAATGAAGTTCAGTGAAGTCTTAGAAGCGGAGGAAGGACACACGCGGCTGGAAAGGGCAGGCGGTAGTGGGAATTGGGCGGACACACTTAGGCAGGGCTCCGCTGACAGCTAACGCCTGCAACTTGCCAGTGCAGAGCGACCCTTGCTGGCCGTCTTGAATTAGTCTGCTGGCAATGATACTTTATTTTATTTTTAAAGGAAAGGTGCAGGCAGGAATGAAGTCAAGCAGTGGAAGACAGGCAGGAAGAGAGAGGAGGAAGAAGTCACTTTATTTATTTTATTCATTTTGGTTATTTCCAGCAGCCCCGGACGCCAACCTCACCATGATATTTTAAAGGAACTTGTCGAACCCACGTTATTCCCAACACCAACACTGTTTACTTTAACATAACCTTGTAAGACGAGTGGAAATGCTTTGTCTTGGCACCTATGACTGGGAGGGTGTGGCAGGGATTCACATGGGACTCTAACTTCATGTGCACATTGTCCGTGGTGGACATCTCGGGGTCACCGGCACAGACAGCACCATGTTCATTATCGTTTCTGGAATACTCTTCTCTCTGCTCACCCTGTGAACACTCTGAAGACTGGGTTAGATTTCCTTAACCTCCGCAGGTTCATCGCCTACCACGTGCCCAGCACATGGTGGGTGCTCAGTACAGACTGAATCCAGGAAGGATAAATGAATGAAGAGCAATCCCCAGTTACATGAAATATTGCATTGCCCTGAGCCCCTCATTCAAAGGAGAAGCCAGTGCTTCAGTGGAGCTGGGAGGGAAGAGCAAGAGCTTGGAAGTTCACACACACACACACACACACACACACACACACACACACACACACGAAGCCCTGATGCAGAGTGATAACCAGGCAATTACTGGTGCCTGTCTTCCCCTCAAAGAATTTCCCAAACATGTGAGCCTGGTTCCTGACTCAACTCTCAACTGTGTAATAACTAAATACAGAAATGAAGACAATCTGGGCCTGACTCTGAGCAATTCCCTTGACCTTATTTCACTCCTCCATCAAGTAAAGTCAAACGAAAACTGTCAGCTGGAGTTACATTTTAATACCTCAAAATTGTAGATAAAAATCTGAAAGGAAAGCATACCCTTTCCTAATAGAATGTCACTCCATGAATCCGGGTTTCTGTTTTCATACTGTGGAGGTTACAAGTCACTACTGCAGGTCTCACGTGTCACCAAGCAGAAATGGAACACGACCGGAAGGAGCCCACATCCCCGACAGAACAGCGGAGCCTGGCACAGAGGGTGGCTCCCCGCGGCAGGCCCGGCCCCACAGCCAGAACTGCGCTATCAGCACCCTCCCGAAAAATGACCACAGAACTTTTTTAGAGGAGTTTGCACTGTCTTCGCTGACTTTGCAGCAGACCTAGTAGCAACCATTTCTTCCTGGGCAGCTGGCTCTTTGCAAACATACAGGATGCATCTGGGAGGGAAGGAAATCAAAGCACGTGAAAGGCAGAGCAGCCACCCAAGGGTCCCCCTGTGACCTTGGCAGGGGCACCCATACACCAACCCAGGGACACTTTCAGAGGCAGATTTAGTTACCTGCCAAGAGTCAACCACTGTAAGGGAGCAGAGAAAACCTTCTGAGTATTTTCAGAGAAGCGGGCAAAGGTGTGCACAAACTCAGGCATTCAAGCAAAATACAGCTTCTTCCTTTTCCAGAACACATCTGCTCTTTCTCCCACGCTCCCACTCATCTCAGCTCATAATTGTGTATGGCTTGGTGCTGCAGGTTTGACCAACTCATGTAAATATTCTCTCGAGTAATGCTCGGTCTTTCAGAAAATGCCTCCCCCACCCAGTGCTGAGAGAGAGGGACACTGACAGACAGACAGACTCAGTCTTCCTAACCTATAGCTACAGAGTTGGGGTGAGGGGGAGTCTTAGGGGCTCTGCTCTGCTCCCTGAAGAGCCCTCAGTGATTCTGATTTCCACATAATGTCTGTCCGAGCCTATGATGTTTTCACAAAGCAACAGCGTCCTCCGGGCTCCTCCTGCTCATTCGGCCCAACCTGGGGTCTCACTGGTTCCATTTCTGTTCCCAGGTTGGCTTCAACTCCCACTGGAGCCTGTTTGTGGTCCTGGATGGAAGAACATGTCACCTGTGCTGCAGCGATACTCCTGAGAGGCCAACCAAGGTGACCGTCTACTCTCCATACCCGTCCCGAGATATTTCAAAATGCTTGAACATTCGTGCTGCACAGAGTTTGATGGCAGCTCTGGAAAGTTCTACTCTGCCCCTCCCTCCACTCGGCCTGTGTGGTTACCAAGTTTGTGGATCTCACAGAGGAAAGGCACAAAGGTCCTCTGGTGGCGGTGGAGGTGGTGGTATCTATGTGTGTGTTGCACTGTCTTCAAATTCTTTTGCACACTTTCTACACCCAGCACCATTGCTCAGGAACAGGACATCTGGAGAAGGTGTCTGCCGGCCTGTTTCCAGTCCCTAATGCTCATCTTCCTCTCACGGGTCAGCAGACTAGGGAGGGGCAGGGGTCCCATGTTTCTTCCTCTTAGTGAGGAATTCCCTTGGAGAATACCGAAGGACCACATCCATCAGGCCAGGATTTTGAGGTGTTCAGTTAATAATTGAACTAAATTTAAATAGTTAACACTCTCCTTTTGCATTTGATATAGACTGTGTTTCAGGGCTCTCATCTTGCTGCAGCCAGGACAGAGTCACCTGAGAGCTGATGCAGGTGGCTCATCTCCTGCCTATTCTTGGGCGGTTCTGCCTCTTCTTTCCTACTGGGACCTCGGAACTCAGCCAAGGTAGGGGTAGCGGGGCTGGAGGGAGCAAGAGTCATAGGAGGACATGCAATGTATCCGTCTTTGTTCCTAAAAATACTCTTCCCACTTGAGGATGGGCGGTGGCTGCTAGGGTCTGTTCCCTCCGTCACTCTCCAAGCTCAGCCATGTCCTCTCGAGGTCTCCTGCCCTTTTCCTGGCTTTCTCCGTGGGCCTGGCAGCCCCCATAAATCTGACCGAAGCAGCAGCTTGAGGATAACGGGATGTGCATGTGAGTGGGAGCGGTAAGACAGTGCAGTGTCCAGAGGTTAATTCAGAGCCGTTTGGACTGTGACAGACAAGGAGACAGGCAGACACACAGACTGTTCCTGCCAGCCCTTCTTTCTAGAGGACACATTTGTGGTTTTTCTTGCCTGTGAGTGAAAACAGAAGAGTCTTTTCAGACTTTTCTGACTTCCATTTGAAAATCAGAAGCATGGCACTGTAAGCTCATTTCTAACTCATGATAAGAAAATCGGGTGTTTTTGTGCAGTTTGACAGAGGCAAGAGGTAGAGGAAGGAAGGACCACAGCAGTGAGAATTACAGTTCTCCTAAGTAGACACAGGAATGGGCTCAGCCTCTTTCTGGGGGAAGGGCTGCCCCGACTCTCCAAGATGAAGAGCTATTTGCATCCTTGTTTTGCATATTTGCCCCATATTCGCTTGTCTGTAGCATGACTCATTGAAAACCCAGAATTGAAACAAAAATTACATTTTAATTTCACATTTTTCAAAAGGTAACCATCCCTGCTAGGTCTGACTGATCTTAATAGGATTTTATTTAGTGCTTCTGATGATAGTCTTCTAATCCTGTGCTTTTCGGAGGCAATAAAGATTAAATGAAAAAATGTAGGAAAGAATCAGAACTATCAAAAATAACCTTGAAAGCTGGATAGCAGCTACCAGTCTGACTCCCTGCCTCCAGGACCCACCAAGTTAAAATGCTGGGAGCATCTCAGCTGGGAGGTGTTGGGAAGAAGGGAGAGTACTCTGAATGGCTAAGAGAGAAAGCTTGCCCTGGAAAGTGTGGTTCAGTTTCAGAATCTTCTGATTTTTCAAGTAATGGGGGGTTTGTTTTGTTTTGTTTCTTTGGTGAGAAGGGTAGAAACATTTGCATAAGGCTTCCCAAAATTGACTGGGAAGGAAAGGACAAAGGCCCCATCCCTGCCAACCTTTTCTCCTTGCAATTTGAAGTTAGGGGAACAATAGGGTGGCCCTAACCAGAACTGGGGCCAAAAATAGTAACTCTGGGCCCTGAAAAGGAAAGAGGAATGATCTAAGATGGGTCCCCCCAAAACAAGTTCAGGGATAGGACTGGGGCCAGCACAAGGCTTGCCCGAGAAAGGGCACCATCGGGCTCCTTGGGCACGGCGCTGGAGAGCAGTCACCCAGCCCGGCAGAGACCAGCCTGGGCGCCACGAGGGACGGCACCCGGTCCAAGCAGCAGGGCACCCCGGTGCCGGTGCATAGCAGCCACCTGAGTGCGAAGGCTCCGAGGGGCCAATCACAGCAGTGGGTGCGGAGTTAGGGAACGAGTATGCTCAGGCTACAAAGCAAACTATCACGATTTTCTGAGCTACTGTGGACCTCATCTGAGGCTGGGTGCTTTCAGGGGTATAATAAACAGGCGGACCATAGGTACTGTTTTAAACCAGACAGTACCTTTCTTTTTGTTTTTTCTTCGTATTTCCAGACCTTTCTACCATTTTAATATAAATGTCAATTTTGTCCCTTTTTTTAATTGAACCAGGGGTACCTTCAATGTGGGACAAAAGGAGCAGTTGAGTTGCCCTCGGTCCAGTCTGTTGAGGGGCCTCAAAAGGGTAACTGCCCGTTTTGTGCCACATGACAGATGGCTCTCTCTGGCGCTGACTGCAGCTGGTTGTGTCTGTTACTGCTAGTCATGCCCCACTATGAGGACATAGGAGACACAGGAGGAGGATTCCCCCACCCCATACTTGCCCGTTTCTTCAAAGGGAGCAGAACACCAGAGCATGGTAGAGCTGCGGGTAAGTACATGGACTATTTCTGGCACCATGGGGTTATCTCTGGCCCTGTGGAGTTATCTCTGGCCCTGTGGGGTTATCTCTGGCCCTGTGGGGTTATCTCTGGCCCTGCGGGGTTATCGCTGGCACTGTGGGGTTATCTCTGGCCCTGTGGGGTTATCTCTGGCCCTGTGGGGTTATCTCTGGCACTGTGGGGTTATCGCTGGCACTATGTGGGTTATTGGGTGTTCCTGACCCAGGAACAGCTAAAGTGGCCCTGTGGGGTTATCTCTGGCCCTGTGGGGTTATCTCTGGCACTGTGGGGTTATCGCTGGCACTATGTGGGTTATTGGGTGTTCCTGACCCAGGAACAGCTAAAGTGGCATGTGTTTATAAGTCAGGACATTTAGAGCAGGGCTTATAGGGGCACCAAATTTGGTTTTCACCTAAGGTGGCAAAATTCCTTGCACAAGCCACTTGAATGAAGTCCCAAAGGACTACGTGTCATTTCTATGTAATAGCCAAAGGGCATCACATAGTACTTACTTGTTGCTGGCCTGACTGCTCTGCTTCTGCTCGGATTGCTCTGCATCCTCCCCTCCCCTTCGTTGCCAGTGCAAAACCCTGTCCCGTTTTTGCCATCCCCGTGTCCTGTTTTTGTCTTTAGGAAATATGGTCAGCATAAGTATAAAGAAGTTTGGAACATGGAACCTGTCTCAAAGAGTTACTGCTGAATTTTTAGAGGCAATTGCAGTTAAAGAATAGGAAGACCTTCATTGTGCATAAATAATAGCACATGTAAATGATCACTAGGTGCCAGATCCTTTGTCTTATCTTTAGTAACTCAAACTTCACAATAATCCTATGATCCTCCATTTCACAGGTGAGCACTCTGAAGCACAAAGAACTTAAGTAACTTCCCAAAAGTCAGACATCAGCAAGTGGAGACTGTGCATGGCCACAGGAGCTCAGTGTGGACAACAGCAAAGCTTAGGTGCTACAGATAAATGCACCAGACTAATTCATCATCTAGAGTTAAAGCAAAAATGACATTTTACAGAGGAACAAAGCAAAGAGATGATAAGAGCCATTGACCATATGTGTTGTTTACATAAAGGTAGATCGATTTCCTTAAACTGCCCTTGTAAGTGGGAAGATAGGGAACATTTACAGATGTCACCAACATGTGAACACATGACAGTCTTTCTCAGAGGATAACTGGACAAGCTGAGCTCCACTTTCATACATCTAACTTCCTATGAATCTTTGTATTCTATCTTCGTGTTTAGATTCATTTAACAAACATTTAACAAGCACAGGACTGTTAGCCACTAATAAGATATCCACTTTAATGATGACTAAGAAATCATGGAAACTGAGGAAGGGAACATCTAAAATGAAGTTGGGAGAACATTAGGGGACCAGGCGCTGCATCTCCCATGCCTGACTGCTTAGTGACCACACACATCACCCATCGTTAAAACAGTATCCTGACACCTGATATTTGGGGAGTTTGGAGAAATGGTGCCAATCTGCTCACAGCAATCATAAATATTATCTAACCTTGGCTTCAGAGAGGATAATCCATCACTACAGGGACCTGCTGATATCTCTTCTTCTTTTCTTTTTTTAAAGGAAAGCTTCAGGCAAGAATGAAGGTGAGCAGAGGCAGGCAGGAAGAGAGCAGAAGAAGAAGCATTTATTTCTTTTATTTAGTTGTTCCCCCAGCTGTGGGACACAAATCAGCATCCTTGGGTTACATGTGGACTGTGCTCAGTCAAAGGTTGTGGACTTAACTACTATTCCACCAGGGTGCACCTGGCATCCCTTCTTTATGCATGGTTTTCATTTCCCATTAAAAAGATTGTATTAGTTTACCTGTAGAAGGCAATGCTGCCTGTATAAGATCTGAATTTCCCCCCACATGGAGCATTAGCATAGTTTACCCGAGTAGTAGGTCTTGGGTTTACAATTCTCCCAAACACCCCAAATAAAGTTTTGTTTTCCCTTGCAGCTAAGCTCTGGCTCGTTGTCCTTTCCTTCGTGAAGCATATAGACTAACAGAGTTGGCACAAAATCAAACAGAGTAATCAAAGCCACGTGGAGAGCGAGTGCTACAAGGGTGAACTCAGGGCACCCAAGGCAGGTGCGGTGCTGACCTCAGACATGAAGCTGTCAGCCAGCCCAACAACAAAACACATATATTCAGAAACAACAAACGAGAAGGAAGGCTGGAGAGCTTGTCCGTGGCAAGATCAATGAGCACACCCCCAAATCCAAGGCTAGTAACCCCCTGTATAGTCTCTGGGGGAACCTCCACCCACCATCCACCAAAAAAGGAAACAGCATCACTTTGGTTTGCTGTTTTATGTGCCTGTGGCCACTTGAGTCAAGTCTCCTCACCTTGTTTAACAGGGTTTCTGTAGATGCATGTTCACAGCGGCTAACTTGGTGCCGGGAGGCAGCAAATGGTGCCTGCCAGTGCTTGAGCTGATGTGAAGAGGGGTAGTGTCTGGAGGACAGGAAGAAGCATGTCTAAAAATCTGGCAAGAGAAAGTGTAGTGAATTTTAGGAAATGGAAGCCACTCGGTGTGTCTGCAGAAGTTAATTATCCATGGGCAGTGATTTGGGGGACAGGCATCTGAAGAGGACTGGGGTACGCTGAATTGTGCACCGAGGATCTTTTATACCAAAGTGTTGATTCTATTCTGAGGTCATTAGGGAGCTATGGAAAGGCTTAGAGCAGGAATGTAAGAAAATCAGGACCATATTAGAGGAAGAAATCCAATTAGTCGCCTAGATAATGATTTGAGGGGCTGCTGAGATGGGGGTGAGCTGACTGGTTACAAGGCCAAAGCAGTGAATCCGATGAGAGGCAGCAATAACCTGACCATAGGGAATGGCAGCTAAGAAAAAAGACATGAATCAACTCAGGAGGTAGGAGGAGAGGGAAATCAATGAAATTGCTGATGGGAATGGGCAAAAGACTTTCTACATTTCTGATTTGGTCAGATGGGTAGGAGTAATCGTGCGGGGATAAGACACAAGTTGATGTCTTTTTTGTTTCTGACTCTCAGCTCTGGGTCTCAAACCCAAGTCCTGGGGCTTCAGGTGGCCGGCACCTCAGCCACTGAGCCACAGGGGTGCACCTGGGAACAAACTGAATTCGAGTTTCTTTAGGGACCATCATGAGGCTGCCCCACGTGTTGAAAGCCAAGTACCACCTGCAGACTTCTCCTTGGATGTCTTTATTTTCTGCTTTCAGAGACAGACGGCTACTAATCGTTCTCTTTGGTTGTTGGATTTAATGATCTAGAATCTGTTTATCTATGTGGGGTGGTGCCAGGATTCAATCCTGGGAACAGGGATAGTGAGGAAAGGCACTGCAGGAGAATGAGAAACTCAAGATAGAATATAAGAAGATAGAAAAGGTGGAGATCAGGAGGCCAATGGCCTCTCTTGTCTGGACCGAAGGCCCTGACCATCCTGGTCTCCATTTATTTATTGGGTTAATACACAGCATTGCTTCAAGCAACTTACATAGGCATGTTTATGATTACATTGTATTGTTTATACAGCTTCTGCTCTCTAACCACATAGCTATATCTATCTTATTTTGGCAGGCAAACAGTCACAGACACACTCTCCCAGTGTTTTCACACAGTGGCCTTCGCCCGATTCTTCAGGTTTGCTGTTCTTGATGCTGTGCCAGCTCAACTCCAACCTCTCTCTGTTTTCCGCAGGGTGGAGGTTTTACACGATCCACTGAGATTCTTTGTACTCATTTACGCTCTTTTGCTCAATGTACTTAGTTTCGAGATTAATGAATTCATCAACTGTTGATTAACATGTGCCAGGGTCTCTGATAAACCTTAAAAACACAGCGATATAGAAGACAAGGCTGTACCATCTACTAAATGAAGACATGGAACGAGGATTTACTCATCTGTGAAAGATGATATAAAACAATGTATGTCGATTGTGGAGTAGAGCCACAAAGAAATGAGTGAGCCTTCTGTTGAATGCCAGAGTGAGTTAGAGAAAGTGTCACAGAAATGATTAGGATCAACTGGATATAGCTTTCTAGCCTGTACTGCCTCTCTATGGCAGAGTAATGCCATTTTCAGAATTTACTGGGACTCTGACTGTTGAAAAGGTGCACATACTTTTCCACGCCACTGGTACCGTGCTTGGCCACACACCCCACATGGGGTGATGAGGTGTTAAAATGCATGAAACGTGTTTTGGTAAATTGACTGTATCTCTTGACCAGCCATCTGCAAAATACACCTCATATCATAAAATAAGTAGTATTAAAACAGAGCAGATATGCAGAGTTTCTCAGCCTTGGCACTACGCATCTTGGACTGGATCATTTTCTGTTTTGTGGAGACTTCCTTGAACACGGAAAATGTTTCCCAGGTCCCCTGGCCCCTATCCGCATGTCCTTTTCCAGTAGTAGGTCTTCTCCAGTTGTGACAACAAAAATGTCTCAAGACATTGCAAAATGTCCTGGGAGGGGAGAAAGAAAAATCATCCCCAGTTGAGAATACTGCAGTAGAGGCATTAGAAAATACCCTAAGATCCCATTTTTACCATCATAATGCACTGTACATCCTGAACCTGCCCCATCCTCCCTTTCAACTGAAATTTGCAATTATAGGTGCCATCCTCATTTATACCAATTGTAAAAGTACTGAGCTATTTGTCTCAATGATGTTCCAAATCTGTATTGCAGCAATTGAAAACACAGGCAATAGATGTACAATTGATGACAAGTTGCCCTGAACTGTTGACATAATTAAGAAACTGAAAACTGCTGCTAAGTTACTATTGTGTTTCTAAGCTATTATTCAGATAGAGGAATGTTGTAGAGTTTCTCCAAATAAAAGCACTTTTCTGCATAGTCATCTGAACATAAGAAAACCAATTACAATGGCAGAAAATAAAAAATGCAATAAATCTCAAAACAATGAGAAGGAGGAGGCATAAAAGACCAGTAGAAAATCTCAAGTGAGATCATGCTTCACAGATAAAAGTGAGGAGACAATATCAAGGGAAGGACAGCTCCATTATTTATCTATGTTATATACTACAGCTCTGTAAACCAGAGTTCTGTATGTAATAACAAAACTGGGGGGAAAAGACGCATAGGTTTATAGATTTTGTGTTATATGCACACTAAAAAATACAAAGCAACAAGAAATGGTCTTTGCTCTCAAGAGCCTACACTTAGGGCAGGGAGAGAAAACAATCACAAAAAAATAAATATTATAAGAAAATATACGTGGCGTCAAATGAGAGTAATAGATAACTAGATCCACCATTTCAGAAAGAAAGGTAGGATTAAAGTTAGAATGATTGTCTTTGGTTTGTCTGCTAGATTTTGTAGTATCATGTAGTGGTTGAAAAGTTTCCCTCTTTATTACAGAGCAGACATTGAGGTTCACACTGAAGCAGTATGCTAACTTGATGGCAGCCATTTTGTAAGTATGCACTTTATGCCAGCCTCTATTTTATAATGTGATCTTTATTTTTTTCTTTGCTTTACCTTACTCAAGTAAGTCCAATCTAGTTATTAGAATTAAAAGACTGGGATTCAAGTTCTGATGCTGAATATGATTTAATATGATTTAAATGATTTTTCTCTGAGCTTCTTCATTTGCAAAAATTTTGATCTAACACAATTGTATATTCTCACTGCAGAGTACAATGAGTGCCTTTTAATCTGAATTCCCTAGTGATGATTTTCTGTCACAACTGTTGCCTTTGAGATTTAGCTAAAGATTGAGAGTTGAGGATTTGTGGACTGGAGGTGGTAAGTGACTCCATGTTCAAACAACAGTAGCTCCTAGATGTCTCCATGAGGAGAGCACCACACACTGAGGGGTGTTTCTGGAAATTTGAGGGGGGTAATTTTGACTGTCATTATGATGAGGGGGCGGGGTACTGCCTCTGACATTTAGTGGAAGGAGGTGGGGACACTTGACATCCCACACAGCAGAGAATTGTCCCACTTCCCCCACAACCATCAAATGTCCCATTGGTGAAAAACCTCTTTAGAATTCTCTTAACTCAAACTTAACTCCATTGTGCATGTAAACAGGAGGTATTTTGATGCCATTCTAGCCTACTCAAATTTTTCAGGCATGTAACTACTGAGTAAATAAAGGAAAGACTGTAGTTTTCCTCGTTTGAAAACTAACCAGAAATTGTTCCCCATCTCAGAAAGCTACCCAAACAGTCTTTCAAGGAAACACTTAAATGAACTCAAGGGCATCTAGCTCTGCCTCCCTCACAGAGATACCTGCTATTGGACCATGGCTTTTGTGCTGATCATGGGGACCTCTGAGCTTTGTCCCCTGCCTCCTGACTGTGACACACTAGAGAAGGGAACAGAGGAGGACAGAGAGGAAGCAGAGTTGGAAAGATAGTCGGAAAATAAGCCGTCCTTCATCCCCACTGAAGTTTCCAAGTCAAGGGACCAAATATAAGACAGTAAGAGATTATTATACTGGTGACCCTCCAGTATAATTATCCAGAAAACTATCTCATTTTCTGCTACTTAGAGAGTGCCCTATTTTTGCAAATTTTTTAAGTAGTGAGTTTTTCTTTTTCCGTAGGCAATTTATAGTGGATGTTTTTTCAGGAAATTTGACTTCATTTGAGTACACACGTTACTAAGTTTAAAAAGCAACAGTTGTATTAAATATCAGAACTGTATGGAGTATTCTCAAAGCTAGCGTCTTTGTCCTGGCCTGAATTCCTATGAAATTCCTAAGCAAGTTGATTTCAACTTGACGATTCCCAAGTGTGAGGTTTGTATTGATTTTAATCTCTGTTCAAATGGCACTCTACCTGGCTTTTTAGCTTATATGCCAATTCTTTCTTTTGTGTATCTGAGCCAGGAGAGTACTTTAGAATTGAGCAGGAAAAAAAAAAGAGTAACATTAGCTAATTGCCTGTAGTCAATCACTTGAATTAAGTGTTTACTTGTTACAGGGAATTTTAGTATCTCCTCCTAATGAGAACGCCAGGGACAACTTCTTGCCTTCTTGTTCATATTAATTGCTCCTGAGCACTGATCTGTTAGATTACTAATGCGACCGATCATGTTTGTCTTTCCTACTTTTTTTTAACACAAAAATTAAAGCTAAACTTTTGTTCCCACTTTGCAAACATTTAAACTTCATGGAATGCATTACTAGCTCAAGCTTCTGGTCTCTTTACATCATATTCGAATTTATGTTACCTTTCTGTTTTGTCAATCTCTAGAAGATGACCCATATCCCTGTATTTGGGGAAAAGAAGGTATCGATTTTATATTTATTAAAATTATGTTAAGTGACACCATATACAATATGACCTCCAAGACTGCTCTGTGAAGTCAGTACTTTTTTGTGACATATAAACACAATTGCAATAAGAAATGATATTGCTCTTCAGTATACATAAACAAGTCATGTAGGACTGAAACAAGGCTAATCCTCCTGACAGGTAGCTAACAAGATATCAGTGGAGTGCAGGAGAAGGGAAATCCAGAGCCAGAAAACAATAGATCACTGTAGTTGATCTAACCCAGCCATCGGCACAGAGCCATAGTGGTGCCAACCCAGTTGAACACATCAAAAGCCAGGAAGCCACTACAAAGAAGTTTTAAGTACAGGTAAATGGCCAAGACTCCAAAGCAAATCAATCATAAGGAAGCCAATATGAAACCCTCCAATGAATTCATGGAGAGACCACCAATGAACCAGTAAGAAAATTTGTCCCACTAATGTGGGGACAGCATAGCTTGAAACCTACAGAACAGTATGCAGATGTATAAATAGTAAACAATCTAGCAAAACCTGAAAGAGACACCAGGGGAGATCTCAGCTTAGCAGCCTGCATCTAGGATACACCCCTGGATGCTCACCGTTTTTTTCTCCAGGAAACCTGGACACACCCAAAGCCCTTAGCCCTCTTATATATACATATAGAATCCATCTTGCCTGTGTGTGAGAGGCAGGCAGCTTAGGTCCCACACATTTACACATTTGTATTCTCTTAACGTAACTTTTCTAGCCCCACGGGCACCCCAACTAGTTATTTCTGCTTTTAATAAACTTGCTGTGTGTTCCTGGCCAATGACTCTCTCCACAAATTCTTTCTCGTAGAACCCAGTCTCATCAGCATGTCTCAGCTCCCTTTCCCCACATCACCACCTTGTAATGCTCAGTGACAGGTTGGGAATGGAAAGGGAGCACAAAGATCCCTTCAAAACTCAGATCTGAACCCCACCCTGGCCATGGGGGTCACACCGGCCCCGGACGACACTCTCTCTCTTTGGGAATGTCTTTTCCCCTTTTTCTAAACAAAACGTCTCCTGTTTCAGCTCGGTGCTTTACCCTTCTTTCCTGTTATCTGCTGTCCATGCTGTGCTCTGGACAAACCTTCCTTCCAGAGACAGGAGTTCCCGCAACAGCGGAGGAAGCAGGCACACATGTCCATGCTGCATCACTATGACATGTGACAGGCTCGGATAACTCATAGTCCACTCCATTCATTAAAAAATATATGTCTCACTGCACAAAATCTAGTTTGCCACCTAATAATGGATTATCACCCACAGTTTAAGAAATACTATCACAGCATAAATTCTATTTGGGGGGAGATCATATCAGTTAGGATCTTCAGCTATAGTGCTAATGTCTCTAATACTATAGGCTCATAGTAGCATTCAATATATAGTTGTTTTATTGAAGATTCTCTTTTTACAGGTAACCTTCAGTTTTGCTAGTTGCTTTTCCATGAGTCCACACTTCCTGTCAGCAATGCAAAAACGACTTATGGACAAAGAAAGTCTATGAACTATTATGATAAAGCAGCAGAATAGCTTATAGGTTAAGAGCATGAAATTTGTGGTAGATTAGTGACGTGTGGGTTCCTTCTTTGGCAACCACGAGCTGATCGGCTTTGAGTAAATTGCTGAATCCATTTTCACACACACACTCACAAACCTGGTTTTCAGTTTTTGTTTTCTAATTCCTGAAAGACTGGATCCAAACAAATACCGAGGTCATAAAAGCATTACCTGAACATAATCTGTTACAGTAACTTGTAGCCCGAGAGAAGGGATGTGCTTCCCAGACCAAGCTGAAGAGGGATGACTTACAGTAAAAGAACACATGTGGAGATGAAAGCCAAAAGTAATGGTGGTGGGCTTAACATGCTGAGAGACAGTTTCCAGCAAAAAGTAGCAAGCAGTTCAGACTCCCTTGTGCCCTGGGGCATGACAGAGATAGTCTGTTCCCTTATCTTTAGAATATCAGAGGCATTTCAGTCCCAGATTGCAACACTGAACTAAGATGACGAGCAAGAAAAGTTGAGAGTAGGGCTGCTTCTTCTGTCTACATTCAGATGGTTGGCGACCACCCCATAATTATTTAATGTCTCCTATTTTTCCCTGTTGGATCTCAATTTAAAGCAAGAAACAGAGTCGTCTGTGTCCATCACTGTGCTGGGCACACAGGTTGCCCTTCTAAGGACAGAAGTCCTGGCCACAGGACTCTTGCATTAGAGAAACAGACGCACGCAAGATAATTGTCTGTCCTGAGAGATGAGGTTACAACGGGCTTAAACACAGAACTCTCTGTGCGCCCAGAGGACAGTGCAGACCAGGAGGAGGGTGTGGATGCCCAAGAGGACTTTGCAGAGGTGTGGCCAAATGCTTCCCTGAAGGAAGGACAGACAGACAGGGAGCCGTGAATTGACAGGCTGAACGTGCTGGATGCGGGCCAGGGAGGTCAGGCCAGAGGGAAGCTACTTGATGCAGAAACAAAACAGTGCAGTATCATCAGGCAGAAAGGGGTTTATTTTTTCCTCATTCGATTGGTTGCCACATTTTGCGGGGAGGTGGCGGGGCACAAGAGAATGAAGAGGAATGAACGCTGAAAAATAAGACTAGACATGGGAGCCCGTCTCATCATGGAGCACCCAGGAGACTCAATTGACAAATCTAGGCGGTGTGCATGCGGCTGAGGAGGAGCTGCCCTGGGCCATGCCCTCAGTGACGCCCTCTTGAGTTCTGTGGCTTCTGAGTTGGGGCTCACACTTGCCCTTTGCATGTGTCCTGTGACATCGTGCCACCCTTTGGGCAGCTTGTCCAGCCCGCTCCCACACCCCGCCCCCATATGTGAATTTACTCTTCATGGTCCCCTCCATTTTCAACTCTGCTTTCTGCAATTACACAGCAGGGGATGGGAAACACTGACCACAACCGCTCTCTAGTCAGCGCGCCATCTGCTCAGGGTCTCTCGTGCACCGTGGAGAAGGATCACTGCAGACGAAGTACAGTCCAGGGTAAAAGAAAAGTTTTTATTTTCAACAAAGAGAGTAGAGGCAGACTGGAGGAAAGGAAAGTACACTTCCCAAGATAGGAGAAGCAGGTGGGGTGCACACCCATTCTACTAAATTGCACAGATTTGAGGGGGCGGTGCCCTGCTCCCCTTCTTCACTCTAGGGGTGTTTCTGGGTGGGGATCTCCAGGAGATAGGCTATTATAATGAGTCTTATAAGTCCATATTCAATCTTATTTAAATTTCTGATAATGAGGTAGAGAGTAGGAACTGAATCACTGCACCACCTAGTCTGGATGATGAGGCACCTGCAGAGATGCACCCGCTTATTGTTCCCTGGGCCCGGTCAGTGCCTGGTGTGAAGCTTCCTCACATGAGCCTGGGCCCTTTGGTGCCTGGTCTGTGTCAGTTGTCTTATCTGATGTTCTTTGGGCCTTGTTTGTTGGGGCGCCTCTCCTCCTCCGGCCCCCGCTCTAGCCAGCCTGCCTAACAAGAGGTCATGAAGGGGAGAGTAGAGGTGACATCAGCCCTGGTCAAGACATGCTGAGGACAGATGAAAAGGGGGTCAGGGTCATCTAACCTTTTGTCTGCTGTTTAAACAGATCATACATTGACAGTAGAGAGAGTAGTGATGACAGCCCTCAATAAATTCCTCTCCAGGTCAGGCCTCTCTCACAAACGTCCCAGTCATACCCTTCTAGACATTTCCACTAGATTTCTAATGAATATCGGAAATTCACATGCCCCAGATGAACTTCTCCCCTAACCTGCCTCTCCTGTTCCAGCCCCACTGCAGCTAGCCTACCTAAAACTCACAGTTCATTGTAAAATGAAGTTCAGATAAAATGCTCTGGTAATTGCTGAACATTCCTCAGGCCCCTCTACACAATCTGTTGACAGTAAGGCTGTAACATAATAAATACAACCACTATTTTTGATATTTAGCAGTTTTCCATATTTAGCAATCAGAGAGCAATTTGCATAACATTCAATGTTTAAAAGTTAATACCTATTATTTCTAATCCTATTTTTGAAATATCAAGTGGATAGTCTTTTTTTAATTGCAATGTTACATGATGAGCACTTTGCCAAATAAATCAGGGGGCTAGCGGGAGGGATGCTACCCGACCTTTGAAACGTATTTATAAAGTTGGTGTTTAAATGAGTCATTCAGTTTTGAAAATGACCCCCATTTTCACCCCTGCTTGCACTCACAGTTTTGTCACAGAACTCTCGTACTCTACCACTTTGACTTTGGGCTTAATGATGTGACTTAGATTTGGCCAATGGCCTGTTAGCAACTTTGAAGCAAAAACTTAAAAAGTTCCTACACATTTGGGCTTCCTCTCTTGCATCTCTGCCTTTGCAAGCCAACACTGATTGGCTAGCTTATGGAAGGATGAGAGACACATGCTGCAGTCTGGCCACTTTGGCACCTGTGTGGTAGCATGAGACATGACCCAGGCTCCACCTGGAATGTGGGCCGGGCACCTGGTGAGCAGTGAGCACGGACCTGAATGTCACAGATGGACTTTCTGGGATGACAACTGCCTCCACCCACATGGACTGTACCCGAGATGTCCTGCCCTGTAATTCTGCTCTCCTTGCCTACCTGACTGTTCTTTGCTGTCACCTGCTTGGCTATTCCTACCTGCTCACTAGCCCTCCTCTGCTGATACCCCTTTAAAATCCTCTCCCTGCTGCTGGTGGGTAGCTTTCTCCTGCCACGAGTAGAATACAGGCCATGTCCTTTCTGCCTGTGTCTTCTCTGATGGCTTCAGACTATCTACTGGGTAGGGCACTACTCTGCCAGAACGGAACCCCTATATAAGAGTGCCATAGCTGAAACCAGTCTAGATCACCTATGGCGGGCTGACTGCCAGACGTATGACAAAACCAGGCCAAGATGAACAGTTACCCAGCCATCTCCCACCTGCTTCTAGTCTCACGAACAGTGATGCTTCTTGTTGAATGTCACCGAGATTTTACAGTTGCTACACAGCATTATTGAGCAATAGATCACTGGCACAGAGAGAGTAGAAAATTTGCTCTAGCATGGTTGGTCAAAAAGTCTTTTAAAAATATTGCTTAGAGATGCATCTTTCAACTTCAGAATTTATTTCTGATAATGTCATAGTTTGGCAAATTGATCATTGGTCTGGCAATAAAACCTTTTAAGATTATTATCATTTGGGGGAAGCCCTATTCAATTTCTTGAATATCTGTCACAGATAAAATTGCAGATTTTATTATTACTACTACTATTGGTTTGCATCCCACAAGCAGAATTCTGGAGAGACTCATTTTATATGATTTTTATCAAAATAAGGCTAAAAAATATATGGTACATTCATATCGTCTTTGCTTTATTACTGAATATATTCTTGGTAGAAGATACCTTTGGTTTTGAATAGATGTCTATAGCATCTGAATCCCCTCAACACAATTTTATATATCTAATTGACCCTGTACTTCACAACATGATTTTCCTCCTGTATTTATGTTCCTCTGATGCCAGATTTTGCAGGATATATTCATATTTTCCCAGGACCTCTGACCCTGCATATGCATTTCATAATACCTGAAAAGTTGCCACATGGGGGCAGTAGGAATAATTCTGGTTACCATTTCTGTGTAGGGTCGGCCAGCAAAATGTAATCATCCCCATTTGTATTATATATCAATTGTAAGATATGCAAGGATTTAAGAATGTGTTAGTTAGGCTCCTCAAGATCAATACCACTAAGACTTTCCTTCCAGAGTTCACAGATGTGTGTTCATGATTATTGGCACAAGGTCTCCATCAGATAAACTTGCATCCAGGGGGCAAGGGCTGAGGCACTCTCGTTCGACAATGACCGATGGATTGTGGACCTTACTCTTTTAAAATACTTTGCAGTGAAGAGCTGTAATAAGCTAGAGATGTAAATTGATGCAGATAGGCTTATTTTTCTTAGACAGATAATGAAAATAGGACCCAATTTCTTTCTCCACTTGACTTTATATTTAGACTTAAAATCTTCATCTTCTCCTGGGTAAACAAGACTCCTGGCTAAAAGGAAAGTAAATACTTGGCCCACTTATTGATCTAAGGAGTTCCATCTTTAAAGTCATAGAGTGAAGGTCAAAGCTTTCACTTCTGAAACATCAAGAAATAATTAAAATCATAACACAAATGACACCAGAGGAAGCTTGTGGTATTCTTGGAATCCTGGCAGAGAACTTCAAGCTTATATCTATACTTGAAATAGATATTTTTGCTGAAAACATAGAACAGTGAACTTAATTTGGAAGTTCAATCAAATAGCCTTTCAGGGTGAAATGACTTTTTAATCTTTTTTAATGCAATTTTGACTGGTTTCCTTACTGCAAAGGCCTAAACACTGCCGCTTTGAATCACTGAAAGGAAAAGGTGACCTTGAACAGTCTATATTTTACCATCTAATAAGAATTAAATAACCTGAATATGATCATTACTGAATTGCTTTTAAGGGGAAAAAAACAACATTATTTTGATACAAAACTTTCTAGTGCAAAAGAGCAATTTCAAATTGCTTTAAAGTTTACAAAGTTTGTTCATAAGTATGAATTTCCTACATCAGTACAATAAACCTCTTTGGTAAGCAGGTACCTGTTATTGTTACTATTTACATAAGTAGGAGCTGAAAATGTGTAATGCCAAATTCACTTTCAAAAGGCCACCCAGCTAGTAATATGTAACTCACAAACTTCAGTTCAGGTCTCTGTCTTTCTTTCTTTCTTGTTTTCCAAAGGAAAGGCGCAGTCAGAATGAAGGCGAGCAGAGGCAGGCATGGAGGAAAAGAGAGGAGGAATAAGAAGCATTGTATTTATTTTATTTAGTTACTCATCTTGGTTGTTCCCAACAGCCCTGGAATGCAAACCAGACACCTTGGGATGTGTGTGGACTGCGCCCAGCCCTGCATCAACCAGGGGGACCCAGGCTTCTGTCTTTTGTATCAAGCAGTGATCTTACTACCTCCACACCTACTCCATTTGTCATCCATATTAGCATTGCTTGTTCTTGGATATTAAGGGAGGCCGCTACTTAGAAGGTCCTTCAGAGCTTCATCTTGGATGTGCAGACCCAGACAAGACATCTTTTTGGGTATATAAGCCATATGACATTTTGATGAAGAATTCCTTATAAGATTCATGGGCCCATGGTGTTTTATTGATGAAGATTTAGAATAATGGAAAGAGAAGAGGCACTTATGTGTTGGCTGATTGATTGCTTCCCTGACTCAGTGAAGATTGTTTGTGATGTCCGAGCAAACATGTCTTTCTGTTCAGGTGCAGAAATCACCTTTATGTTCTTTACTGATAAAGGCGTAGTGTCTGGTTAACGTTGTATCTCTCATCACAAATGCTCTCAATACTGTATAACTCACAATGCTGTGGGCTCTCACAGCCGGTTTACATGGAAAACAACAGCTCCTCCTGCCTCTGTGGGTACCCGACACCACTTAATTAATGCTGACTACAAAAATGCTTTTGATGTCATGTGATCTGTCACACTGCCCATAAATGTCGGCCTCTACTGAGTCTCAGAAAGTTGGGTTCTGTTCTTTGTTGAAGAAGTTCACAAAGACATATCCTATCCTGTTAATGCAGGAAAATGAGAGCGATCACTCATGTGACACTGATGTTACCTTCACCATCTTGCACGTTGTATCTTAAATATAGAACAACACACCTTCTGACCACATCTTCTCTTGGACTCGAGGCCATCATCACTATATTCTTAGAATGTTCTTCCTTTTAATGTCACCTGCAACCCTGCCTTCCACACTGGCCACCAGCAAGGAGGATAGGCCAGGGGTCAGTGAGCGGAATGAGAAGGGTGGACCCTTTTGTGTAAAGAGGTCTACTCTTATGTAACTGACTAAGACAGTCCTGAGAGCACAATGTCATAATACCAACCAAAAGCGAGCAAGGACACCAAGTGAAGGGGTCGACCATGCACTGGCCTTGAACACTTTCAACCGGGTAAGTGTGACCTGCTCTGGGACACTGACCCATGCATGACATGGAGGCTGCAGTGGAGGTGAGGGGATACAGGTTGCCTTCTACCATAAGCACCACCTCAAGTTTTATCGACAGGAGATGGTGTCCTGGTTGGAACTTGGACAATGGACAGTTACACCACGGGCTATAGCTACAAGTGGAGAGTCATCCTCAGTGTGTCACTGTCACATCAATTACATGTGATCCCACAGAAGACATATACTAGGCATCAGAGGTACCCGAGTGCCAGGATATCCTCCTAGAATCGAAACTCACAGCACGAGCGCCAGGTCTCCTCAGAGCACCTGACACCCTTTGTGTGTGGATAGAGCATCGGCTACTGCCCTGAGGGGAAGAAACCAAGATCAAGGCCCACACGCACCCAGATCTGCGCTGGGAGTGCCCTGCCTGGGGCCTCTGCTGACTCCAGCTGGTCCCAGACAACAGAAGGATTCTAGAAATTGTTCAGAAAGGTTTTCCAGAGCACAGAGAGCCCTGAGTGATACCTTCCAACCACTGCTTCTTGGTTAGCAAGACAATCAGAAGAGCCAAAATAATGATAAAAACAAAGTCTCACTTGGTGTATAAATGCCACCCGTTTGCCTTACAGACCCATTTCCACCCCTGGTCACCTGCCCTCTGCATGGGAGGCTGATCAGTAAGGGCTGAGGACTATGTATTCAGAGTTCTGGTCCCTCTGCCTTCCAGATGGATTTGACCAGTGGGGCGTCCTGGCCAGAAATTGGAGGAAATCAGTTGTATGAGATCACTTTGACTGTGTCCCTCCACAAAAGGCCACTGCTCCTCTAAAGAAACCATCTTTATACCAATCTCTCTTTGATTCTGGTCACCAATCTCAGTGAGATGAGTTGGGCTGCTTCTAGACCCAGGACACGGCATTAGCCCTGAGGGTGGCTCGATGCCCTTTATAAAGGACTCTAGCAGAATTAGTCTGTGTGGATCATCTTACAAAAGCAATGTGTGGTTAGGAGCTACACAGGCTAGAGAGAGTTGGCATCTGGAGAAGACTCAGGGACCCTCTGTCAGTGTGAGCTGCCTGTGAGCCTCCCGAATAAACTCACCTCATATAATGAGGTTCTGGGCCCTGATTGTGGTCTCAGATGAGTGAGCTGCCTACAAGAGGACCTCAGAGTCTCCAGGTGACTGGGCACCTCCCACTCTGCCTGCCTCTGTGGCTTCCACTTGCTGATCTTCTGCAGCCAGCTACGCTTGACACAGGGCTGCCGTCAACCACCATGGTCCCTCTGTCTGTAAAACAAGGCTCCAGATTGGAGGCTCTGTGAGCCCAGCCCCAGAGTCTGAGATTTGGAGAAGGTTCCTGAAGGACTAGTGTCTCTCCCCAGGCCCACCTAACATTGCAGTATCCTGGGCTAGAAATTAAAAAATACATGTTAAAACTGTAGGTCATGGGCAAAATATCAAAGATGTATGAATGTAATTATGGTAGCTTATAGCTGAGTACTATATTGATAGATAATATTTGGAATGATAAAATAAATATGCGAATTATCATTCAATAAAAATTCTAGTTTTTGGTCTTTATTTCAGTAAAGCTGCTTATTATGTGATTTTCATTAAAATTTCTTCATAATTTGTGTTCTAAGAGGATCTAAATGATAAAAAAAACATAATTGCATTCAAGATCTACACCATTTTAATGTTTTTAAAAATATAAGTTACAGTAACTACACTAAAAATTTAATTGAAATGATTTTTCATAAATGCAGGTTAATCTTCCTATAAATATCACAACCATGAAAGCTACAATGCAAAATAAAGTGAATGAAAAGCCAATATTCAAATCAAAGTTATTTAACTTAGGCTGAACTTTTCATTCGGCTGTTGGACAATATAATTAAATTGCCTTGCAGTGAAAAAAAAAAAATTCTAAAATTCAGTGTCCACCTACTTGCCAGTGTAAACTACCAGTATTGAATTTCACATGAATATGAATTATTAATGTTATAAACTGCTACTCACTGGTCATGTGAACTACTGAGACAACAAGCTGATCTGTAAATGCCGTCAGCAGCGCTAATTGAAGACAGAGCAAGAAAGAAGACGCCACCACTGCGACTATGTAAGTATTTTGTTACACAGTGTCTGGCACTGACTGGAACCAACGTGACTAGGAAACTAGCAGCAGCAGTAACAGCAGTTGGAGTAGGGTGTCTCCATATTGATGATGTTTATATTTTGTTTTGTGCCTCTCTGGTTGATCTTTTGCTCTCCACCACAGAATTTGGGAGAGGAGTTTAATTGACATAAATTAATCAATTCCTCCTTTATCTGATCAAATTAAGTTCTTAAAAATCCAATTACAGGATTAAAGAGTCAATTACTACCCTCTCAATACCTGGCACCATTTTACTCAGATCTTTATCATTAACATCTCTCTGTTTAGCCAATTCTATTTAGCCAAAAGTTGTGTTTGGTTTCAATACCTTTTGAGCCAAAATGCTCACAACCTGACTGTTGAATTTTGACTTTTAATTTCAAAAAGAGAAAAAGTTGCTGTAAAGCAAAAATTCATGCAAATCTTGCTCTTCTAGCTTATTCATATCAAGCAAGGCGAGGAGCGTCTCTACATTCAGTATCCTGCATTCATTGTCATTTGCCCCTTTTAACTTTCTCCACTGGCTTGTCAAACACAAATTGGCAGTGATCACTTCTTATGTTCCTTTGGTTTTCAAAATGGGTCTTTAAAAATGTGGATTGATTGACAGACCAAAAAAGAGGAAGTCGATCAGAACGTTTTTTAAAGACAGCTCTGTGTGCCAACAATTGCAGATGGGTGTGTGTGACCCTGGTATCTCTGCTAAGTTGGATCCTTCCTCTTCCAGGAAATAAAGCAGAAGTATTAATTTCCTATTACTACATTTTTATGCTATATCAAAGACCACCTCTAACAATATAACTTATCTTGAAATGGCTGGGGATATCACCTAACTTCTGCACAGAGGACAGTCCCTTTTATAAGGTACCAGTTACCGACTGGTTGAAGATCTTGTGTGTTCTGATGTTATCTTGACTTTTCCGGCTACTTGCCAATTTCTCTTTATTCCCAGAGATGGAAAGAGGTTGCTAGAGGCTGCCCCCACCTGCCCCGCCCAAATCCTTCTCTATTTTCACTAGTGGAATTTTATTATGGTGTAAGAAAAGGTGCAGACAGGAATGAAGGTGAGCAGAGGCAGGGCAGAAAGAGAGAGAGGGAGAACTTTATTTTACTTAGTTGTTCATCTTGGTTGTTACGCAGAATGATTTTTTATGTAGAAGAATTCCCGGAAATCCTTCCCAACACATTCTGGCCTGAAAACATGGGAGGGACCACAATCAGATAAAGACAATCTCAGCCGATTCCCAAACACAGATGCTCAGAAGCCCCTCAGCTGGTGGAAAATATCTCCAAACATCCAAACATATCTCTGAAAAATGGGGCAATAATCCAAGTTCAATTAGAAACAGATTTAGTCATATATTTATAACCCAACTATGACTTTGAGATATTATTCAGCATCTCTGAACCCTGAAAGCCCCTGATGTAAAAGTAAAATGAAGTAAAAAAAATATTGGAACTGGACTGGCTTGAAGAGTTATTTAAGTATCTCACTTTTCAGTGTTTGGCAAAGGCAGACTGGGAACCCTTAAACAAAGTCTAAACCATCAGCCAAACCCTGACTCCCAGTCCAATTTTCCACTTTCAAGTTGGAGAAGTCTCTTAACATCACTATACCTTGTTCCCAATTTCACATTTTTCAGGCACAAAACCTGTTTATAAATAGAATGAAATAATGTGTGAAAGACTTAGCATTTCATAACTGATAAGTGGACACAGATTATCTTTTTCTTTCCCTAATCAAGCACTCACTGAACTACATAACACTGATATATGATCTCATTAAGGACACCGAATCAAGGGGAATGTGTGTGATATTTTTTTAAAAAGCAAAACAAAACTCTGACCTAGAAAGTTCTTATTTCCAAAGCCATTGGCAGCAATGACTCATTACTATTCAAAAAGCAAAGGGAAGGGTGGGGGTGGGGGGTTCCAAACAAAGCAAAACATAGAACACAGATGAATAAAAATACATACATATGTGTTTGATACACACATTAAAGTATCTGGGCATAGGTGTCACTAGATAAGAGAGTTCAGTCCTAACCGATGTTACTCTTTTCACTCATAAGCAGCATTAAGTCACCCCTGTGCTCTTCTGAAATGACTTCTCTCTCTGCCCACCCAAGACCAGCAGCATATGAGAACCTCACTTTACTTCAGAAGTTGAGTCATTGCCTTTATTTAAAGGCTGTTTCTGCCAACAGATTCCTTCTTCCAGTTTCAGAGAAGAAAGACTCACCAAATCAGATGGCCCGATTTGAACAAAATCTTGCTTGACCTGATGCAGGTAAAAATGCCATCAGACATTTAAGGTTAAATCCCCCAAATTAAAATAGCAAAAGGTAATTTTGAGAAGCTACATGCTAAAAAAAAAAAAAAAAGTTAGTACAAAATTCGAACTCAAATGAAAAAATAGACATTTCAACACCTTGTGCAGTTGAATTCAACTGCAATTTGGGGTGTGCAGAAGGAAGTGTGACTCATCTCAGCTCAGAATGGGCCCAGCATATTTCATTTCACTTACTTTGCTTGTCACAGACTCTAAAGGAACCTGGGAGATGTGGATTAGCAATGTGAGGACCTGAGATTATTTTAATTCCTTTAAGTCCTATTAATTAGAATCATGACCCTTTACTGACTTAGTGGATTGTGAGTTAAAAGGAGAGAGAATTTTCTTAATTGAAAAGAATTAACTTATAATGCCATATAGAATTAAGCAATAGACACTAACAATAAAATGACTTATCACGTGAAGTAGAAAGTTAATGGTGATAAATGAATTCTTTTTCAATATTTTAAAAAAAAAAAAAACCTCTCCAAATTGCTGTGCTAAAAATGAGACATGAAGCATCGATATCCAGAAAGGAAGAGTGTGGGAAATATCTTGCAATGGATATGGCTCTGAGCCCATGGTTGGAGAAAGCTTCACCCATGTTTTCACAGATACAACCTGCCAGTCTTGCTCCAAGTCATGTCATACACCTCACCATTAGGCTTCAGAAGCTCATGAGAACCCACTTGTCACACATATATGTCCTGGAAGTACTGGAGCGTGAATACCCATGGAACATGCTTGACCACAAAAAGATGGGGCTGACGGACATGTTTCCCCTTAACACATAGTTCATAGGTTCCTCAGAAGGTCCTGTGGATGCAGCGTCAGCTGACCCAAGCAGCAACTAACACATCTTCTAGGGGCTTTCTCCCTGATAGATTACCTGTATTTGTTATCATTGCTGTGTAATGTTACCTCAAAACATAATGATTAGAACAATAAACACACATCCTCCCAGTTTCCATGATGAGCAAAACCAGAACCAGCTTTAGCTGGGGGATTCTGGTTCAGCGTCATTCATGAGAACACAGTTCAATTGTCAGCCAGGGCCACCTTCATCAGAAGGCTTGACCGGGGCTGGAGGATCCAGCTCTAAACGTACTTATGTGGTACAGCTCCTCGCTAGTGGACTGCTGCCACCTCAATGACCACAGCCATCCCCAGTGAATGTCCCCAGAGAGAGGCTGGGGGTGAGCATATGCTGGACACCACAGTGTATTTTATGACACAGTTTCGGTCATGCTGCTCCTTCTGCTGTCGGCTCTGTGACATGGGCCAACGCTGACCCAATGTGGAAGAAGGCAACACAAGAGAGTGAATGCCAAGATGTGGGGAGCATTGGGTCATCTTGAAAGTTACCTGACTCTGCCCTTCATTCACAAACTCTCGAGTCACTTCCAAGAAACTGCTTATATGGAAGCCTTGATCACGGACTTTGCTCTTAGGTAGAAACGATGCTAAAAAAAAAAAAATCACTGACTTTTTTTTAATACATCATCTTTATTGAGGTGACTCTGTATGTGCAGGTGCTGATACAGAGATATTGCTAAAGTGTATTAAATGCAATAAAGCATGACACAGACCTGTTGGGATATATACAAGCAGCTAAAGAAAGTAAAAGAAAATAATAGTAAATAGTGGTTATCTGATGAGAGAGGGTAAAGAAAGGGTTACTAATTTTTATCTTATTCTCAGTGTGCTTTGAATTTTAAGAAGGGTTTCTTTTTAAAAATAACTTGATATTTGGGAGATGGTTAGATTATGAATCGTTACCAATGTCTCTATCATTTTATGTATTGAAAGTATAATAGTGCTTTTCAAAACAGGAACTATAAGAGACAGAGGACACTCTTCTCTCAGAAACTACAGAAGATTGCAAGGTGCAATTCAAAGAACACAAAGAAGCACCTGTGTTTAGTCTCTGCAGACAGGACTTGTGTGAAGTGGAGCGGCAGACCACTTCTGTGAGGGATGCACACTCTGCTACTGGGCTGACATCCATTCTCTTAATATTACACAAAAACTGGAAATACACCGAGGAATCATCTAGAATCATGCCCCGAATCTTGCTTTTGTCCTCTATTCCTTTTTATATATTTCAAATTAAAGTCCTTAAACCACAGGGCATCAAGATAATGCAAGTTTCTATAGAAAGAGATTAGCAATTGATTACCATCATTTTGTCAAAGAATGGATACGTTTTTACCTTGGAGATGACAAGGCAACAGGATCTGGCAAAGCACGTGTTAAAATGAAGAGTGGCTCTCTTCATTCTCAGTACTTTGTTAGCCCAGTCTGCCCCCAGGTAGAGCTCTCAATACAGGGGCCAATAACCAAAAGACCCCGGTATCATCAGACATCTTCTGAAAATCCCACCCCCTGGAAGTTAAGCTGTATGGATAGTCACCAGCAGGGGGCGCCAAACTGCATTTGCCATCCAGGTGGATTTTGGTGATGCCTCCAGATCTTTATCGCTTTTAATTTTGTTTGAAATAACTCTGATTTATAAAATAAGTTTCTATTGTGCAGGCTCACTATCCATCAAATAAGGATAACACAGCACTAGGTAACAAGCCAACTAGATGCCTATGTCCAATAGGCATTTCACAAATTTTACATGTGTTTTAATCTTGACTTTTACAAACTTCTCCTATCTACTTACAGCAAGATTTTACTATTGTAAGTTTCACAGTGATGAAATTGTCTAACAATGAATTTCTCAGAACATATTCCTGTCATTCAGCAACACATGACTACACTGAGGCCACTACTGATCTGAAGATCTGGACCTTGCACCCAAACTAGCAAGGACCTCTCCACCTTGGCCATGCTTCAGCTATTTTTACCCATCTCACTGTTCATAATTCCCACTCAGAACCTTGACCGAAGTCATTCGTCCACCCTTGACACAGCCAGTCCAATCATTCCTTCCCTGTTCTTCCTCGGGGCTGGCCCATTGGGCGGACCATGCCTTCCCTCAGGCTGTATCTGTGATTTCAGATGTGAATCCTATCCTCTGCTCCCTTCTCATACAACGAGTTTTGTCAGGACTCTCATTTTGACTGTTTGGAGCTCTTGAGCTCATTTTCTACTGGGAAAATCACACATGGAAGCCTGTGAGTGGCCATAACTAATGCTTCCTTCCAGGAGAAAGAACAAAGGTGGAGAAAAGACACAGCCAGGAAGAAAGTATGATAGTAGAATTGGATGACTAATAATATTTGATTTCCACTTTCTCTCCATTAAAAGTAACAACTCTGTTGTGCTTTATTCTATCTCCCAAAATTCTAGTCAGGATGCATCAGAGGTTTAGGATGAGATGCCATGCTGGTTTCGAGTCTATTCTATTCATCTGGCCCACCAAGGTGGAGTCAGAGGAGGGTGACTGGACAGCAGAATGCCAATTTAGTACTCAAAGTTCTTTTGACTCCCAAACTCTTATATTTTCTCAAACTACTTCACTCTAGCCTTCATCCCAACCCTCCAACAGTCCTTTCAAGGTCACTAAATAAACTCCAGTTTTCAAAACCAAGTGGAAAATGTTTAGACAGCAGACTTGACTTGTCAGGAATATATTCATAGTAGATCCCTTTCTTCCTAGACAGATTTTCTTCACTTGGATTCCAGGGCACCACTTCGATTTTCCCTTTGACTAAGAAGATCTTTTCTCCAATTTTTTTTTTGTAATTTTTCCTCTTCCCCAATTTGTTTTTAAACACTGGAACCTTATCTTACTACCAAATCTCATACCCCTGCCCCTTTGAGGTTTCATGTTTCTGCGTATCATTTATTACCATCTGACAGACTCTATGTCTAACCCACCTATGCATATTCTGTCTGTCTCCAGTTAAAATTTTGTTTTATTTACTTCTGCTCCCCACCTACAACAGTGCCAGACATACAGTAGGTGGACACTGGTTGGGTGATTTGATGAATAGCAAAAATAAGTTGATGTGTCAACCACATAATCTTCCCCTTCCCCACAAAGAGAGAAGATTAGTTCATAATTTTGCTACTCTCTGTAGGCTGTTATGAAGTTACAGGGTTTGCCCCACTCACTTATATGCATCATGGTTTTATCCAACATGTTTTAAGGCATTTAAGTATTAAAAATAAATAATGTTGATGATAAAAAATCTGATAGGAACTAAGATTTCCAGAAAATTAAATGTAATCAATAAAAATATATAAAGATCACAAAATATTTGTGATAAAAACGACACTTGGGGATAGAAAAGTCAAAGCAAACACTTAAATCACTTAAACAGATGGATAATGAAGATGTTTTTAAAAGGTGAAGTCAGATGACAAATTTTCATTTCTGTTATTGATCTGCCATGAAATCTTCAGTTTATAGATAACAGAGTCATTGGAGCCAAAAGAAGCTTTGCTCTAGACAAGAAAAGCCTGACCTCTTTCACACAATATCAAGTGGAAAAGTTCTGAAACAATTACAGTGATACTCAGCAGTAGTTAAGTGACTTTAACAAAGTGAGATGATTTATCTGAGAAACTCACCCATTTTCTACTAATACATTGATGGTATATAAGCCAAGACATTGCACAAAGGGCAAATTCAGTATTAAATGGGAAACTTTCATTAAAGTATCACTTTACTCCACGGGGACATGAAACCTCACTTCGCTGTGCTAAAATTAGTTACGGGATGTATTTTACCTATCATTTACTAATACATGTACGAAATCAACTTGAGATTTTCAAGCATGATTTTGTATTAAATGCATGTGAGATTTTCAAGTATGATTGGGTAAATTTATCCTAGAACTTTTTTTCTTTCACAAAGGGAGTATTTGTGATAACCCCAAAAGTAGTCGTTTTCAACAATTTGAGACTGATGCTGGGAATCCCCAGAGGTTGAGGAGGTTGCATGTAGGTGGATGATCGCTAATGATGGGGGATGCATCCAGGTAAACTTGAGGTCAACATGTAACTGATGCTCTGCTTCTTTTTCCCTGCCATCCCCTCTCAACCCCAACATATATTCTCATTTTATGTGGCAATTATACCCTAATAAATATGGAAAAATATATCTATTTTTAGATTGCAAAATCAACCAACATAAGATGTTTAATTATGTACAATTTGATGCCAAATCATTGAAGACATATTTCTAGAGGCTAGAATATAAAAATAAGTGATAGACCATCATTTGCTTGAGAATTTCATGTTGAAATTATTTTTGGAGGGCTTACATTTCTTTTAATCTGATGAATACATTTTTTTCTCTATTTCTTTTGAGTATTTACTCTGCCTTCTAGAAAAGGATGTCTGATTCAATCTACTGATCAGTATACGAGGACCTTTCTAGCATATAGTGGTGAAAGAAATGGGGAGAATCACAGGGGAAGCTTCCACGAGACAGTATTTGTTTCTCTAAGGTGCTAAGCTAAGGACAAGCTGAACACCATTCCCCATGACATTGGCATTTTGCTATAAGAACTACACCAGGAACGGACATCCTTACTCTTCCAAGGCAGTAGAGACAGACATTTTCATATCTAATCATCAGCCTCATTTTTCAGGTCAGATTTTGATAAAAGTACCTACATTTTAGTTGTCCACATTGAAAGATTAAAAAAGCAAAGCTTCCCACAGAAGCATCATTTATTCTTCATGTTTTCATACATCCCGGAACAAATGTCTGGCAATCTTGCCCATGTCTCCAAAGTTCTAGAACTGTCCTGAACACATGACCTAGTTTATACACAGCTCGAGTTGACAGTGTATGTTCAATCATCTCCATGTCCTCTGTGACCTTGACACTCGAGAGACGCCTTTGAATGTTTTGTACATAATAGGTAATAAAAGTCAAGACCTTTTATCATACATTTTTAGATGAAGCATTAATGAAACAGCCACCAAAATGCTGCCTGCTTCTGCAAAAGCTTGCATTCAGAACTAAGTGAAGTAATTCATGCAGGAAGTGCTACTACGAGGTGGACGAAATGAAATTAAAGCAATCTTTGTGCAATGAGAAAAATCTCACCCCGAAGACATCTTACAAGAGCTTACTAGCTTGGTCTTTAAACTATGAGTCATGACCTATGATTAGTGAAGTATTCCTCCTCAGCTTTCAGTAACCATGAAGGTAGTTTTTATAAAAGTCGTTCTTACTCTCCCCCAGAGTGATAGCTAGAAAAGATAACCTCCCACACAAGGCTGCAGTGGGAGCAGCAGAGGAGGAGGTTACCATCTGTGTGGGAAGCTCTAGGCTGCCGGGACAAAACCCAGCAGACTCCTCTCATCTAGCTTTAGCTGGTACCGGCTACCTTTTAGTTTTGTAGTTGATCTGATCTCTCTCTCTCTCTCTCTCATCCGACACATGCATTCAAAATATTTCTTATTAGAATAGTCTTGGAGTTTTTCTCAGCTGGCCTCAGCAAGCGGAATAAATTATTAAGCTCTTATTCACACATATTTTATCATTCAAGCCATTTCTTCCTGTAAATATCTTATTGAGCTGTTTGATTTAAAAATAAAGATGCTGTGTCATTCAACCTATTAAATTCAGCATTTCACTGAAAATTCTCCAAACGAAAGGGTCATATTGTTCATCCATTGTGCCAAGAAAATAATTTCTACCCTTGTTTTGTTCAATTTCAGACTCTAACTCGAAACCACCTTAGTAGAGAACTGATATTCGGTATTACTTCTTTTTCTTCTGAAAGTTGAGCGAATTAACCCAAATCTTTATTAAAAATATTAATGAGTTTTTTTCTGACAAAGGAGAAACATGCTCAAATTTCCATATAATGCATGTTTTGTGTAATATATTTATGTGTTTATATACTTTGTGTAAACATACATACTTTATCTCTCTATATATAATCTGTTAGATAGAAAGGTAAAGGAAATAAAATAGAGAAGTTACAACACATTTTCTCAACCTTTCAGTTATTTTCACAATCCCACCACCACTGAAAGGGTCTTTGTGGGCAATGCCAATCTGAACATCTGGCAGATGGAGATGACCCCAGGCACCCAGAGTTTCCCTGAAGAGCTTTGAAATGATGGTCTTGCCTCTTTATGATTTCTAGACACTTGTTGTTCCTTGTTAAAATGGGGCAATTAAACTGAGAGTAACATTTCCCAATCTCAAATGCCTAGCGCCGTAACATAAGGATGTACTTCCTCTTTATAATTTTGACACAAGCTTCCTTGACCTGATTTTTAGAAAGTAGCCCTTTCCTTCAGAAGATCACCTCAGTGATCTGGAAGTCCAAGGGAAACATTGTACCCTCTAGGACAAGGACCTCAGGTTTTCAGAGTCTAGTAGACTTATCCAGCAGTCATTCTGCTGCCATGACTGAGCTGACCCCCACAACCTGAGGTCATTGGAAAACATCAGTGGTTCAGTGTGACTCTGTTGGAGCTTTTTCCTTGGCCCTGGAGAGCATCCCTGCTCTCCTTCAGTCCCTAGCACAACTAAGACCAGGTGTAATTTTTATCAAGAATTTCCTGAAGAGTTAAAACAGATGTATAACTCAGAAAATAGCTTAAGACTTCTAGAGACGCATAGGTGGCCCTTTATAACTCCACGCAGCCTGCAGTCAAGGACAGCATGACCTCTAATTCACGGACATCCATGCCTCGGAGTCCAGACTCCATTGAGGGAAAACCTTCTCTTCTGTCCAAGCTGATTGACAGCACTTATTATGATCTAGTGTCTTTATTTGCACACTTTTCAATCCCCACAACACTCCTATAATAATGATCATGATAGTAACCACTTTATGAGTCTCTTTATATGAGGAAAATAAGACCCAACAAGGTTTACAGGTCTCCCTCATTCAGGAGCCTAGAGGAACATAAAACTCTGGTAGAGTGTTAGAGCACCAGCCTCAACCACGCTGTTGAGTGAAATTCTGACAGATTCTTGGGTGAAGAAGACGAGAGGGTACTTGATCATGTAGAAGAAGTCAAAGAAAAGAGAGTAGCAGCTCTTATTCAGAGAGGCTTGCAGAAAAAAAGCAGACTCTGAAATGTCACCTATGATTTGGGCCTTCCAGTGGTTAGCAATGTTAGAGATCATGTACTGAGTCTGGAGGAAAAGCCATTCCCCCAGCTACACAATTTTCATCACCACCTCACCTGGCAGCAGGAATCCCACTGGATAATAATATGACACCAACAATAGCATGTGTAGCAGGGTGGAAAGAAAGAGATGACATTATTTCTAGTGTCCCTTCCTAGTTCAATGAAAGTCCAATCTTAAAGGTAAGCATCACATAAGCAGTGATTCAGCTGATGGATGGACTATATAACTGAAAAAAGGAGAAGGAGAGAGATGACATATAGGTAGGTAGGTAGATAGAGAGAAATAGATAGATACATAGATAGATATAGGCACATAGATACAAAGAGACATAATCAGAAGTCATGTTACAGAGCTCTTTTACAGAGATGTGAGAGATGTGGTGAGTACTATGAAGAGTATTGAGCCGAAAGTTAGAATGTGAAGACCCAAAGACCAAGACTCAAAATATGGCATATATGAGTCCCATAATAGGATATTCACCACCGAAAGCAACAGAGACCAAAGTGAAGAAGAAGTAGTGGATCAATACATGGAGGACAGTGAAGAGTCCAGCAAGAAGGACAAGGCAAGTTACTCATCTGTGAGACAGACAAGCACACAGAGTCTGCTCCACGAAAATATGGTAAGAGTTTGCAGGCAGTTGTACCCACCTGATGTAATTAAACTCACTACAGATGATACCGTTCTTTGAATTATGTAAATTTCAAGTTATTCTGAAAACATAGTCATTTTAATGGCCCATGACTTCATTTTACAAAATCTTTCAAAGTACTGGATGCAATTCTTCATCTTCAAGTCACAACACTCTTCAAGAGTCTGCAAACTAACCAGCAATTATAGTGGCAACAATTCCTATAAAATTTACGAAGTATATCCTTAAAGTCTGAGCTGAGAAAATGGAGTCCTTTATGGGAATCTACTGTAGAAATATCTGTCCTAATAACATGATAGTACCTTCAAGGTGATTAATACCCAACACAGGCAGCATACTTCTTTTCTAGTCAAGGCGTAAATATAATTACTAAGGTCATACAAATATTCCTAAACAACGTAACTTTGTTCTACCTTCTAGGTATAGAGAAACCTGACTTCTTAATCCTGAATTCTCAGACTAATAGCTGGAGAGCATATTTTCGACACAGACCTTTCACAGCTATACAAGTACCAGCAGGTAACCAGCACTACCAAAAGAACACTGTCCACATGATAACACTACAACTTGCTCTGAACAGTCTTCCCTCCGAACTCATGTTTGACAAAACCTTCCAGGTTCTGACCCAAGATAATTGTTTATGTCAAACCACCCATAATACACAATTTTGGCTCATCCTTTCATTGGTCAAGATTACTAATAAATGGCAAATGGACAAAATCTTAGCACTGAGGATATTTCTCCAGGTGAGAGATGAACTGTGATTGTCAATCCATTTCTGTGTCTCTCTAGGTAATTTTTGATAAGTACACAATTATTTTTCATCAACCCTTTCAAACATTTTTAATCTATTGCAACTGTTATATTCATATTTATATTGATTCCTTTTCTGTTTGGCCAGCTTAGTTTTGCTATCTACTTATAACATCATCACAAAGAGAATTTTCAGACCAAGAGAAGACTTGATCGCCACCATGTTCATTCTACGACTGTCATGTGGACCCAAAAGAAAGGTCTTGGGAAGCAGATGGTTATACACAAGACTTGTGACTTTTTTCTACTTTCGGTGCTCACATCCAATCAACCTCACCTCACTTCCCACCTGAGACCTTCCAAGATTGGACCAGATATGCACTGTCCAGATATGTGCAACTTACTACTCCTATAGACACAGACCCTTTTTATAAAGGAAAAACAAAAGTAAAAATTTTGAAGTCTCATCTCAAAAGATGAGCACATTCATTTTTCCTCCTCCTGGCCCTCGTGCTGGTTCCAAGAGAGGGTAACTGACTCTGATATAGGTAGCTTCTAAAGTACATTGGTCTGTTTACCACTGAGCTCTCATTGTTGAGCTTCTCCAGTAACCACATATCCCCACTGTTTTGATTGATGACAATATTCAGATCTCCTGGCCTCCCACAGAAGGTATCTGATACCCACTTTCCCATACATCACTCTAGTATTACTCTCAGCCAAAGCTGAACCTATGCTGAGACATGTCCAATTAAGGTTCTAGCAACCACTAGCAGTACAGCTGCTTTATTATTTCCACTTGTTTTGGAACTACCTGCCAACTTGAGGAAGTTACGTATATTCATAAAAATTCTCTTTTAATTGTAAACATGGTGCAAAAAATCTCACCTCACCTTGGTTTCTCCCCTTCACACTCAGTCTGGTACATTCCTCAGGGATGATTTTGGCAATATGGACAGAAGAGTGGACAGACAGCGCCCCATGTGAAGAAGAGAATGATCCCGACACTCTGACTTCCCTATTGCATCCACAGACAGGGCTGATCAAGCCATGAGATGGAAGTGGTTTTCTTTGGAAACATGTTAGGTTTCCATGTAAGAAAAGTCACCCAAGTCAGAAAGGAACCCAGCTTTCCAAGGAGAAGAGGTCACAGCTGTCTTTATGAGTGAGAAAGGACCAGAGGGCTAGATGCTGCTGGGTTCTCTGGCTGAGACATCCCTCAAGTCACCCCCGTCATTAGGCAATAGAATGTCTTTGTGGGAGATGGACACTGAGGACCCAGGGGATGTGGAGTGCTTGGCTGAATTTTATGGAGTGGTTTTGAATGCGGCAAGGACTCCATATTGGCTAGAGGAATGACGGCATGAAGAAGAGATTGTTTATGCTGTTTGGCTTATTTTTCTCAAAAATGGGGTTGTAAACTATAATTGAATACCCTTGAATGCCTTTTCAAAGAAATAAAAATAAACTTGAATTCAATGTTAATGCCTCATAGCTCCTGTTCAGTGTCTAATAGCTCATAAAATAGTCAATGAGTTGGTCTTTAGTAAAAATAGCAAATTAAAACTTAGTGATGTCAGCAAACAAGCAATTCTGTGGCTCGCCAGTTTGGACTGAGCTCACAGAACTAGTTCTGGTCTCAGCAAACTCACACCTATGTTTATAGTCAGCAGATGGTTAAGAGAGAAAGTTATGCTTTGGGGGCTGGCTGGTCATTAACTAGGTCAGGGAGGGGGGCACCTGGACCATCTGTATCTCTTTTTGATGGAAAAATCTGAAAAGTCACATTGTTTCTCCATCTTCTAATCATCATCCCAGAGTTGGAGTCTGTCTCTATTCCCTGAGCCTGGGCTGGTCTTCCGCCTTGCTTTGACCAAAATAATACACTGGAAGTCAAGATGTATCATTTCTGACCTTATTAGGCAGGTATGTTTGTTTCTGATCTCTTTTTTCAGAAGGCTACTAGTTACTGATGAAACGTCATTGAAATCTGAATTGCAGTTTGGGGAGGAAAACATGGTTTGAAACTGACAGCTTCAAGTAAGAAAAAAAATGTATACAATCTCATCAATAACTCAAGGAAAACTCAATTCTCTATTAGAAGGCTGTGAAGCTGTGGCCATTTTTCACCCAACATCCATGAATCATGACATTTCTTGAGAAATGACCAGTATTTAGGTCAGTATCCTCCTTGTGTTGATTATTATAGACTTATGGTTCTGTGTCACTAGCAGAGCCCAGATTCCATGTGGAGATAGCCATTACTATATGATTTGTACCTAAAAAGTCTTTGAACTATGGACATATGGTATTTCCATTCTAAATTGGAGAAATTTACTTATAGCTCTCCTCTAAGATCCCAAAGAAAACTCTTTGAGTCTCTTTAGATTATTACAGTGACATAGACAGGAGGAAACCCATGGTTTGAGAAAACCCAACAGAGAAACAAGGGGTATCCGAGGCAGTTCATGGACTGAAAGACACACTAAATATGTAGATGGTCTCAATGCCCAGGAGGAGCAAGTGACCTAGAGGAGACAGTGGCTAGCATTCTCCTGGCTTCCCATCCAAATTGGAAGATAATCACCGCAGAGCAATTATTAAGCAAAGTGCCAGGAAGAGGCCGGATTCAAGTGGAAGGATGGCTGAAAAATCCTGAGAATCCCACTCTGAGATGAAATAGGAACAACTGAGTCTTCAGTAGCCCTTCAGAAGCAAAATAAAGGAGGGAGATGCAATTCCAGAAGAGGCAGTGGACTTTGAAAGCTGGAAATAATGACCTAGCCTCTAAAGTCCCAACAGAGAAGACCCTACTGGTGAAAACAATCAAGTTCCCCAATTCTAACCAGCAAACATCCCACCCCATAATTTACTGTCCACCTCCACACCCTCCAGCCAGCCTGGCTCTGAGCATGACAGCCAAATGCACAAACATGACTACATTGGAACAAGCTGGGTCATGAATAAGGGAAGTTCACAACCTCTGCCATGGACATGCCTATCCAGACAGTAAAATGCTACCTCTCTGGTACTTTTTCTTGACCTGGGTACTGGTTAACAGATATATTAAATTTCTAAAAATTTATCAAGCGACACATAGCTGTGATACAGGCACTATTTATATATACATACATATATACACATATATATAGGTCATATAGGTACATATGATTTGTACCTAAAAAGTCTTTGAACTATGGGCATATGGTATTTCCATTCTAAATTGGAGAAATTCACTTATAGCACTCCTCTAAGATATAATATTCAAAGAAAAGCTTAACAGAGAAAAAAAAAATGACTGCATCCTATATTTATCCAACACTGAGATACAAACATACCCTGCTGCTTTGATCCTGTTGAGAAGGAGCATCTAGTCCCAGCTTGCAATTGTGAGATGATAGTTCCCAGAGATACAAGTAGTGCTTTTCCTGTTCTCTGTGGTCACAACCCTGGGAATGAAAGAAGGAAGGTCCTGAGCACAGTAGCACTGACCAGGGAAGGAGAGGAAGTTTCCTGTAGGACTGTGAGTAGGATTCTGAGAACAAAACGAATGCTGACTTCATGAGAGAGTGTGACAGTCACATCAACAGAAATTCACCATAACCATTTACTGTGAGACGAATAGTAACAAAGACAAAATCGTTGCATTTTTGGAGGGCTTCTGCAGGTAAGTGAAAGATCAGTCTATAAAGCTCCTGAGGTTTGGGTGTCATTTCTTTGACTACGACCCCACATTACTTTGGCTCACTGAGGCCTGGATGTATTCAAGTAGAGTAATAGGGCAGAAGGACTGGAAGGGAATGAAGAATGGGTAGAAGGAAGTCGGGAGCCTTGAGATACTTTAAGTTTAGCCTTGGATCTACCTCTTACCCCAAATGACCTCAGAAATTCTTGGTTTATTTGTGTAATCATTACACTAATCGCTGTGTGGGATAGTGAGAAAGGTATGTGTTTCTGAGACTCCGAGATCTATGAGTTATGCTCATTACTGGCTGAGAAAATGTAGCAGGAAGAAAACTTAGGTTCACAGTCGGGCTAATTCTGGATACCTAGTCTTGTTTTGCTCTCTCTGCTTGGCTGATGCCTCTATTGAAACAGTTGTTATTTCAAATATCACCTCTGCCTCTCTGAGCTTCATTTTACTCATGGGTGATAGGGGACTAGTGGTACCTTATTTTCTAGTTCCTGTAAAGAGTAAACAGGATAGCGCACCTTGGTGGAGCAGGGGTTAGGTTAATCGCCTCTGAAGGAGTGTAGACCACATACACATGAGTTCAAGGCCCCAGGGTGGGGTTGGAGGGGGAGAAAACCAGTGTGAACAACTAAAGAAAAATAAAATAGAAACGTTTTTTTCCTCCTCCTCTCTCTTCCTCACTGCCTGACTACTTGCCTTCTTTGCTGCATCTTTCCTCAAAAATAAATAAGTAAATAAACAGGATAATTTAATACAGCTCACACTTTAATATTCATTATGAGATTCTCTCTCACACCTAGAGATCTTGTTCAAATGTATATATTAACTCAGTAATTTTGGAGTAGAATCTGTGATTCTGCCTTTCAACAAGTTTCCTGATGGTCCAATAATCTCACTTTGGGAGCAATTTGGTACATAATAGGTGATTAGAAATTATTTCAAGTTATTAACCATCACAGTATCAAGCTCATATATATGAATTTCTTTCAGTTAGTTCATTATCATACAACACAACAATGATAATAAAAGTCAATCACTCTAAATTCTTATTTTATAGTAACTAGCTATATTAATTTAGCGAGTACAAGCTATTAAATCATCTAAGCTTAATATCAGCAATAGGCTCTGAACATATGTGCTTATTATTTATATTAAATTACTTATTGACTCAAAATTTTAAAAGCAGAATATGACAACGAAAGCCTCCTGAATCAGTGACTATTTCTTTTTCTCTCCATTTTAGTAGGCAAAGGAGAGACTATACTTATTGAACTTCATGAAGCATTTTCAGTTTTACCCAATCAGAAATATAATGGCCAGTAGTCATGCCTGCCAACTTTCTCCATTAACAAAATAGTATGCTTAATTATTGTAACCGTTATTCTGCCCATAGAGCTAAAAATATTAGAAGAACATGCAACAAATTTATTGAAAATGGTTGTCATTGTTGGGAATCACAACCTAATATCAGAAGTTACTCCTCCATATTTTCTCTTTCTATATAACAGTTTTATATTGCTACATTTCCCATAATTCCTATGTTTGACATTTGATATTTTAAAAATTAAAAGAAAATGAGTTTTATTTGGGGCCCTTGGATATACTATTGACTCTCAGAAGCCCTGACATCTTTGCAAAATAAGAGAAAATTTTAAGAGTGAAGTCCTTTCCTTTCATAAAAGATTTTTACCTAACAGTGAAGGACATAGTCACCAGAATTTTTCCAGAGGCCTACTTACTCCTGGGAAGTAAATTAGCTCTCAAGGATATAAACTTTTAATTGTGCTGAGAGGCCAAGTCTTCTAGGTGTTTGATACTTTGGTTTAAGAGCTGAAAGAGTTCATATAAGTCCATGAGTAGAACTTACTCAGAGTAAACACATTTTAGAACCTGGTGCAGATCATGTTTTCAAGCTTTTTTTTTTTCACGGCTATACAAGGGAACTTAAAAACCATAAAACCAGTCAAAATGGAAATGTGCTGTTTCCTA
The DNA here is from genome assembly GCA_004363575.1 of Solenodon paradoxus. NCBI lineage: Eukaryota > Metazoa > Chordata > Mammalia > Eulipotyphla > Solenodontidae > Solenodon > Solenodon paradoxus. The sequence continues at coordinate 404,348 of RJWH01001017.1, read as the reverse complement.
TTGGGGGTGCTATCACATTATAGAATCTCTGAACTGGACAGAATTTTTAGGCATCATCTGTCCTAATTTCATTTTTTAGATAAGGGACTGACATCTCCAGGGACTAAATGAATCTGATTTGTAATGAGCTTGTTAGAATGAATGCCACTGGAGAATACTACACTAGTTTAAATTAAACTTCTATAACCAATCATAATTTTTCTCCTTGGTGTATAAAATGACTTCCACTATAAACTTTAAAATTATTTTGTGAGTTTCAAAGTGCTGGAGGCAAAGTTATGTAATCTTCTGAGTCCTTTGAGATAAAACCAGTGAGGGCTCCTCTCAAACTGCAGCATAGTAAATAGCTTTTCCTTAAAATATCTGTAAAGTTCATCATTTTAGTAAGTGATTTTACAGTTTCGAAGTTCCTGTCTATTCCTAAGGGTACAACCCCCACTGTGTTGTAGATTTGGAGTGAAGATCTGAAGATCTCAGAAAGACTAAAATCAAGAGACACAGAAGGCAGAAATTACCACGTAAGATCAGAAGTGATTTTTCTGGTTTAGATTTTCAACTGAAGACATGAAACTGTTCTAGGAATCATATCCCTTCAACTAGGACATATAGGGCTTCCAGGACCCAAGCTCAGTTTTCACATGGAGGAAGAACATGAGTATTATTCCATGATGGTCTTAATGCCTGACTTCTAAATTAATGATCTTTGGGTGGTAATTCCTGTAAGAGAGGGATGATCAAAAGTCAATTTAATATTGAAAACAGGTATGGGTCCTGAATTAGGATGAGAAAAATCTTTTCATGTGTATTGAAAACAGGAAGAGCTACAGTTGTGGTGAGGATGAAAGTCAGAGGGGTTGAGTGTTAGAATCCTCCCAGGATTTCTCTCTTCTGTCAACACCTGGGATTGCCTTTTCAAGATCACCCCATCTTTTGGGCCTGATGCACAGTGATAACTGGACACTGGTCCCAAGCAGCTGCATTTCTGATTTATCTACATCCGGGATTTCTATCCATCCTTTCATCCTCTTCACAAAGGAGATTTATGCCCCTTCTCTCTCCCAATTATTTACCTGATCTATCCTCTTTTGGGGAGAATTTTTCTGAACAAAGGGAGTTCTACTCCTTCGGAAAAATTAGAACTGTGATATTTTAATGGTTTGAACCATGTGTGTTTAGCCCTTTGTTATCCATATAGGAGGTAAAAAATTTTTCAAAAGCACACCTGTGCACACACACACACATCCATATGGCAGATGAAGGAGAATTCAGCAAAAATGCATAGACCTATCCAATTCCTTAATATGCTCTATGCGGTGAATGAATAAAGGGAAAAAAATTAAATTTAATCATTGTATCATCTGTATAACTGCTCCCAGAGTTTTATAAATGGGTGTTCAGTTAACACTAAGGTTTGTTCCTAATACACTGGGCTACGGGACAGCAGAGCACAAGCCATGATATTACCCTTCTAACTGAACACCCATACTGCTGAGGCTCCTGACACAACCAGCCCCTTCCTTTAAGTAAAATTACACTCCAGTTTGAATTGCTCAGGGAAACAATAAGAAACAAAGTTTGGCAAGAGGCCATGGCCTCCCTCTTGAAGGATTCTGGAGGACCATGAAATGTCCCTAATCTGCTGAAAGCTGTCACCCAACAGGCAGAGTCTACTTTGAACAACTCTCAAAGAAACTCTAATTTAATGGGACAAACATCTCCGGGTTGGCTTTGCCACAGCCTTTGAAAGTGAACCCGTCAACTAGGGTATGTACGTGATCGTCTCCATTCAACCCCCATCTAACGCATGATTTGGAATCTGGGCTGTTGCCAGGCTAGGAGGAAAAGGGGCCTGAGTCTGTGGCTGAGAGGGAGCAGAGAGAGCCTGGACTGGAGCCAGCAAAGAGCATGTGGAAGCACTCTGCTGGTTTCCGCCGGACAACTGAGGACGCTGCACAGGAAGTGCGCCTCAGGACCCGGGGTGGCACTCTCAGCTCATCTTTAGAGAAGGTTTTTCTTTCCCAAGTCTATGACTGGAAAGCTTCTTTCTCAACAGTACTTCTGGATAAGGGAAAAAACACTGAATAAAACTTTACTTTTTCTGCATTCAACGCTAAATAGTCTTGTCTTACTTTACCAATCCCGCTTCCTCCTTTTTCCCTTAAACGCAGGTATCCTCAAGCCATGTGAAACTAATTTTGAATCAATCACTTTAGGCACTAGTCCAAGTTTTACTAATTTTTTAAAACTCATTTCCTTATTTTTTCCCTAAAGGAAAATCACTGAACAACATGCTTTAGTGAGCAACGAACATCATTGGTGGGCAGATAGCTTTTGCTTACAGTTGCTGTTAAGTCCTTAGATGAGCACAAGAAACAATACAGGGGTGTTCTGGTGGAGTAGTGGTTGGGGTCTCTGCCTCTGGAAGAGCACAGCCCACGTACATTCCAAGGACCTGAGTTTGCTTCCCAGGGCTGGGGACTCAACCAATATAAACAACTAGAGAAAAATAATAAAGTAAAATACTCCTTTCACCTCCTCCTGCTGCACCTTCCTTTCTGCCTGCACCTTTCTTAAACGAAAGAAGCAATACAGAGCAGTAATGGAGCAATAATGTCTTTATTTCAGAAAGGTGTTCTATAAAGGTGCCAACTTTTCCTTTTACAGTTAGAATGGCAGGAGGTAGGCAAGGCTGGCTGCTGGGTTATAGACTCTCCCTACTCCAACATTTCCATGAGGTCAAAGAAAATAATGTCTCCTTCCATTTTTCATTACCTAGTATCCTCATCCCCACTGTCCATCACAGAGTTTTTAATGAAGAAACCTTCAAACAAACTTCTATGTGTACACCCATGCCCTTTATCTCTGTGATCACCAAATAAAGAGGCTAAGACTAGAGACAAAACCGGACCTTTGGAAACACTTCAAAGTTTTCATAACAACAGTCACATCGTACATGTGTATAACACTGTAATTGTAAAAGTACTTTCAGAAAAGGAAGCAATGAGAGCTACCGATCCCAGGCTAGAAGAAATAAGAATAGGTTGACTTTCAATCTTCTTGCTATTAGCTAATAAATTTCCCCTCACTCTTTTGGTATCACACTAAAATGGCATATTCTTGTGAATGGAACAAAACTAATAAGGTAAATGTCATTTCATGTTAATACAAGAGCTTGTTAAAGATAGTCAAAAGGCTTTAGGAGAGCTTAAAACAACAGTATTGTCATAGCAAATATGCTTATTTTAATAACTCAGATTAAAAGGCAATTATTTAGAGTTTTTGTTTAACTTTTTTTTAGGCCGAATGCATGTATAAGAAATCTTGATTATGAACTCTTTTACTTCGGAACATTTTTGAAAATAAAGAAAGGCATAATGAAAATAGAAGAAAAATCAATGACTTCACCACATAGGATATTTATATTTTGTCTGAAAAAAAGATAACGAAGTTCCCTTGGTTGTAACTGACTTTCTAACCCATGTTTGTAGAAGCCAAATTACAGAAGTGGGATCATCGTTAGCCCACTGAGTCAATTTATTTTTCCAAAGTGCAATGCCTGTTGTAATGAGAGCTGAAGTGGACCAAACAAACTCTAGTGCACTCTGTCTTCTCCATAATTGTGCCAACGTGCTGTTTGCTATTTATTTAATCTCACCATAATTACCTGAAAAAAAAAAAAATGAATGCTTCAATATAAACAAATGGTGTAAGTGGTATAAACTAATGATTATTATTGGATACTTTATCATGATTTCATCCTTGAACTACTACAAATGTCTTCATTATTTTGTTTCCTACTGCTAATGATTAAACTATTTTTAATCTAACAGGAAAAAGATACATAATTCTTATCCTGTAATGTCAGCAAAATAATAATAGATTATAAAAATAGTTTCCCCTCTGCATAAGAAAATACTCAGCAACTCCTTAAAAAAAAAAAAGGTGGTGGTTTCCTTTCTAAATTACTTTAAAGGGTAATGTTTAAATGTTAGCCTGGGTGCTAGATCTCTCAGGAAAAAAATCAGAAGACAAAACAGAGGAACATTCCTAGAAATGAGTGTGTGACCTGTGTAGTCCTTACAGTAAATTATACTAATTCTACATTGATGTTTATGTGTTTGGTCCTATGAAGTTGATACAACTTTTCCACTAAGTGGGCAGGTAGATTTCCTGTAGTACCCCCAAATGCCTGAAGAGGTATATTGTTTTCTTGTGTTTCCATTACAACATAGAGATTGAGGGAATCCTCTGTGGTATTTTCACATAGGTTGTGAATCTTTCATCTGTAGGTTGTATTTGTATCCAAGAGGTGAATATTAATAGCCTCTTGGCAGCTGAGTGACTTTCTTAAAAAAGGGGTTTCCCTGTGTATGGGTGGATTAACCTTTCATAATAGATGTTTCTACTTAAACCACTTAGTTACTGTTTGATTCAAAGAGTCAGAGACAACCCCTCCACATCTCTATTAGACCTTGTAGTAGGCTTACCTAGATCTGAAAGGAACTCTCAGTATAGAACATGGTGAGTAACAAAGCTTTGTGCCTTTACTTTCATTTCGCTGACGTGCCAGAGTTTGCTCTAACTTAAATTTCTTTTGAAAATGTCTAATGTTTTCCTATGAAAGTGCTCCGTGTGATAGCTTATGAGTTTGGTGATAGGAGCAATGAAGGTTGGGAACCATGGGCTCTAAAGGGGCAGAGTGCGTGCCATGTCCTTATATGTGATGCTCTCCTTGAAACCTTGTATAGTTTCATACCAGCAAGTCCCTTTGTTCCCATCAGATATAGTAAGCTTTGAAAACAACACTACTTTAGGCGATAGGAATGCTAGCCTACTTGCTTTATGACTTCTAACAGTTCGGTTAATAATAAGTTTAAGTACTCCTAGGAATAATATTACTATGCCTGCCCTGGGTTCAAGAGTCTTGATTAAGCAGTAATCAGTGCAGAGATGTAGATTTCTTTATTGTAATCTCCATGGTACCATAGAATGAGGTGGATGGAAAGTATCACAAATTCTAAAATGATGTATTTCTAAATATAAAGTCATGGGATTACTTGACTAAAATAACCAGCTTTTGCCCACAAGTAGTTTAGAAAATAAACTTTGCTGAGCATAATTTTTTTTGTAAAGGTGCAGGCAGGAATGAAAGCAGCAGTCGGAAGGCAGGCAGGAAGAGAGAGGAGGAAGAAGAATTCATTTATTTTTCATGCAGTTGTTCACACTGCTGTTTCACCCTAGACCTAGGACTTGAACCCACAGGTATGTGGCCTGTGCTCCTGCTGAGGAGACTGACCTAACTGCTGCTCCATCAGGGCATGCCACCCTGAATATAATTTAAGGATAAGCAATCAAACTGACTTCCAAAGAAGGTTCATTTTAAAAGCTAGCAGTGAAGAAAGGTAGATTCGATGCCTATGGGCAGAGTGACAATGTCTTATTATTCTAGCAACATGAAGTACTTGGCTTAGCCATAAAACTTCCTACTGGGAAATGCTGAAGGATTCATTCCTCTCGGGAATCTCAAACAAGACTTGTTTCAGAAACTCAAAAAGCCCTCTTTTAAGTGACACAGCAGCCACATAGCTCTCCCCACAGCAAAAGCAAAAGCAAAAGCACAGGGCCTTAACATAACAGGTGAGAAGCAGGTGTTTGCGGAAAGGGTAAGTATGAACAGGCTTTTTTTTTTTTTTTTTTTTTTCAGATATACTCTTCTCAATTAAAAACAAATGAGAATTATAATATATTTTTCAAGTCTATAAAATAAGGAGAAATACACCCTCACTTTCTCCTTTCCTTTTCTTGTTTCCTCCCTCCCTCCCTTCCCCCCTCCCTTCCCCCCCCTCTCCTTACCCCTGCTCAGTATCTCCACTAAATCTACATTCTAATTAGTGTATCATTGACTCCAGTTTAAGTTTTATATTGAAATTTGTAGTCACTTTACTCTTTCCCAATTTTAATGAAAGAAGACATGAATGAGAAAGAAATTACCATTTTTAAACATGAGAAATTGAGTACCAAACTGGAAACATAGAAGGTGGCCCAGACAGACACAGACCCACACTCTGGATCAATCAGGGTGCCTGCCTGCCTCCTCGATGGGCCTCTTCCAGGTAGTGGGGGGAGCGGGGAAGGAGGGGAGGTCAAAGCTACTTACTAAGTATTTTGTCAACTGAATGCTTCCAGTGGAGGCTAAAGCCTCATTTTAACTGTTAACTTTCAAAAATTTCTCCTTTGGGCTTAATTTTTTAGCACCTTAACTCTCCATTTCTCAACTTCGCTTCCTCATTAAGAGTAGCACATGAAACATTCTCAGAAGACAACCTGCCTGTTAGAAGTGGAGACAGTTTAACTCTTCCAAATATGGGTTTCAAGAAGGATAAAGGACTGAGAATAAAAGATGTGCATTTTGTACACAAATGTCATCAAGTCTTTATGATGAGGCAAGATTTAAAAACGTCTTTTTACTGAAAGTGTTCAGAACAAGAGTAAAATTTAATATTCTTTGACAACACTGCCAAGATTCAATAGCCTCATGGTTTTAAAAGAAAAGCAGCATCTAGGAGAAAATTATTATTCTAATGGATGCAAAACACAGTTCCCACGAGAGGTTTCTTGGTTGATCTAAGTGTATAGGAAACCTGAAGACAGAGAAACAGTCACAGCTATGAGATGATTATGGTAAGTTATCCAGTTCATTATTCTATGCTTTTACTAATCTGACACTGATAAAATCTGTACAAAGAAAGAACATACTCTGTAATATATTAAGCAGTATTAATTCATAAATACAGTTGAAAGGAAATGACCCCTTTCACAGTTTTCAGTTACAAATACGGTGAAATGATTCATTTTGATGTGAATGGATATTGATGAATAGAAAGGTCACGATCAGATGGTTCTCAGACTGCATGTTTAGAAGATACATTCAAAATATTCTTCAGTGGGTTTTCATATTCAGGTTTCTTTTTCCTTCATTTTTAGAGAATACAGTATCATTTTTCACAAATGCCTTACCAGGAGAAGCTTTTCAAAAGTCTTCTGGGAAAATATAGTTTTTGAATTCAAAATACAAGATAACTGTGGATGCTAATATAGCAAAAAATTGTTGAGCCTAAGCAACAGAAAAATGTGCTTTCCTTTTGCCTTTTTTGGTTGAGAATATAAAATATTGGAATAGTTTAAAATGAGTAGGAAGCTTTTTTAACTTTAAAGTGTTTAATATAGACAAATTTAATCCTATCTAAATTTTTTAAAAATAAGTTGTGTTTCTAACTAAAGGGTGCTCTGTTCTTGCTTAAAAACAAGAAAAACATTAAAAACCCACAAATATTAAGATGAGACTAAGACTATATAATCAGTCTAATAAGATCTTGATTTTCATCTCTAAAACTTAAGAAACTATCAGAAATCCAGTATTCAGAGGTCAAGTGTGAGCTCAATTTTTTACTATCAACAGAAAGTACTTATTAAAATCCCAGGACTGAGCTCAGCAATTATTAATTTTTACTATAATTAAATGGCCTTTTATTTGTTTTCATTTTAGCCATATTGAGATAGCATAGTTAAATATATATGTGTTAATCTGAGAATAATCACCTGGATGTTAAAATTTGAAAGAAATTTCTATATAATCATGGGTATTTAGACTTACCACAAATGCTTAGCTTTAGAAATAACAATCTATTACTATTTTGAAAGTGCAGTCTCTGATATGGTTTATATTTCTTAAAATTTGATGAGGGCAGAATGCAATCACCTGAAATATAGTCACACAAAACAAACAGTACATCCAAATTCACAATTTCATGACTATTAGCAAAACAATCGATGTTTGTAAATAGTAACATACAAAATAACAAACATATCTCATAAAAACTGTTCTCAACAGGCTGCCCCATGAATTTTGAATGTTTAACAAGACTTATATTTCACCCATCTTTATTTACAACTTCCTATTCTCCAGATAACTCTAGACAAGCCTCATTGGAAGTCGCTCTAATGCAATATCTTGTTCCATGTTATGTTATTTCCTTTCAGAAAGGAAATGTGATCCTTATTTTGTAGATGAGGAGATTAGGTCTCAGAGAGTTTCAATCATTTGCCCACAGTAACAGCTTGTATAACATACAAGAAAGATTGGTACCCACAGCTTTTGACTCTGAATCTTTCCAATACACATCATGAGAAAGGGGAATTTAGAATTTCAAAGAAATTCTTCAGTAGAAATGGACTAAAGAGAGCTGGATAAAGACCCAGAGTAAGCACGTTTCTGACCGTAAGATGAGGGATTGCCCATTCTATGAATAGTAGACTTCTCTCTAATGGAAGAATTGGCTATTGGTCGTATTTCAGTAACCCTCTAAAATACATGCATCAAGAGTGATAATCAATATATAACCCCAGGATGATCTATTTCATAGCACCTAACTTCTAGAAGGGTTCCTCACCATTATAATGCCCAACCGCTTCTCATTTCTCGGAGATGATAGGGAACACCTTGTCCAAGGGCAAGCAATTTCAGTAACCATTCCTGGTGACAGAATCTTGATCTCCTGACTCCTGGTGCAATAAATTTTCCAATTCCAATCCCTGACTGTAAGTTTTTTGTGTAGAACTAGTGCCAGTATCTTGACATGATTGAGAAGTAGAGAATCTGCGATGGAAACAAATTACACTTTTTTCTTTTTTTGGCTATAAAACTAAAAGACTTCTTAGAAGGAAATAGATGATAAAAGTCCCTTGATTTGACACCTTTCTCAGAAATATGAGATGGAAAGAAAAAAAAGACGGTTCTTTGAGGTATTTCTTTCTTTGGGTTTAGCCAAACGATGTGTAGCCAAAAATCTATTTCTTGTTCTCAATTTCCCTTGAGGCATTCCTGTAAATGAGAACACTGTGTATTTTTTTCCTCCCCTCCAAATTCTTCCATGCTGCAATAAAAGACCTTACATATCTATTAGATATAGAAATCTTATTTGCAAGAGAAAATAAATGAAAATTCAGAATGTGCCTAATTTTTGAAATAACATTATCGCATTCTTAAAAACCTTGAGCATTTTCCATAGAAATTGTCTGAAATGTTTTAATGGACTCTAAACTCGGTGCTTATAAATTGGGGTTGGTTTAATAATCACCCAATATGTCTATTAAGCTCTGATTCTAGAGTACATGGAATCCTTTTTAATTTGGGGGGAGGGCAGAAACAATGATTTTGATAGGTAAGTCTAGGAATAAAACTTCATGAGCATGCACACTGATTGCTTTCTGTCTAAAGAGTAATTTAGACTAAAGAAATTATTAGGAAACCATATTCGAGTTCGTATTAAATATATACAGCTTCACGCACAGCGTTAGAGCATGTTTATATACAGCTTCACGCACAGCGTTAGAACATGGATTCAGCTGTGCATGAAACAGACATGAAGTCACAAAACTTACAGTCTAGTGGAGAAGAATGTCCTTAAGCAAAGCCTTGCACACTCCTCCAAAGAGTGAAATTTTCACTCTGACAAATGCTATAGAGGAGAGGTACAGTTACAAAATATATATTCAAGGAATTTGTACACTATGGAAATCAGGAATGATATATTTTGAGGGCAACCATCTAAGGAGAAGGTATGGCAGGTTCAAAGGTTTTAAGGTTTTAGGAGGAGGTAGGATAGTACCTTCAAGGACCTGACTATAAAGTTGATGTATGAGAAGGTAAGATGCTAGAAAGTGCTTTGGGATCAAGAGGGAGATGGGAACATTTTGAGTTATTATAGCGATCGTGGGTAGTGCTGTTAAGCATCTTGAGATACCAGAAGAATTCCCACTCACAAAGAATCATGAGGTCCTATATCCAGTAGTGACCCATTGGATACCTACAGAGGCCTTTAGCTATGATGAGGACCTTAGTCGCTGTAATGGAAAACCAAGAAAGTGTCTTCATTGTGGAGGTGGAGAGAAGGGAGATGACAGGTGAAATATGTGTTGTGGAGAGAAGACTGAAGGGAACTTAGATGGGAAGGGCAGACCAGTGGATGCTGCAGGCCAGGGAACAATGGTGTTGTCACTGGTTGCAAGCATTAGGGAGAACCAATAACAGACTTGAAGTCATTTTTTGTCAGTCCAAATAATAGAACATGAAACATAAAGAAAAGTTTCTTTGCCCCTTTAGCTCCCCAAGTCATTGTTTAGTTTTGTACTGTGGCTCATTCTACAGTAAGGAGCATCAGACACGGAGGAAAATAATATCCACGCTCCCCTGCTGCCTCAAGCCTTAACCCAGCAGTGATCCTGGCCAGCACTATCCCCAACGCCAACAGTCAATATTAGGAAATTATAGTCAGAGAACTTGAAATTCAAGGAACATTATAAATAATCCAATCAGGCCTTCCACCTTCAGATGAAAACTGAAACCTGGAAAAAATAATAAGTGTAAACGCACACACCCAATTATCTTAGGAATTGAGACCAGAAAGAAGTTTAAAAAAATCTTGTTTCTGGTGTCCTCTGGCAGAGTAGTGGTTAGGCTTGCTGCCTGTAATTAGCGTAGTCCATGCACATCCCAAGAACTCGGGTTCACCTTCTGGGACTTGCGGGAACAAGCAAGATGAACGACTGAAATTAACGTTTCTTCCTCCTCTTTCTTCCTGCCTACCTACTCACTTTCATTCCTGCCTGCCTCCTTTCTTTAAAAACAAAACAAAACTTATTTCTAATTGAGTAAAATTTTATTTCTTATTTCTTTCTTCTCACTAACAGCAAGGACATCAAAACTGCTATACATTATTACCTGCAGAAAAGCAGCAAATATGCTAATACTTTGGCAGAGTTACAATAGGTTATGAAAAGTAGATTTTTAGTAGCTGTTGAAAACGGTGGAAATCTTTATAAAAACGAAGAGTTTTGTTTGTTCGCTTTGGTTTTTTGTTTTTGTTTCTTTATTTCTTTGAATTGATTAAAGTTGGTAGGCAGGACATCCATTTACTTGCTCGCCACAGGCTTATCACCACCTCACATCAGGAGTTTCTGCTAGCTCCTAGCCCTGGTGAGCATTTTCCCACTCCTGTCTGAAAAGTCTGCTTTTTTGCCACCTCTGCTTAACCAACTCAGCATGGATTAACCCAGCTGTTCATTTTCTCTGCAAAACATACAGACTTGGCACTCATGGCATGCTGAGTGTTAACAGCAGGGCACACACACACACTTATTTCTGCTTCCAAAAGTTATGTAGAAAGTATGTTTACAAAAGTCTTTCTTGTTTGTTACCTCGAGCTAAGGATGAAAATCAAACTTTTGTTGCAACGTCATTAATTTATGTCAAAGACCTTCAAAAGACATGAGTGCAGAAAAAGAAAAACGAATTGCTCCTAGGCAAGCTCATTTAAGTTCCTTGAAACAACTGATAAAGATGGGTTACCAGATTTCCACTGGAGGCGGGTGAGGGAATATAAAAGATTGGAAAAATATGAAGATGGAAAGGCATTCTATTTTCAAGCAGTTTTATAACTATAGATTAAACTGTTCCCTTGTAAAGGAATTAAAGTTTGAATTCACAGAGGCTTCCTTCTTTGTAGATCAGAGAGCCCATGTAGAATGGCAACAATATATACCTACTTGGAAAAGGGCATGAAAACTAGGGTGCCCTCTGTTATCCTAGTTTATAACACAAAAAGTGGTGCTAATATATTATTCTTCATGAGTCACAGCCTTAACTAATTTTTAATCTATCTATAGATCTCTTACATGATCCATAAGAAAGCTTTTTATGTGTCATTTCTAAAAAGAATAATATAATAATTTTCATCTATGCATGAGTATATGTTTTCAGCATCTTATGAAATCTTTATTATTTATCCTACAGATACATAAGGAGAATTATGTTCATGATGGTTTTGCATTTGCACAGGAAAATCCATCCTCAATGTATTGAATCTGGATAACAATTGATTTTGAATTTAGTAAAGACAATGACATGACCCAACTTCTATGTATTTCATATTATAATTATTATAAGTTCTAAACTGTACGCTCCAGCGAGAAGCGCATTTATCGAGATTAAAAACAAACAAAACACTGGTTAGCTTTAGGTTTTTTCTTTCTTAAATAAAGCTTTCAGGGGGATGACTGCAGCAATATGTTGACCTATTCCAAGCTAGAACATAGGTTGAACCAACATAGCAAACCTATACAAAGACAGACAAATTCTCTGTCAGTTTTTAATATGACATTCTCAAGGACCCCCTTGTGCAGAGTTTGGCTCTAACTGGCAGTGCTCACATGGCTAGCCCTTGAACCTGGTGTTAGAAATCTCAGTGTATTAAAAAGTCGTCTCCACAAATGGTGAAAAGTTCATAAAATTTGCTTTGCTTCCAAAAAGCAGCGCATCCTCTGCAGCTGGGCTAGTGTGGACGGGTGGGTTGTGTCAGCTCCTGGTCTCCAGGGGTGTGCTGATCCATCTGAGAATCTGGGATGACTTTAGTGATGTGAACCAGAAATACCAGCAGCTCCCTTAGCAGAAAGAAAACCCTTTAGAGGATGAGGAAGAGGAGGGCAGAGGAAGAGGGAGAAGAAAGAAACCCAGTGACGGAAACAAAAATGCTCTTGCTTTTACCTGTCAGCCAGTTAGGTACTCTAACTTCGGTGATCTTTAGTGATAAATCTCATTTCCCAGAAATTATATGTGGCTTATATTAGACTGTGCCCAGAAAAACCAAAGTACAAGACAACTTCAAGCTCTTTCTTTTGAAGGTCTTTGATATAAAAAGGGCAAAAATCAAACAATGACTATGTTCCACTAAAAATATCTGAACAACCACTGCTGCCCACACCAAGTCCAGTGACCTTCACACTCTTCCACTGAAAATACCACTTCGTTTCATTTCAACCTCTTTTCTCGTGTATGGTTAGGAATCACTCCTTAGTTCTTCTGTTCTCAAAATGTTAGGTCGTCACTGTGAGCTTGGCACCCAAGCTGGGGTCCTGGGACTGAAAAATCAGAAACACCTGGATTGGGGCATCAGTGTCTTAACATCCTATTTTCTCAACAGGATGGCAAGCTCTTTAAAGGCAAGCATGTGTTTTCTTTATTGGGAATCCTAAAACCATAGGACTTTAGAGCAAATGGAGTCTAGGAATAATCATCCCTACAAACCCCCCACACCAAAATGTCCCGATAGGAGCTTCCCCCCCAACCACGTGTCAAGACAGTGAAGAGACCACAATTATTATCTCTTCCCTCCTCTGACTCCATTCAAATGATCCCAACTAGGAATCATAACATACTAATTACATGCCAGGCAATCGTGTGTGAATTTTAGATAGACAGGACCTACCCACCATCCCCTGTCAACACATACACTTTCAAAAGTTCATCTTACACCTCTTTGCTTTTACAAAAGACTTAACATTAGTATCGGCTTTTGCTAACCAAAGTAAACCCTAAGAGACCCCATCAGCCACATCCGTAGGCTCTCCTATATCCCAGCTGTGTAGGGATCACAGCATTCCTGCTTTTCCAGGATACAAGTGCTATTTTAGGTTGTAGGTTATTATTTGGTGTGATTTGGTCTGGGAATGCTCAAAAATGTTCCATACCAATGAAAGGTAGCTGCTTCAGTTGATGCTATTTCAGCTTAATTGAAAGGTTTTTCAATGGTACACCCCTCAAACTCATATCATATTATGATACAATGCTCCTTCAATAAAAATAATTTTAACAACTATTTTACAGGAACGATCCATTTTCAGAAGCAGGGACACATGTATCAACATAGTTAAGCCTTGCTACAGCCCTTCTAGGGTCGATAATATCACTACTCCCATCCTACTGAAGAGGCAACAAGATAGGTCTAGGATGCCAGGAATAGATGTGGGCAGTCTGTTCTGAGCCCTGCTCCCAATCGCTATGCTGTTCTGCGTCTGTAGATCCGAAGAAAATGCTTCTTAAACATTTACAAACAGGAGAAGGAAGCCAGTTCTATTATTTTTCACCCTCTGACCCTTTTAAACCCTTACTTAGCTTTACTTTCTGCCCCTGATTTATCACACTTTAACCTGACAACTTAGATCTTTTCCAAAAAATTTCAGAAGACGGTTTCCTCGGTTCTCTAAGTAGTTTCCGAAGAGAGGTCTCCGCATTTAATCCATAAGAGCCTGTTTGGCGTAGAGTAGTGCATTGTGGCCATGCCCCTTAGCCATACAAACATTCTGAGTCCCTGGACCACATACATGGACACGTCTGGGTGAAATGGTGACTCTCGGGTAACCCTGCAGGGGAAAGAAGAAATGCCACAGGAGAGAGCAAAAGGGAAGATCTGTTGACTTTTACCTAAAAAGTAAGAGCAATAGGAGTATAGCTGGCAGATACCATCATCAAGTAGGAATAGGTTGTCCCATTTTAAACAGGACAGTTCTGTTTGTTTTCATATTTTCTGTCAATGTCGGCCCATTGTTAATAAATCAGAGCCATCTGTAATGAGGGTAAAAGGAGCCGCTGAGTTGCCCCAGGTCCAAGTCTGTTGAGGTGGCCCAAAAGCCACATCTCATTTTTGTCTCAAGGAAATGTGGTCAGTCTAAGTAGGATAAACTCGGCTCATGATGGTTTAAGTACTTCAGGAGCAAATTTCTGAGAAATTAACCACGAATGGGCCAAGTTTTGAGGGTTCAGACAGACACCCATCTTTCTTCTATCTTTCTATTGTTTCGTTTCAGATATAATTTGCTTTCACAAAAGTCCGTGGCGTCTCTGACTTGGCTGCCCTATCTAGCATCGGTTTCCAATATTGTAGATGCTTCGCGGGGTAAGAAATGTATACATTCCATTTTACAGGGAATGACTGCGCCCCAGTCGAAGGGAACTCAGTGCTTCCAGAATCAGGAGTCTGCACCGCTCCTGGTTGACTGGAGCAGGCTGGGTGTTTTGCTTGTGCAGTTATTCATGTCTCTACACCAATCAATACAAGTTCACGAAGCCCATGCCCACAGCAGTAGGACTCCTGATCGGACTGTGTACGGGTATCTTGACTTGAAGCGGTGGAGCTCATGCTCAGAGAGGCGTACACATGTCTGTTTCAATCTGAAGTTGTTCATTTTCTTTACACTTTAAAACAAATGAGACACTGGTATTGAGAAAGTTGTGCCCTCAGGGTTGGCTTCATCTTATCTATTTGCTTGCACTTGAAAAAAAAGTCCTTTGATTGCTGAATGTCTTTTTCTGATTGTATTCTTTATTACTGGTCTCTTGGAAAAACCTCTTTTGGTAGAAATGGACAAATGATGGGAAAGTATCATAGTACCTGGGATATACTTTTCTGATTATCACTGGCTGATCCTTTGACTTCTTGTACATAATAATAATAACATCAAATTCCACCTTAAGAACCGGCAGTTTTGAAAAGAAACACAACATTGGATAAACTAACACCTTTGAGACAATACCTGCCTAGTCTGTTTCCAGTGTGGAAGAAGTATAATCTAATAATCTTAAGCAAAAACTGTTAAATCTGGAAATTTCCCTCAGTTGTTTACCACCGGAATTCAGATAATACACTATCATTGCTAAGAAATATATTCTTATGAGGTTTCACTTGCAATAGAAAAATGTTGCATATTAGCTTTAAAACATTTTAACTATATTAAAATCTGACTTCACTTTATTTCAAATGTCATCCGTATTATGTTTATTTATGGAACAACAATAGAAAATCAGGGACTAGGAAGAGTCAAATAACTTAAATGTCTCATCCTGGATCACCCATTAGTTAGCGAATACATTGGTGTTCTCTGGGCTTCCAATTCTGTTCTTGTAAAACGATAATGTCGTAATTCTTACAGTATGCTCCAAGTTCTCAGATTCTGACTCTCTGATACTCTAAGATCTACTGGGAAATTAGCATTTTTTTCGAAGTAATTGCAGGATTAATAAAACCATGGAAGATGCTTTTCAAATCCTTCCTACACATTTTCTTAATTCTATTTTTGAAATCTCATCTTTCAGAAATTACAATGTGGGCATTGATTCTGACTCTGTCTGGCAGCACCTCATAAGCCTGCCTCTTGGAAGCACTTGCAGAAATGAAGTGGGTACTAGTCCAGAGTGTTGTATAAAGAAATGGGGTACTTTCACAATTCTGCAGAGTTGAAAGACAGTTGTACCAGTTGGACAGTTGTACTGGAAGGCATTTGCTTTCATCTAGTCACTGGCCACCATGGTGGTAAGAGATGACTTTCACACAGCTGTCACCAGCTGAAAACAAAACAAAATTCAAAAACCACCCTCCCACACTCTGTCCAGACAGCTTGCCAATAGCTGAAACGAATCCTTCTTGCAGCATTTTAACAAACTTTTTCTTGAGTTGTTGCTACAATTAACTAGAAACTCATAAAATTCAGACAAGCTGGTTTCAAGTTTCCCACTGGTCTGACCTGCCTACATTTTCTGATGGGATCCCAGCAATTAGTGGTTTCCAGATGCACCTAAATGTGTTTAGTGTCTGCAACCAACTGGCTTTCAAAATATACATAAATCTTAAAATGTTTTCATCTCAAGATCCTACTCTAAGCCCCAGGAGATACTCTGATGTCTGTGTAATGTCTGACCATGATTTGGTGTTGATGAGGCATTTAACATGAAAGAGGAAAATGGGTAATGAAAAATTCTGTCCGAAACAGTTTTTTCAAAACTCCCTCTTTCTCTTTTAATGGTCACATTACCAGTGCCCTTGTTATCCTGTATTTCCTGGAAACAGTCCCGCATTTCTATTATAGAAAATGTTGGCGTGACCGGCGTGCTAAGAGGAAAGCGCAGGGTCTCCTTGGCCCCAGGCACTGCTGGAGAACTCATTTCTGGACTGTGGCTAAAGGAAATACAAACATGTCAGTAGGACAAGTGAGGAGTTTTTGTCTTATAGGTTGAACTGTCCAGATTTCTTTGACTTGCTCCTGGACAATGTCTCCTTGCCACGAGACTTTTCCTTAACTGAAAGATCACGTCTTTATGTTTACATTAAGGTGTTTTTACGTTTGACTGAAACTAGGCAGAAAGAGAGTTTGTGTTCTGTCTTTTCAGTGCTGAAAACAAGACATGAGAATAAAAACATGGCTTTTGATGAAAATGCATTTAACAGGTGGTTTTCTCCTCCCATGACTGACATCGTTATCTTCCCTCGAGACAGCTTCAAACCTCATGTCCCTTGCATTTTTTCTTTTAGATTCCACATGGGCAACTCAAAAGCAAGAACAAGAAACCTGAAGCGAACTTGGTAACGTTTGCCAGTCTACCTGAAGATTCTGAAAGGTACTGACCACATTTTCTTTAAAAGATGTATGCCTAATAGGAATATTCTAATTTGACCCCATTACTTTCAGACAAAAAAAGAAAAAGAAAAAGGTCTATTAAAAGTAGACAAAGGCATGCCCACGTGGCCTAGTGGGTTCAACTGTGGGTACAGTCCATATATGTTCCAGGGTCCTGGGTTCAAAGCCCAGGGCTAGGGAAACAACCAAGATAAACAACTGAATGAAATAAATAACATCCTTCTTCCTTTCTCCTCCTGCCTGCCTGCTTGCTTTCATACCTGCCTGTAACTTTTCTTAATAAAAAAAAAAAGCAGACAAGAACCTATCTGGATAAAACCATATCAAGCAGATAAGAAAAAGATGAGGGATAAACATGTAGACTCCCTGAACACATTTTCTTTCACTGCTCTCTCCGGGGCAAGACTCATGATAGATTATGGAAGCGATTTAATTTTTAGTGTATTTGGTACATTTCCCTTGATAAATTTGGTCCAGAAGATAATTTCTCTTGAATAGCATGAATTTTCTCCTAGAAAATAACTATTTCATTCATATGATGAGGAGCTAGCTGTATCATCTTTCTTGATGTGGGTTTCAGGAGGGGGATCATCTGTGGGGTCGAAAGAGGAGACGCTATCTGGAGGATGACCAGTGAGTGGTGGGTTAGTTGTCGGAGGGGGCTTAGTTTAGAGAAGGACAAGATTGAAGGGTCCAGAAAGCAAGAATACGGGGAGCCTCAGACCACTTGCCCCATGCACCGAAGGAAATCGTCAAGGTCAATTAGAATTTGGAACTCAAACGAGCCGTTTTCTGGCCATTGGCTCCAACTATCTAAGAGTGTTGCGACCAAGTCCCGGTAGAAAAGAACGGGAGTGTCTTCGGTTTCATCTCTCTCCTTCTAATCCGGGTTTATGAAGGCTGCGAAACAGACATCCGAGAGGACTGTCTTTTGGAGGAAGTGAGTGTGAGTTTCCCATGAGTTTACGGAAAACTATGAAAATGAGGCCCAAAAAGCCAAGCACAGTGTGACACTGATGATCTGACCCAGACTCTCTCAGCGAGGCAGGAGTCCCCACGTCACCGGTGAGGGCCTGTAGTGAGTGAGTGAGATGGTGAGACTTGCCCAAGGCGACCCCAAGGAAAGCCACCACCAGAACGTGGAGAGTTTCGACTGAGTGCTCAGTTTTGGCTTGTCGGCCAGGATGCCAAGAGTGGGGTCCAGGTGACCCAAAGCAAAACTCTCAGAAACCAATTCCGTGAGGTCGGGAAGGGAGACTCACCGACTGAATCAGTGTCTGCTGGTGTATGAAGATGTGTTGTGCCTCCCCGAGAGGGAGCCATGGAGAAAGCGTAGGGACTCAAGCCACAGTCCTGTGAGCTCCTGAAAGACTTGGGTTCGGATCAGGACCGGCTTAGAGACTGCCTGAGAGGCCCCAAAAAGCAAGGGAGTGGGCAGTGGGCCTCAGCTGGGTGCCTGATCCAAGTCACGGCACCATGAATGTGGGGTTCAGGTCACTCGAAGAACCCACGACAGTCAGGCGAGTGAGCAAGCAGAGATTTAATTAGAGGGCAAAGGAATGGAGTCCACCAAGGGAGGTCCAGACCCTATCTTTCGTGCCTGTGACCTGGGTTTTTAATGAAAAAACCCTCATGGTGAGGAAGGAGATAGAGACAGGGTGGTCAGGCCAGGTTTCAGTTCCTGATGGGGCAAGGTGACACTGTCCTTTGAAGTTGCATGGGCTTCTTCCAATAGGTGCCGTTCCTTTGTTCCTTTGTGGAGGGTCCGTCCTGGTCGCATATTGCATGCGGGACACATCCCACATGTCAGACTCATCCATCTGGATGATTGCATTCCTTTGCTTGAACTGGGTGGCGCCAGGGACAATTCACTACCATGATAATCTGAACCTTGATCCCTGGCCTAAGGATTGCTCCTGTGGGGGGTCCTGACTCTTAACATATTTAATTCTTAGTTTAGCTATCAAGGGAGACCTCTACTGAGTTCCTTATCCAAAAATCCCTTCCTCAACTACTTTCCTCATTCAGACAACTTTTAATGAGGTCTCTTAAGCCTTTCATGACTCCTTGGCTCATTTAGTTATTTCTTTGACTCTGAGTAAAGAAAGAAAGAAGAGATGCCAGGAAAGCCAAAGAGGATGAAGAGAATAGTGAGTGCTGAGTCATTGATCCCTTTTTTAAATATTATTTCCTTTTGTTTACATCATGCTATGATTTTCAGGATACTGTCTTACCAGAATCTGTACACAGCACGCCACACCTGTCACCAAATTCCCATGTTCATCACTACCACCACATTTACTCCTGCCTACCAGTCCTCATCCCTTTCCCCTTCTCAGCCCTCTGCTAACCACAGTCTTTTGTCCTGTGAATTTTGTTGTGTTTTGTCATCACTCCATCTTCCTCTCCTGAACTGACTTCTCTCTCATTGGATCATTTTAGAAACTTCAGGGGTAAAACTTGCCATCTCCTGAAGCACTGTATACCTATACCATGGCTGTGGTGTAAGAGTGGAGGAAACAACTTTCATTCCAGTGGGAGATTATTAAAGTAAATTCAATATTTTCATAGTGTTTCTACTCAGCCCTTGACACGATCTCGAAGTATGCTGTTTTAAAAGCATCTCCACTGACCATGCTATAACGCTGGTGTGTGTGTGTGCGTGTGTGTGTGTGTGTGTGTGTGTGTGTGTGTGTGTGTGTGGTTGAAGGCCTCTTATAATGCCCATTCCTTGCTTTAATTTTTCTAAAGCAGATGCTTCCCTGTCCCAATACGTAATGTTAAGAGGAATATTTTTTAATGAATGATTTGTTCATATAACTATAGCAAAAGAAAGCATGCTGATTCATTTCAGCCTCAGGTAAAGCTAACCTCAGAATAATATAATGAATATAAATTCTCATTAATGGCCCTTTTACCTGTCATTAAACTCACCCATGTTAGCACTCAATACAGCCTGTGTATTAAATATAAGTGCAATCTTAATTATTCACGGCCTTTGGGGACAACATCCCAGTTTCAGGTTTCAGATGCACTGAAGGAGCTCCTGGGTCTTTCCCATATTCAAAGCACTCAAATGTTTTTATGTAACACTTTACTGTACTTTAAAAAAAATTAAACAATAGTCCCTTCTTTGCATGTGAATAGTGCGTGCTCCTCCAGATGCAGTACTTGGCAGCTAAACAGCAGCTGGCCATTAAAGGTCCCTAAAAGCTCCATTTTTTGCTCATAAAAAGAAGAGAAGTGTAGGGACATTTATGGGGTGACAGGCAGATGTTTTTGTTGGAGCAAGACTATAGATGTGGTAAACAAAAACTAAAATGATCTCTTTTATGATATTATCGGCATTTTTCACAATTCTTTTGGCCTCCTTATTTTGAACCTTCTCATCTGACCCTAAAAGCTATTCTGGAAAAGCAAAATAAAGGGTCATTTAAATAATTACTGTCTACATCGCAGAGATACTCATGGTGTCATCTACTTTTTCCGAAGATGGATTGTCTTTTGTCCATTCTGACTGTTTTGTCAGGTAGAGCAGAAATTGATACTGAAATGCTGCCTAGGCATTTTTAATGACTCAGACTATCACAGAACATCAGAATGTCTTCTCATAAGATATCGTACTTCTTAGTCATGCTTTTACTTAAATTGTTTAAATATTAAAGTTTACAAATGAGTCTGGTTTTCAGAAATTATAGTTCTCCAAACTAGGAAGCATCAAAGTATAGAAGCTCTCTGGACACAAGCCTAATTCTCTCCTTTTTTGCAAAATAAGCATGCGTTTATGTGCAATATATTAAATAAAATTAACTTTTATTGGATGGGTAAATTCACAGACTTAAAACAATGAGCTTTGGGAAAGCTTGTGTTTTCACCAAGCTCTATAAAGTCCATTTTGGAAAAGTCACTTCCTAAACAATGCCCTTGGGATAAAGGCCGACTTGCCATTTTCTGAGGTCTTGCTTATAAGGAATGCCCAAGTAGAGAGCCATCGTGGAGCTCATGTTCTATAACACAGAACAAGCTTTGTTTGATTCAACACACCAATCATGTGTAAAGCTACTATGCACTAGGAAATGTAGGGGGAGATATTGTTGGAAAGAATACAAACCTAGAATCCTAAAAAAAAAAAAAAAAATGCATTTATCATTATCTGGCAAGGACCTGTACTGCCTCCTAGGATGGCATTTGTGTATTTGGAGATTGGATATGCCAGCTTTTACCGCAGTCTTTAGTATTAACTGTGAACTTACTTAGCGGTTGGTACTAGGCCCCAGGCAGCCATCAAAGACATGCTGTTAGCTGCTGAATGAACTTTCAGTCGCTCCTTTCTGTGTGTGGCAACTCTACTGGTAGCTTTTTTTTTTTTTTTTTTTTTTTCAGAAGGCTTCAGAGTTTAAACTAAAGGCAGCTCTTCCAACATGGTAATTAATAAGGCAGTGCAGTCTTTCCACAGCTCCAATTTGACAAGGTTCCAAGCGAAATAACATGATGGAAGAGAGTGCATTAGCAAACTTGAGATTTTTCAGGGCAATTTGGCAACAATTAATTCAGGACCTTTTATACTACTCTGACAGAGACATATAAATAAACTAAGTGAGGAAATAATGGGGAGAAAATGAAGGGACTCGAGTTTGGAAAAATCAATTAGGTTTTGGGTTGTCTCTCTCTTTTATTCTGCCATATTAATTGAAATGTTTAAATGATTATCTTCAACAAACTGGGCGTTTTCACCTCTGGTAGCCTTCTGCTTCAAATTGTTAGTATATTTATGTTCCATCATAAGTTTAAGACTATGCCAGTTCAATTCAAAATGTATGTAAAATAAATTTTCATTCCTTGCTTTAGTTGTTATCTAGTTTGGTACTTTTTATAATGACACAGGACTCTAGCCTTCACTCTTTATTCCAAATATACTGCTTTATTAGATATAGGGCTGTCATTACTTAAGTGGCAGGTCACCTCACTTTCCAAGATAATGAAAGAATAATTTTTCTGTTTCACATTTTGGGAAAATATTTCTAAACCAGGGACTTCTGCTTTCTCAAGGCCAGCATATTTTGTGTTCTAATATTGTTCTCTCTGTATCACCCATATATCACATTAGTGTTTTCAAGTGCATAGAAAACACTAACACATTAAAAAATAAAATGTATTTAAGATTCAAACCATTTGGGCAATTTTACTTTTTAAAAAATGTTTTCCTTTCCTTCTGTGCCAGGTCACACTTGAGATTAGAACACAAGCAGACAGGGAAATGGCGATATTAACAGCAAAACTTAGATGCCTTTCATACTATGTGTGGTCATTATTATTAATTCTTGATCACAACACTGCTGGGGTGTTATAATTCATGATCTGATTTACATTTGTTTCATATCTTACTGATAGGATAAAGGCTCCCAGGCCTGGGTAATGTTATTTGTAAAGAACCCTCTCTTGGGGTTTTATTGTGTGGCATTTGAATGATGGGGATTCTCATCCTCAGCAGGCCTTTGTCTCAGTCTTTCTAGGCTCTTTTCTGAGTCTTTTCTGATAGAGAGCCTCATACTGTTTTGACTAATGTCTTGTATTAACATTCTCCCATTAGAATGTTTCTTAACAGACTCTTTGTCTCAACAGTCACAGATGACTTCCCTGGACTCTGAATAAATTATAGTAGCACCATGCCCTGAATCTGAAAGCCCACCCTGCTTTCTATATTACTGAAGACCTACAACCCCATCCTCCTATTAAAAAAAAAACCCTTTAACCCACTCCACTGGGGCTGGTGCTTTGCTTTAGTGCTTTAGCCCACTCTGAGTCTCCAATAAACCCCTTCTAAATACTCCAAGCATTTCTGCTTTCCACACGTTTCAAACCAAGGAACCCTCAAACCTTCAGGGAAACCTAATATTTACACTGCTTAGAAAGTCTTTTCACGTTTGTATCTAAATTTAGAGTAGGGTAGAAGCTATACAAAAAAGTAAAATTCAGTTTATGATTCTAGGTTTTTTGCCGACTGCTTCTTTGTCTTATCTGAGTAGTTCATGATGTGGGGCCACAGGTTGGAAAAGTAAATTTTTTACGAAGACACCCTTCCTAAGAAAGCTAGAATTAAAAAGTTGCTCTGCTACTTCCATTTGCTCACTTTCTAGAATCCTCCCAAAGGAGACAAATCATCTTTGGTATTTTCTCTACTTTCAATCCCATTACCTCCATTTTTTCCCCTCACACCCTCACTTCTTGAGCTCTCTGCCTCTCTCTCCAGTCTGGATTATTATTCCTTGACCTGGAGTGCAGCTTTTTTTCTAGAACTTTCTTTTCCACCTCAGAATTTCTGATCTTTGGATCTTATCTGGCTGTTGAATTTTTCTAGTGTGAATTTTTCCAACTTGTAATCATGGAATATGACTTAGATTTCCCATAATTTTTAGAGTTGAAAACAAAATCAATTTAAGTATCACAGCATGAGGGTCAGGAAGTGGTGTTCAGGTACTGGGTTGAGGCTGACATGGGAAGGGGCCTGTTCAAAGTTGCTACACCGGGACAGTACCGGTCAAACTGGGACGTGGTAACTGTGACAGGCTGTGGTTATTTAGAGCAAACTGAGGAAGAGATCTCAGTCCCTTACAGTCTGCACTACAGATTTTCATCTCTACCTCCTGTCCTGAATCCAAAGACTTTTGGTTTCACTTTTCCAAAAGAATCAGCCTTTGGCTACATATTTATTAGCATTAATGATAGTTGCCTGGCAGCACATATTCATGTGAGGAAAGACCTCAGAAATTCAAAGCCTCTAAAAAATGAGGCAACTGAGCTGGTTTTGAAGTTTCCTTCAGTCTCCCTAAGAAGTCAGTCTCTCAGAGATTCTATAAGTCCTGTTGTCCTCACATCTCAGTGGCTTCACTCTCTAAAGACAAATTTTAACTTCCTCTGCTCCAGTAACTTAGTTATGACTTCTGCTTCTCTTCCTGCAAAGACTGATTGAAAATCTCATCTCCCAATTCTCTTTTGAACTTGTGAGCTAATGGTGACTGTTGAAATAATTTACTTGGGGGGATTTTAATAGGGTTTTGAGAAAAAAAAGAGAAAAGTTAAATTCTGATATGCCCTAGTGGAGCAGTGGTTAGGTCAATATCTCTGAAGGAGCAAGCCACATACCCCTGCGTTGGATTCCTACGGCCAGGGGTAAGCAACCAGGGTGAACAACTAAATAAAATGAAGATGCTGCTTCTTCCTCTCTCTGCGCCTGACTACTTGTCTTCATTCCTTCCTGCTCTGTTCCTTAAAAATAAACAAATAAATAAAAATCATATATGTTATCTACCTATTGATAGCAAGCCAGCAAGCTTATCTGCTTATTACTGAAACAGAATAATCCAGATCAATTTTAAAAAGCATTTTACAAGAGAGACCCCATGTTTAGATGTTATCTGAGGCATAATTCTTTCTAATATTTTCAAATGAATAGTCAGCAACTTGCTAAATCAAGTGTACTTCCATTTAACTTCAGAGAATATTATTTGTCTCAATTCTCTGCACCTGAATTCTACCTTGCTGGCATCAAACCCAGATTTCTAATTAATGCTTTCATTGGTCTCCTGTGCCTTATCCATTCCCTTACTTTCAGTCTCTCTGAAGTCTTGGTTTGATGTGTCTTTTCTATTCAGTAAGATGTGAGTTTTACTTTCAAAACTACATTGAAAATCTTGTACGTTAAGTAGCTAAGTCCATTGCATGTATTGATATGACTGGTATGTTTTGTCTTTATTCATATCACTCAATATTAACATTTTATTTGTTGTACCTCTTGCTGATGTCTTCTTTGCTCATTTTTAGTATTTACTTTTTTATTTAGGAAAACTTGCATATGTGTTTTAGTAGTTGCCTAACTTAATTCTAATAGCTCTAAAAAAATCTGACTCTCCTCCCGCACCTTTTACTATTTGTTAGATTTAAATGATATCCTCTCAGTCCTATCTATAGCTGATGCAGTAATCAATGAAATTATTCTAATTTCTACTTTATCCCTTCTCCAGTTTTTAAAAATTGCTTTTATTTTGCTAAAACACATTCACATAATCCTTTTCATACTTGTTCTTACTTTTGAGTTAGTGTTTGAAATTACCTGGAATCTACTATTTCTCATCAGTAGTGTTTTTGTCAAAGTTTCCTTTAGTTTTGATCCATTAAAATAGCTTAGTTCCATAAAAAACACTAAGTAAAAAAACAAAAACAAAAACAAAAAAACCTTGTATTTTCATCTGTTTTATCTATTACTGTCAAGAAACAGTAAGTTTCTTGGTATTCTTCCCCAAATGACCATATTTTTTCTGATTCTTTAAATTTTACTAAACCCTGTCCTGTACTTTTCTAGGGTAAAATTGAGCACCTTCAACAATAAGACAATATGGCCAATTTGACTGATTATAGTTTTAATAGTAGTTCTGTTCTCTTGTCTTGTTTTTCTTATTCAGGCAAATCCAGTGTATAATGGATCTCTTTGTTGTTCTTCCACCTATAGGACTTATTTTCTGATTCCACTCTGTTCTTCATTGTGTTTTCTGGTCCACTATTCATTTCACATGTGCTCTGAAATGCATTCTCCCTTGCATACTGGTAACTTGGTCTTACCTATGAGATGAGTTTTATTTTTTATTTCTTTCCTTATTGGGTCCTGTCTCATTTAAAGTTGTGTTTTTTGTCCACTTCTTTTTAGGTTTCTGAATTATAATGTAAAGTCCTTCTATCTCTCAAAAAATGTATAATTAGATATATTTAATGTCTGTTGGGTGTTTTACTATAGTTTTCCTCTGCTTCCTGTTTGCTTTTTTAGAGAATATTTATATCAGCTGAAATCTTTACTCACTTTCTACTTTATTCTTGGAGGATTTTTTTTTTTTAAGGAAAGGTGCAGGCAGGAATGAAGGTGAGCAGACAAGCGGGCAGGAAGAGAGAGGAGGAAGAAGCACTTTCATCTTATTTATTTTATGTTAGGTGTTCATCTCAGTTTGTCAAATTGTGTTATGGCAACCGAAGCAGACGAAGAATCTATTTATGCTGTCGCTGTGAAACATGGGTTTTCTTCTTTCTTCTTGTTGATCTGTGAGGATTTTTTAGGGTGTTTGGAAGAATTAGGATTAAGCAATCATTATCTAACAAGCATCAAAGAGGGCATCAATCCTTCCCCGTCTTGGGAAGGATTCCTGTAGAGAATCATATGTATCCACTTATTTTTTATCAATGATAGGATGCCTGAGCCAGGTTCAATCTGACTATAAAATATATTTGAGAGTACAAGAATTTATTTCATCTCTAGACAGTCGTAATCTTTTTTCCCTTTATTACACAGTCTAATTTATTTGAGGATGATGAGGGGCTAACTCACACCTATCTTTTTGAATAAAGTCATTAATAGGAGTCCTTATTTATTCACAAGTAAAGAGCATCAACTGTCTCAATGACACCACTTCCAACGAGGCAGCACTTACGAGTGTGTGGTCTTTAAACAGAGTGCCTGAGTTTAAATTACATTTTAAGATATTTCTTCTGTCTGAAACCTTCATTTTCATATCTTCCTGATGGGGTTAATAATAGTTGTGAGGACTGAATAAGATAATACAGAGCCCCTGACACACAGTAAGCATGCATTCATTGCACAGATTAATTCAAAACAACCAACTGACAAGCACCTTAGGCTATTGTCTAGAAAACTTTGCTTTCAATATATTTCAGATTTCAGTAATTATCTCTTTTCTTACAAGCAATTGTGTAAAATAGGTCTAATTATATATAATATATAATATTATATATTATATATACTATTATTATATACATATATGTATAATTATATTATATGCATAGGTCTAATTGCATTATGTATAGTTCTAATTATACATATGTATATATAACAATATTACAACTATAACATAATTAGACCTATATATATTAGACATATATGTATATAATAAAATATATGATAGTATATATTATATATAAAATTATATATTATATATAATTAGACATAATTTTTACATATACAAAAATGTGGTATTGACTTTCATTTTTAACAATAAGCAATATAAGAAGCATCTAGAACAGCTCTTGGTCCACAGTAAACTTTCATGATTCTCTGTGGAGTGCATAATATAAATGACATAATAAAATGATATAACTGGTATTTATTTCACCCAAGTGGGGAATCAAGGGTTAGAGGATCTTGATTCTTCTGCGATGATTTTACAGAGCCTCAGAGCCACAAATGAATCTGTGTGGGACTTGCCATACTTTATTTGTCTGAGTTTATAAGGCTATTCTGGAACCTTTTTTTTTTCCCCTCAGAGCTCATACATTTTCCTTTTATGTGTAATGCTGCTTGGGGTCACATAAGCTTCACTTACACCCATTGTGACATCTTCTGACACCAAATGAGTGGACTTCCCACAGTTCTCCAACACCACCTGAGTGTCCAACCATTCAATGCAATTCTGGCACAAACTGCAGTTTGCCCCAGCCCCACAGATTAAAGGCTCAGTCTCATCAGATGGCTCCCACTTTAGCCTCCAGTCACAAGTCCCAGGGGCATAACTTCAGTATCCCATAACCCTGTCCTCAAGTTTACTAATTCACTGGAACAACTCATAGATTCTACAAAACAATTTTGTATAAAGGATGAACCCAGGAACAACCAAATGAAAACAATGTACAAGGCAAGGTCTGGCGTCTGGGGGAGCTGGCACTGAGTTTCTGGGATGACACATCCCCAGAACATCTATGTGTTCACCACCCCAGAAGTTCTTCAATCTTCTGTTTTAAGAGGATGTGACATATCCCAGTCTGAGTCTCTGTTCCTTCCTGAGATTGGGAAACAGGGTTGAACATTCCCAAATCTCTATTAAAATGTGACCTTTCTGGTGACCAGTCCCCAGTTGGAAGATACCCAGGAGCCCGACCTTGTGTCATCTTATTAGCACATTGGTGTGGTCAAAAGGAACTCCTTATGAATAACTAATCCTTCCTATTATTCAGGAAAACCAGTAGTTTTGAGCTCCCTGCCGAGAACCAGGGACAAGGACTGAGTATATTTTTTATTATATCTCACCCAGTTTTTTACATACTGGTGTAAACAGCCCTGCTCTTCTGTTTGGTCGACTCTGCCTAAAATCTGCATGCTGTTATTATTTTCATTCACTCTTACCTTAACTCAGTGTTAGAACAGTTCAATACCTCTAAAAACCACCAGACTTCTGAAATCAGTGAGACTTAAATATGGAATCTACATAGAGTGATTTGCTTAACCTGTTGACATTCAACTCCTATAAATCATATCTTGGCAGGTCCTGGTTTCCAACATGCTTGAATAGATTTAACTTTACTGCAGTTTTCTTTGATTTTCCTGTTAATTGTTAATTTCTGTTCATTTCCCTTAGAAATGAAAAATTTCCTACCTGACAATTGCCAAAGCTTAATGCTTTCTTTACCTAGTACTCTGCTAAAACATATCTGTAATCATTGTTTCTTCTTGATCTGGGGGCTGTTTTGCTCTGTACTTCATAACACTCAGAACCCCGTATCTTTCCTCTTCAATTGCCAGCATTTAACAATACCAAAAATTAAACAGCAACAAACCAAAACAAAAAATGCAGACCACAAACATGCTAATTTCACTAATGTGACCCTCCATGACTACTCTTTTCCATTGAGATTTCCCTTTACCTGACCATCTCTCTCTTTGCTTTTAGTTCTGTGCCCTTTGAAGTGAATACTTAAATTTAATTCCATTTTGAGTCAAAATGTCAAGAGACAACCCCATAAATACAAAATTAGATAGTTTGTTTCCCTCAGGGACTGAGTATAAGAAAAATACTCAGGATATAGTCAAGTCTGAACACCTTTAAATAAATGTCCTTAAAAAGTCAGAACACTAAACAAGGTGTCAATCAAATGCTTCTGACAATCATGAATAACTTGTACAAGATTTTTAAGGAGTAAACTGGCCATCTTATTTTTTAAGAGAGTAAATTGGCCATCTTATTTTTACTTAAGGAAGGAAGGAAGAGGAGGAAGAAAAATCTTTATTTAATTAGTTGTTCATTTTGGTTTTTCATCCCGCTCCTGGGTCTCGAACCCAGTCCTTGGGCTGTGTATGGAGTGCACAGCAGCATGTCAGCTGCCTGAGCCACAAAGTTGCACCCAGATCATCACTCTATTTAATGATATTTATATCATTATATTTTCCTGAGAATCAGGAAATATGCCTCCTTCCATACTGTGTTAAATGAGGACTAACTGAGGTAATGCTTACAAAGTGTTTAGCGAAAGGTTACTTTGATCAAGTCTTGTATCTTCATCTGCATATTCAACATGTGTGTGGGGGTATCTCAGAGACATCCCAAATAAGGGGCTCCCCCCACAATCCTCATTTCTCACACTACCCAGATAAAGTGTTGCTCCTGCAGGCTCCATTGTGGGTAACCCCATTTTTGCTCAATCTGAAAGAACTTAAGAGACACTGATGCACAAGTTCCTCTCTTTCCCTCTCTCCGCTTCTCTCCCATTAGCTAAATTCAAATTATACCCAGAATCCAGAAACCAATCTTCTCTCTCATCTCCCCCATTACTACTGTCTAGATCATTGACATCTCTAGCCTGGTTACTGCAGTGTCTTCCTGAATAGTCTCTAGGCCTTCACCCAACCCTACAAGTTATTCAACCCAGCAACCAGAGTGATCTTTCCAAAATACAGGTCACCTCCTTGACTCAAAATCCTTATTTCCTCAGAATAAAAGTCAGGATTTTTACCATAGCCACAAGTTCTCCTTAAGCTGATTCCCTCTAGCATTATTAGCTTCAACTCCCCATCTAGCTTTCTCTTCTCCAGTTAAGTCTTCCCCCTTGGACAGAGAAAAGCAAGCTCTAGCCTCAGGGTCTTGGCCCTGGTAACCTCTGCAGGAATTATTCTTTCCCCAGGAAGCCTCCTGGTCACACCCTATACCTGCAAGTCTTACCCAAGAGCCTTGCCAGTGTCACCCTTTTACAATTGAAATCCTCATCTCTATAACCTAACAACCCCTTGTCCTGATTCCACTTAGCTGGCTTTATATTTTTTCTGTAACACCTTATTACCTGCTAAAGTGCTAACTAGATCAAGTATTACTGCAAATGGGGAAGGAAAAAGACTTTTCAAAAGAAAAGTTAGTCAAGAGTCAGCTCTAACTATCTAATCTAACAATTACAGAAGAGAACTAGTAAATGCATAATAAATATATTGATATATGATCAGCATTATTGGTAACTGAGAAAATTTGTATTAAAAACAACAAAGGAATACCCATTGTTGACAAAGATATGAATACTTCTGGAGTTGACTCCCACTGTAGGAATGTAAGAATCCTTAGATGTGTGTGTAGCTGATAGGAATGAAAACTGGTACAACCAATTTAGAAGGCAAACTAGAAGCACTATTAAAAATGTAAAAGCTCTTATCCTTTGATTCAACAATATAAATTTCATAAATCTATTCTATGTAAATCAAGTACCAGAATATACCTAGACCAGTATTTCTATTACAGCATGATTACAGTGACATTAAAAAGAACAAATCATTGGAAAAAACTTGATATTCCATCAAAGTGAAATGATGGAATGAATTTTGTCCATTCGTAATTTTCAAACATTATTTGACCATTAAAAATAATTAGATATATATGTATGAATCTGGGGTGATGTTCAAATAAATGCAAACTAACCAACTAATTAGTAGAATAATGTATAACATGACTATATTTTTATTTTTAAAAGGAAAGGAGAAAAGAAATATTATCTATAATTAGATTTATATGAGCATAAAGAAAAATATAGAAGACTTGTTCATACTAATTACTACAGTAAGGTAGAACTGAGGGAAGAATAAGAACACTATACAGTGTTTTCTTTTTATCTTATATAGTGTTTGTTAAAATAGGCATACTTCCATAGCATAGAAAATCCAAGAGAGAAAAAAATAAACTGGCTATCATTTGAAAATACATAGCCCAAGACCTAGATAACTATAATTTATGTATCATATCAGATGACTTTGAGATTTTTATCTCACTTCTCAAAAAAAGCAACATTCAAAATCAATGATAAGATTTCAGTTCTGGGTTGATCTAGGTATCGCCTTTAATCCACGTATGAGGAACACGAGCTCTCCCCACATATGGCAGGTTCTCAGTATCTAGTCATCAATTAAGTGAACAGATGGATAATGACTATGAGTGAAACAGGAAAGCACCCACCCAAATCACAGCTAGTTGGTGACGGAAGTTACGTCTAGAAGCCGGTCTTGCTCTCTACCACCAGGGTTCTGTCCATGACGACATAGGCTTAGAAGAACAACGTGGAGAAAGACGTGTGTAGCACCTGAAAATTCTTGTAAACATTCTCGCTCCAAATTTGCCTAAGGCGAAGATCATGATGCTCATAGAGAAGGACTCCAATTATCTTGACCTCATAGAAAGCTTATTATTTTTTGTTGGGGCCTTTTGTTTTGGTTTTGTGTTCTGTTTTCTGAAGCATACAAAGCAATGCTTAGAAACTAATTTGAAACACATGCTAATAACCAGATGTTCTACTCCAGAGCCCACTGCTATGTCAGAACTCGGCCAGTGACCACACGCCATCTTGTACAGAATGGCCTTGTGGTTTCTCTGAGGAGTTCTCCAGCAGTCCTTCTAGGCACTAAACAAAGCATCAGTATGCCTACCCAGTTGTTCTTTTTTTTTTATGGAACATTTGATTAGCACGTTTTCTGGACTTTCCTCATGCCCCCAAAACTTCCTCTTGTCCCCTACACATCAGAAGTATCCCCTGACGTAGCTTAGAGTCCACTGACAAATGAACCAGTTATGGTAGACATCAAATTTCCCCCTTGACCTTCAACTCCTACTCTCTTCTCCAACACACAGTTCCACTTTTACTAACATTCAGAGACTCTTACCAAAAAGTGACCTTTACTTTCACTCTCACCTAGCAGATCCAAAGAACTGGTTTCACTTTGTGCCATTTCCCTCCCTTTCAGTACACCTCAGAGACCTGACTTTCCAGTATCGTTCTGGTTTTTCCCTTACTTGAGCCTGAGCAATGGACTTGAGATGGCCAGCTGGCTGGGGTTCCAGAAATCTGCTGGATGAAAAGGAATAAGAAACTCTCTGAGGGAATAAAGACACAAACAAATCTGTTGAGGGACGCATAGCCAAGTGCCTGCGTGCTGGCAGTCTTCTCTGATTATAAAATCAATCACATTGGCAGCATGGGTCAGCCACAGGTCTCCTTGAAATGGGTTGTTCTATTGGAGGAAAAGGATGTTTTCTCCTCAGCAGGTTGTTGGTGGTTACCCACAGCACCACGGGGCTCAGGAACCTGCTGGTCAGGGCGTGTGTGCTCAGGAGTCTCTCTGCATCCTAAGACTTCAAATGGTCCAACAGTTGCCAACTGCCAAAACGCTGTGTAAAGATGAAAAACATTGCTCAGAAGTGTGGAAAACCCCCTCAGCCTGACAAGTTCTAACAAGGTACAGTTTTGAGACACTGGATCTAAATAAAGATGACTGAGGGCCCTCCTGTCAAGTTTTTGAGAAATCTTGGACAATCAAGTATCCTGTTCTTAATTTGAGATTATGCAAAAGGTCGTTTAGTATAGTAGCTTCTTGGTAAGAGCTTGCCTGCAGGTGTCTCAGTAAACAAGCTACATAGCACTCTCAGGTGTGGTTGGTGTTACCTGTTTGGGTGACAGCAAAGGCAAGAGGATGTTCCTTTAGCATCTCTGTGTCCATTTGCGGGTAGTCAAGGAACCAATCCAAAGTCATCTCAATGTCTGAACATACAACCCAAAGAAATGTCAAATGCCATCCTGAAGTTGCTAGGCTTGGGCTCTGCCTCTGAGGTGTTTCTGAGAGGCCCCAGGTCCCAGGGCTCAACTAGTCCATAGAGTGTGTTTGTGCAGTTGGGACCCGGTGCTCCTTCTTTAGGGGTATAGAGCCCCACAGTACACTCTTGATTGGCAAATAGAGGGTGGGTGAGAACCTATCTTCTTGTTCTTCTTTCATCAGTTACCCTGGCAAGTACCTGCTCCTCAAGAGTTACCTGCTCCCATGTCATCTCAAAACAATGCAGCTGTTTTGGCTTTCCCTTTTTGGCTTTCCCTTCTCAGCCCGGGATTAGTAAAAGGATACTTCTCCAAACATTGTGAATTTGGATTTACATGGTTGGCTTTCTTTTCTCCAGAATGTTCTTCTCTAGTTGTGCACACACAGTTCTAGTTGAGCTTGGGGGAATTTGGGAGATAAAAATCAGTTCAGTTATAAAGTTAACTCACTCTCTCAGATTGTTACGGGCAGAAATCTTGAATCAGTAATTCCTAGTTCTGCCACTTCCTTTTCTAATCCATTGACCCCTACTCATGGCCTCCATGACTGTGTCCTCCGTGAGCCCTACTCAAGGACACGTAGCATTCTTCCCGTCCTGCCTGCCTACCTCTGCCCTGCTGCAACAGTGGCGAGTCTTTTTTCAGTGGCCTCACTCCCGACTTCTTTTAGTTTGAGATAACAACTTCTGTTGATGTCACAGCTAGCTTTATTGAGGTATCTTTAAATGTAATACCCTATAGGCATTACAAATATTTTATCAGATTGTTCTTAGCTCTTGCATTCACCCCTTTCTGGCTCCTCGAGGCTATTAGCCCCAATCCACTTCACCTCCCATGCCCCCCATTGCCAAGAGAATTCCTTTCTCTGAATTTTTCCTAGTATGTTTTCCCCTACTTTTTTGTTTTGTTTTGTTTTGTTTCTCCTTTTGTACAGCCTGTCTCTTCACTCTTGTCCTTGCTCATTGCTTTCAACTGGGTCTGCCATGTGACATCTGGGTTCTCTCAAGTCTTTTTGTTTATTTTGTTTGGGGTTTCACTAAAATTTCTCTTCATGTTGTACAGCTTTGTATCTCCAGCCAACATTGAGGACATATTTTTTCCAAAGATCCCTTTAGAAGCTGTACATGTTAAAGACAGTATCTTTCTTGAGTCTTGAGTTTTCATTTTAAAACAAATCAAGACCTGAGAATCATACACGTATTTCATGACATGACACTCTAGGGTTACAGCACAGGCCAGAGTCACTTTGAGAGGGGAGGCAGCTCTCATACTATACACCATGATTTGGTTAAAGCTCTTTAAATCTATTTTTCTTTTCCAAACAGATACAGTAATGTTTAATTATCTTAAGGTAATTAATCTTCCTGATCAGAGCAGTTGAATTTCAGTCGAACTTCTGAGTCATGCTTATTATG
Organism: Solenodon paradoxus; assembly: GCA_004363575.1. Lineage (NCBI taxonomy): Eukaryota > Metazoa > Chordata > Mammalia > Eulipotyphla > Solenodontidae > Solenodon > Solenodon paradoxus. The sequence goes on along the minus strand of RJWH01001017.1, from coordinate 369,741 downwards.
AAATCTGACAGTAAATTCATTATAAGCTTGTTCACAGGCTGGATAATGTTAGGTTAGGATAATGTGTTGATGGTAAGAAATCCTGAAATGTAAGTTCCACAAGAGACAGATTGATTGTTCCATGTTGTTTTGTTTTGTTTTACTTTGATAAAATGTGACAACCACCATGAAAAGCAGGGCCTGGTGCGTAATAGGTGTTCAATAAATATTTGTTGTATGGATGAATGGCAAAATCTCGTGTTTTCTCTTTTAGTCTCTGTAGCCTCATGGGTATGCTTTTAAAGGATGATTTCACAAGCAAACAGTGCATAATGTCTTCTAAACTTCTTTACTTTCACAGGAAAGTTGAAAATCAACTTCTTCAACAATTAACATCCATCAGTTTGTCCACTGCACCTCACCCATCTATTGATCCTTGATTTTACTACAGAAGCCACCTTGTCTTTGGACATTATTCTTTTTCTAGTTGATCTCTATGTGAGACTCATTTTGGCTCCATGTATTCTAACTTATTCAGTTTGAGGACTTCTTCTAATCTTTGCCTAGTTGCATTTATACAAAAACAAAGGCTGCTTTTATGTCTATCTTACAGAAACGATGTACGAAAAAACAAAACAAAACCCCAATTCTATACCAAATAACATTTGCTTTGCTGGTCTCTCATATTACTGTGACCCTGACAACTCCCATGGGTAGTCAATGACTTGCTAGTTCATAATGAATAAAGAGAATCCTTTTTTCCCCCATTTGACTTAATAAATGATATGTTCTCTATACTCAGAAGGCAACAGATAAGGTTCATAATAGTCTTGTATTAAAATCCTTTTATCTATAAATAATACTATGATAAAAATTAATGTTAAATCCCTGTGATGTCTCTAAAGTCAAGTCATTTCATTGCATTTTAAAAAAAAGTAATTAAGAAAAAAATTGTTTCTTATGCACATTTCTTTCTTTTGGAATCTCATTCAAAGTCATGAGGATACAGGCTAGGCTGATTTTGAAGTTTAATGGGCCTAACACAAAAACACTTAAAAGAAATATTTGTTGAATTAAATGAGAAGAGTCTTCTGATTTTTTTTTTCATATTGTGCCTAGATTTTGGTCTTACCCATATTTCCAAAGACAGTCTCTTATATTCTGAGGAATTGCCACAGAACCTATGTTTTGCTATGAGAAGTCCACAGGGAGACAAACACCCTTAACAGAACAATGGTAAAGATATACAAGGTTTGGGGGTTGAGCTGTTGTTGTTTTTTTGCCCATTTTTTTCTTTGTTGAATTTCAAATATTATGGTAGAAATAGCTCATTTTATTTTCTGGAGTCCTTGGACTAGAATAGACCATCAAAATAATTTTCACATAAATGCTCTTCCTCCACATTCTTGTAGAAAAACAACAATACTAAATCATCTTTGCTTTGTTTGAGATTTTTGAAACTACTTTAAACCAAAGAAAACATGAATTGTGTCTTACTTTCTGCTACATAATGAAATGCTCATTTTATTTTATAAAATGATTTCTATTTTGAACATAAGAGAATTTAAGTTTCAAATCAGATTTTACTTTTTAGGTTTAATATGTAAAAACTTTTAAAACTTCTCTGCATCCTAGTGGGAGGCACTCTACATCGAGAAGTTTTTAAAATTAATTTTAGACTTCTGAAAAATTTCTGAAATATATACAAAGTTTCTTGTTGTTTTTTTTTTTGTTTTTTTTTTTTGCTCTGAGCCATTTGGAAATAAATTGGATGCTTTAATTTGCATTTCCTCCAGCTCAGGATATCCTCCCAGGAACCACAAGATAAGCATCTTTCAAAAAGGAAAAGCTTTTTCTCTCCCCTTTAGGGTTCAATGTCCGGAGTAGAGGGGAGGGGCTGTTACAATAACAGACAAGGACTCCTGGGAGAAAGGGAATGCACACTTATTTTTTGTATTATTTTATTTTCTTCTGTGGGTGGGGTGGGCAGTCACAGCTCCTGGCGCATCACTTGCTTGGTATCCTAGCACGAATAGAAAAAGTGCCTCTTCCTCCTGGAGAACATGTATGGGTGGGTGTAGAGCTTACGCTCAGTGGCTGTGTTTCATTCTAGACTTTAGTTCCCATTGTGCATGGAGCGACCTACACAACTCTGCAGCATTAAGCAAGCTATGCCCTAGTCAGAGCCTCTGAGAGCCATGAGCACTTCTCCAAACAGAGCCCTGAGAAGAGATCCAGGAAAGAAGCACAGTGCAAACACTGGCCTGAGCAGCAGTGGCCAGCAGAGGTCTAGCTAAGTGGTACCAATGTTAAGCAGGATGCTCATTTATTAATACTTTTATGTGAACAGGAATTCATAGGAAAGTAAAACTCAAAGAAGCAGACAGACTTGAAAGCTAATAGACCTTCTTAATAAAGGAGATTGTCTCTTGAAGTTCAAAACCTATCAATTGTAGAGAAGTGACTAGGAAGTATCTGGGAGGGTGAATGGAAGCAGGGTCCACTTTCCCTGGCTCTCTGGCTCTAGTGAGATGAGAGTTGTTCTTCTCACGCTGGCACCAGAAAAGGGAGAAATGTTTGCCACCTTCACAGAAGGAAATTCATGTCCTGATGTTAGGCAAATCTAAGGGGGGCAGAGAACTCTTCTGTATGTGTTACTTAATTACTTTTCACTCCAAATAATACATCAAAGTGGCATATTTCAGAGCAGCAGACCCTGATCTTGGCATCGATGGCATTTTATTGTCATGATGTCGAGTCTCTTTCAACCCAGGACAGTTCCTCAGTCTTTGCTTGACTTTCATGACCTGACACTTCAGAAGATTACAGGCCTATTTGTCAGTAGAATGTCTATCAACTCACTTTCACCTACTAGGTTCTGATAGTCAGATCAGATTGTGTGGTTGGGGCAGGAATACAGTGATGTGAGACTTTTTTTTAATGCATCCTATTAGATGATCAGTTTAGATTCCATTGCAGGTAATTTTAACCTTGATCATCTGATTGAGGTGGTATTTGCCAAAACACATCGATGTAAATTTATTGTTAAATATTTCCTTTAGTATTAACTAATATTGCAGGAGGAGATCCTATAACATCAGGTCTATGCCTTCCCACAACAAAATTTCAGTCATGGGTTTTACCATCCATTGATCTTTCTCATTTGAATAATTACACTTATGAACAAGAAATATTTTGTAATATCATAATTTCTTCTGCATTTATTAATAGGCATTCCAACATCGGGGAGACATTTCTCCTGGTGCCATGAATGTTTATTTTTTTAATTTTTTATCAATATAAATTAATGAATTTCTCTATTACTTAATGAGTTAAATGCATTCTTATTCTTTTGATAATGAAATTGTCCCATGTAACCTCTAGGGTTGAACAATGATTATTTTAAAACTTTATTAAAAAAGAAATAACATATCTTTATTTAAAAGTTTTTAGTAAGTAAAGTAAAAGAAATGAGTTACAAATATTACACACATCTACACTCCCATCCCTTCCTTCCTCCTTTTCACTGTTCGTTCTCTCTCCCCTGAAAGCGAACTCAACCTGAAACACTTAGCAGAAAAGCACAGCGTCAGAGCGATTTTCTTCCCGAACTGAAAGCGGAGTGCCCTCTAGAGGCCACTTTCCATTATTGCAATAGTCCCGAAGGCGAGGGAATTTCCTCCAATTTCTGCAGCACCGTGTTCAGAAATAGTTCTCGTTAAACACAAAGAATTACTCTAAGCACCATAAAACTTGACCATGGATTAATTCACACATTATGCACCACCTCTAAAAAGAACTAGTTCTAGGTTCTGACAAAAAGTGACTTGAATTTATCAGCTAGATGTCAGCTTGTGACCTCTAGTCAAGCAGTTATGAAATATTCCAAAACTTTCATGCAGGAGAAATGTCTTCATAATTTATTCCATTATTTCTTCAACATCTAAAGACAAATCAGGTGTAGATTTAGGTCAACGAGCTGCCTTACTATTGGTCTTCACTTGATTCTGTACCTTTGTACATGCTGTGTAAACTAAAAAATGCTGATGAATTAAAATCAAGAATTGTGAAGTGGCCTGGCAGAGTAGCAGTTTGGTCAGTTGTGTCCAGCTGGCACGGTCCACATCCCAAGGGCCTGGGTTCGCATCCAGGGGCCAGGAAACAACCATGATGGAAAATTAAACCAAAATAAATATAAGTGCTTTTTCCTCTCGCCTCCTGCCTGCCTGCCTCTGCTTGCCTTCATTCCTACCTGAACCATTCTTTAAAAAAAAAAAAAAAAAAATTTACTATTATGATCAATTACATAGAAAGGTAAACTATTTCTACTATTAAAAATCGCATACAGTTGTCAGTATATGGTATTTAAATTACTTAAGACCTCAAATATAGTTATTAAATGCACCTCTCCTCTAACCATCTTTGTCATAATTTTTATCAAGTAAAATTATTTTACCAGTGGCAGTTCTTTAAAAAAAATTCAAATATTTTCCCCAATGTAATTCAGCTTTAACTATATTGATTTGAGGTAAGAGAATAGTTTTAAGTTGATATTTTGTTATTTGATGGTGTTAACTAAATATATAACCAATAAATAACAATGAAACACCAGGGAATATAGTCCAGTTATTATACCTGACTCAGAATTTAGCTCTCCAATTTTCCATAGACATTGTCTATGTCATAATTTGGTATTACTGTGTAGAGATTTAAGAGAAAGTCTGATAAATTAAAGGAAAAACAGCATTGACAGAAGAATGTGTTTGTACCAGCTGAGTTATCAAACATAACTGAAATCTATTTCACCTTTTTGATATAAACACAGATGTGAAATAAATTATTTACGGTTCCTGTTAAAATGTTATTCTAAGATCATTGGAGGGAAGTAAAGTCCTTTTCTCTACCATCTTAGATTTTGGCCCAGGCTGGTAATAAAAGACAGCTTAACAGCAGCAACGAAAGCATAGAAATGGAAGCTGTATGTGAGACAGAACCCCTCAAAAGGAAATACAGAAGTAGCAAAACCTAAATACTTTTAGATAAGGTTGAAACAAAAGAAGCAACTGTGGGAAAAGTAAAGTATTTGGAGAAGCTAAAGGAAGACAGGAAATATTTTAACAAGATCTGTTGTGTAGAGTTTTCTGTTTTAACTTCCAATTCTTGATGCTAAGAACATCTCTTCCTCCTAAGTATAGGAAGTACATCTTTCACGGAGAACTTTAATCTCCTGTTCTCAAGAAACAAAAGATGTCGTCAGAAAACTTTTCTTGCATCTGCTGTTTTTCCAATGCTTTTACTTTAAAATAACCCTTATACTGAAGTGGCATATTTTGGGGTAGCATATTCTAACACTGTTCAGCATTAACAATAAAACATAACCTTGTACACCTTTAACTAGTTTAATTTTGTTCTCTCCATCAATAAATCAATATGAGTATATTGACAATGCGGAACAACGGTGCAAATTCATTAGCCAGGTGGTACAAACGTTAGAGTAAATGCCAAGCTTTTCTTGACCTAAAAATTGAGGTTTTCCTTGTCCACAGTGCTAGTTTGAAACCAAGTTTCTAATCACTTGTATTAAGATTATTCACATTGCATAATCTCTACTTCATCAAGAGAATAAAATTTTAAATAAAAACAGTCGATGAGAGTATGCCATATTAAAACAATCATACTAAAAAGAAATACCAAGGATTCTACCTTCTTACTGACCCATCAAACTCAGCTCTTCCTGTATCCCTATAGAGGGTGTATTTTGTATCATTCTCAAACTGGCCATAATTGGTAGGAGAATTTGCATGATGTCTACATTTTTCTCCCTTTTCTCTACCAGGCCCCTGTGAGTAGAGAAACTCACATCTTAATTTACTTTGGTTTTCCAGGTTCAGCCAGTCCTTCTGCTTGAAAATGTCAGTTTTTCTTTTAGTAAAAATTAAAAGAGCATATTAGGTGAAAATTGTGCTTAATACATGTATTTGGATATATTCTATGTTTATTTATATTTCTTCTCAAGTATCTACCTGACTCTAGGATTAATTCCAGGGTAATGGAAAGGACTTCTCAGACTCCAAATTCCTCCAGAACCTGCTTACTGATGCCTGAACCTCTTGTGCTTGCAGCACAAAGATGTCACCTGTTACAACAGTCATAGCTGTTAAATCTTTATCGGCTCCTTTTCCCAGAGGCAAATGTATTGAGAGGAGAGGGGAAGAAAGAACACTATACCATGGACAGAATCTGTCTAGAGAGGACAGAGGCATGGTGTACACATGACTTTGTTTTGGGGTTTTTTTTAAGGAAAGGTGCGGGCAAGAATGAAGTTGAGTAGGCAGGCAGGCAAGAAGAGAGAAGAGAAAGAAGCACTTATTTATTTTATTCAGTTGCTCATCTTGGTTGTTCCCCCTGGTCCCAGGTCTTGAACTTCAGACCTTGGGATATATGCCGACTATGTCCAGTGACCTTATCTCCTAGACCACCCAGGTGTAGCCTACACATGACATTTTAATATAAGCTTCTCTTCATCACTACTACCCTGTGCCCTTGCTGATTTCAGATCTAGTTGTCTTGACTATTTGTCCTCTTGTCAAATATTGAATAATCACTATGAAGCTCTGGAGATATAGCTAAACTGAAAGATAAGCTAAACCTACCCCTGCCTCCAGGGGGTTATTATACATGGGAGAATACATGTGAGAAAAAATGCAATTATAATAAAGTATAATGAGCTGCATGATGGGAGAAACAGATTGTTCTGGAAATACTTGCAATCTAAGGTTCAGTGCCCCACCATACTTAAGGTGGGCTGTGTAAGATGGCTGCATTTAGCCCAGCAAAAGGCCAACACAGGTATGTATCAGAATATCTTCTGTTGAAACAGTGTGTATTTTAGTCACTATATCCTGTCTCAGTCTGCCCCTTTGCCCCGTTGAGTAACAGTGTTCAACCCCAGCAGAAGACTTCTAATCAGGAGGCCAAGCCTGTCTCAGCAGGAAGGTCACAGGAGGATGTGGTTTCTACACAGCTTTGCTCACTGCTAACGTTTCAAGGTTGATCAGCACCTGCAGCAACACCCTCTATCTCTGCTCCAATCTGGCTACTTTGCCCACATGTTCCTCCTGGGTGTGGCCACAAAAGGTTTGGCTCTGGCAGGAGGCATTGGCGCAGACCTGCCACCTCTCAAAAGCAGAGGAAATAAGCAGGGACCCAACCAAGAAGCAGATTAATGACAATAACAGAGTCCATGACCTTTCAATCCTGCAATGATCATTTTTAGACACATTTAAATGATTAAACCACATAGCCTTGGATAAAACATTGGAAATATTCACTCTTGGCCAAAGTCAATGCTCCTTGTACAATTCTCTAAGAAAATCTGTTCTCTTGCACCTTCTTACCTTCTTAAGCCACAATGCTTACGGCTCCCAATTCCTAAAATAATTAAGACACCATAACTCAGTCCCTCTAAAATACACATTCACATAGTAATTTCTTTATTGACTAAGCTGTTTCCCCAACTCCCCAGACATTTATTAAGATTACTAACCATAAGGAAGAAAAGCAAACCCTAAAAGTGATTACTCGATTAGAGTCTTTTAGACAACACTTCTCATTCTGTGCCCCCAAAGGTTGTAATTCCTGGTCTTCAAACCTTTGGAAGCCTTTCCATTAGAGAAGAATCTGCTTGGAGTTTTCATTGTCTTATATTTGAAAATATGCTTTGTTCTCTAGAATCTTTCCTAGAAAGACTTGGCTTATGACATAAGATAAAGCATAAAGTGTGACCGTGGCAGCAGGCTGAGAGGACATGTGGACAGTGAAGGTGGGTGAGTGTATGGAGGAAGGAAGGATGCCAGCATTTTAAACTCTCATCCCAGCTTGGCGACCTGTCACTTAAGTCCCTTGAGCCTCATTTCTCTGTCATCCAGATACAAGGAGGTTAATCACATGCTCTTCAAGTTATTTTCAGGATGGTAACTATAAGCCCAAGTTTGTTAGTTTGGGGGTACAGGCTTACTCTGAATCATTACTGACAGCTAGAAATACAGTCATCTGACAGTCGAACTATCCAGCAGTATTAACAGATGAGGCATAAAAGTTAAAAACACGACTATCATACAAAGGTGAAAATGAATGTGTCCAATTTTAATTCACCCTATTACCTAGTGCAGTATCTAGAAAGATGACCTATTCAAGAGGATTTTAAGAACTAGGTTTTACAGTTAATTGAATCAAATGCTATTAGAATAAGATGGTGAGATTAAATACAAAATTGACTAGTCCCCTACAGGCCAGTAAACCACAACCTTTGGTATCACTGTTTCTACCAGAGAGGACTCTAGAAAGGAATGAATGTCTAGACTCTAATCTACTACAGTTTAAATAATTAAATAATCATTAATGAGTCTCTTAGATGATGACACTCAAAGACATGCCATGTCCTTTGCTTTTGAGGGTATTCTCTGCGGGTTTCTGTGCAGGAGACCCTCACATATGTAATCAAAGTCTAAGGAGTCCACATTATACTGGAAACCCATCCATCTCCTCCTCTGTTCTCAGTGGTTGCTCATCGGGTTACTGGGGAGACCGTTACTGCCCAAGGGCAATCAAAAGAAAAACAGCTCACGCGTCACTTGTAATTTAGGGGCAAATTGTTTTGAAAATAGCTTCATTATCACATCATCATATTGGCTTATTATTCTACCGTTAAATTGCAATTCCTACCAAGAGAATTTCCATTCACTTTCGATGTTGATGTATTATTATGAGTGGAAGCTAGAAAGGCAGGGCCATAAAGTAGAAACAGAGAAGGTTTTTATCTGTGTACATTTAGAATAAACCAAGGTCCAAAGGGAGTTTACTAGACTTCAATGAATTCTGTCACCCTCATCTTAGAGCACTCTTGGTCCAATGATATCGTGTATGTAGTTCTCTGTTCACTTGTAATTTAGTAAGGAGTCTACTTCAAATGAAGATTTTCATAAAAGCATTTGGTTCAGGGGCATTTATGAATTTTCATAATGCCTCCTGGTTAAAAAAATTAAAGTGTATGTGTAGGCAAGGAAAGTTATGGTGAGATTTTTAATGTGGTCACTCATGACAATAACGTAAGTGGAATCAGTGATTTTTAGCTTTCTAGGGAAGTTAGAAATTTGATGAAAGGACTATAGATCTGGTGTATCCTGGAGGTATAGCAGTTAGGCTCCCCACCTCCAGCCAAGTGCAGTCCACATACATCCCAAGGACCCAAGTTCATGTCCCCGGGCCAAGGAGAACAACCAACAAGTAAACAAAGCTACAATAAAATGTTTCTTCTTCCTCTCTTCCTGTCTACTTGCCAACTTGTCTTCACTCCTAGCTGTACCTTTCCTTTAAAAATCAAAAACAAACAAACTATAGCCCCTTTCTTCAGAAAGGGAAAATGATACATATATTCTATAACATATAACACATCTATTGTTCTGTATTTAATTTGATTTGGATGACTCAGCTGCCTCTTGAATCCCATCCATGGATCCTGTCCAAAATTCACAACTTAGCCCAATAAGAAGGCACATAAAAGATGATACTTGGGCCTCATAGTTTGTCTTCCAAGCCTCTCCTAATATGGGACTTTATAAGTAATTCCATTTCCATTACAGCACCAACAGGTTATTTGGTGGAAAGAATGGCTGTTGAAATGGAAAACTTAACCCAATCATTCAGCAATGACCTAGTCCTACCTAGGCCTGCTGTACTGACAATTCCTAAGATCACTTACAGCCAATGGAAGAGCACGAAGACAGGGGCATCAAAGTGCACTCTTACTTTGCCCCCTTGTAAGTCAAGTGACCTTAAGAAGGTACTTACCCTCATGGAATTTCCTCTCTGACAAAAAAGGATGATGAAGGAGTAGGGCCCAGAGAAAGCATAGATATTGGAGACATGTTTCCACCTCATCAGCGGAATACAATGAGGAAACAGATACCAGTGTGAATAATACATTCCCAGTACATCTAGTGTTGGGTTAGGCAGGATATGTGCTATTTGTGTTGAAAAATTTGATAGCATTCATTTCCTGTTTTACTCTACTTCAAACCTGGATGGTCTGAGGGCATTATGCTATGTGAAATGTTAGGTGGAGATAACAAATACTATAGGATGTCATTTCTATGTAGAATCTTTAAAAGGACAAAAACAAAAAACAAACCAAAGAACCCCAAGCTCATGGATACAGAGAACACGTTGGTAATGGCCAGAATTGGGGGGTTGGAGATGGAAGAAGTGGGTGAAGGATGTCAGAATGTACACATTTCCAGTAGATGATAAATAACTCATGAGATGTAACATACAAAATGATAACTCTAGTTAATAATATTGTAGTGTATATTTAAAAGTTCCTGAGAGTCAATTCTAAAAGTCACTAATCCTAGCGACAGCCTCACAATCTAATCGTATTTTCCCCTTTTTTTTACAAGCCAGGCTCACAGGGTTTATGGAACTGAAGGAAATTAACCCAGATTCTACTGCTTTGTTCAATTCTAAAGCCTTATTTTCCTTCTACTCTTTCAAAATGCTTCTTTCAAGTCCTCTCTGTAAATTCTGAAGAATACTCATTGTAGTGACAATAATGGCCCTAATAATTGCAGTGAGAAGAGAAAGTGAGTGAAGGTTTGACTGAGCAATAACCTGGGAGTCCCACCCCACCCATGTGCTCACAGTTCTGAGTTGAGTTCCTGAGAGCTCCAGCCCTGTCCCTATCCCTGTTGTCAACATTGAGACACACTCTCTCTATGGGTGTGACCAGAAGCTCCTCATCTCCCTTCATCACAAATGGTTCTCTTCTTTTCAGTCACTTCTTGTCTTTCTCTGGTAGCCTGTCAACCAAAACTGTGGCCATTACACTGAGCCTCACTTTACACCAAGTCCAGGAACCTATTACCACTTCAAGGGTCCCTCATTTTGACTATTTCTCTGAGCAAGAGAGGGAAGAGGGCCCTGCTCTGAGGCAGAGCCTCCACTCGCTTGTCCATATGGAAATGAAATGGCGGCTACTGGCCTCAAGCATGTTCATCCCTGAGGCTGAAACAGTTTGAGATGTTTTACTGCATGGGATTATTTTTGAGAAAAGTCAGCACCTCATAAGAACATATAATCGATGAATTATTGCTGAATTATGAAAAACCTGTGTAATTCATGGCTAAAAGAACAAGGCAGCCAGCAGAGTAGGGGCAGCAGCATCTCCATGCTTACTGATGTATCTGGTCCAATTTTAGCAACCCAACGAGTTTGAAGTTGTTGGCACATATTTTAGATAAGCATCTAAGTTGATGGCTAGATTTGAGTTATATTTGGTGTTTTGAGTGAAACTTCATCATGGAGTTACATTTATTCAACAAATATTTCTTGAGGTCACACCATGTGCCAGCAATGACAGTCATGAATAAAAGCAGCTAAGGGCCCTTCTTCCTTTATGAGATATATATATATATATATATATATATGGGGTGTCTATGGGGATAGGGGTGAAGAACAAATAATAATAAATTCTGAGAAGAAAATAGAACAGAATGAAGGGACAGTTGTGACAGGTGTCAGAAAGTTATTTCGGATATTTCAGTCAGCAGAGGTTTTCTTCAGAAAGTGACCCTGGAGGCAAGGTGTGCCTGGCCTGGGTGGTGGGGGGAAGAAAGTCATGAGGAGGTAACAGCAAAGACTCCAGAGTAGGAAGTGCCTGGCATGTTCTTAAACGGTGACAGACAAGCATGTCACGGGAGCCAGATCATTTGGGGACATGGAGGTCATAGGGGTGACAGCAACACAGTCTCACCTGAGCTCTAAAATGACTCAATAATCTGTTTGCCACTGAGGAATATGAAAGCAGAAAGTGGTTGCCTCTTGACAGGCAAGTCTAGGGTAGAATAGATCAGAAAGCTGCTTCAGGGGCTTCACATTCCATCTAGTCCAATTCTAGAACCATTTGAAAATACAATCTGAAGGATTTGGGAGAGTTATCAAAGGAATTTTATGGCTCTCCTCGAGGGTAGTGGGAAAACTTGACGCAAAATCCAAATTCGATACTATGCCTGTGCAGTCTTCTGGGCCATCAGAGATTGACTGCAGACCCAGAGGCTCGTGTTTTACGGGCCCATCATATGTGAGAGATGAGGTAGAGAGCTCTCATTGACAAAGGCAAGAACTAATATAAATGTGAAGGTCAAGGTGTAAAACCAAGGGCTTCTACATTACAAATAACAGAAATGAAGGAAAGGTACTTTTAAAAAAAGATAGAATTCATTAAAAAGACATAAGGTGGTTCACAGAATGTAGAGATAGGAAGGCAGTGATGCTTTAGTGCTTATTCAGAATTAGAAATGTATCAAGACTCCATCTTACAGCTGCATTTCCCTAATCATTTGCTTGGGTCTTAGCCCTGCACAGGGAAGAGAATCTCATGGGTCATTGTGAAATCAGTTGTTTACTCTTGGTTCAGTTATAACCAAGCTTTAACCAATCAAGTCTACCATCAGAGTGGCTGTCTACACCTGGAGTCACTCTCAAAGAAGGTAGTGGGTTGGAAAAACAACCCAAGCAACATAAGATCAGGGCATTCAGCTATATCTGTTTTATTTGGACACAACTTTCAGAAGCACTCCTACTCTTACTCCAATCCAAGGAATGAGGAATGACATGGCAAGGAGAGAAAAAAAAGTATACCGTACTAAATAACGTAATTGGAAAGAAAATGAACTTGAGTCAGAAAATCTGGTTTAAATCTTGATGTTATCAGTTAACAATCACAGGACTACGAGCAATTCATCCCAGTTGTCAGATAAATGATGCAGTTGAACTAGATTCTTCATAAGGTAGCTCAGAGATACTCTTTAACATGAATATAATATTCCTCTATGGTGGCCAGTAATGGCTTAGGGATTTGTTTTCAGATTAATTAAAAGCATAGAGCAAAACTGGTTAAGAGACAAGCTATGCAATCCTATAGATCTGGGTTTGAGTTTTGCCCTGTCAATGTTTCCAAGTTTACTTCACATAAGTTAGTAAGTCAGTGTGTTGTCGAAATCCAAATATGTTCATCTATAAAAACAGGTAACAGTGAGGATTTACATGAATTGCTGTATCCATTGAATAAGAAAATATATAAATCAGCTGACTCACTGGGAGTGCTCCATTCTTGTCACTGCTATCAGACTAAAAATCCGTAAACTCATCTGTATCTTACTTTATGATTTTGTATTTGTGCAAGTAAGTGATAATGCAATTTCAGTACTTTAACATGTTCTTATGGTATGATCTAACAGACACTGAGATTGGAGATTTCCAGATTCTCAAGGAATTGCGTACACAAATAACACCTCCCAGTCATTCACAAACTCTTCATACCCTTGACTAATTTTTAATTAGCTTTGTGAATTGTGCCTTTTCCTTGTTCCCCTGGGCAGATGTGACAGCATGGAGCTGGACAATAAAATTAGAGACCTGATCAAGAGGAATGCTTCTCCTGAGCCCAAAGGGGCCACCACAGGGGCCCCACCAAATCACAGAAATCCATGTTCGCTAAAGGTAAGAAAATAGCTCTCAACTCTTTCTCAACATGCCCTTCAACAATTTGCTCACCATGAAGAATGTATGAGGATAGTCCCCACGTCATTTATAGTAAATACACTTTCTTGATGGCTGGGAGGATAAAGTGAGCCCATATAAAACTTCTTTTACAGTCACTTCCTATTACTAAAGAAACAGAGATTTTTCCAGCTGAAAGTATGATATACTGGGGAAGAGTGACTACAGGAAAGCAAGGAGGAGATTATGATATTTCAAAGAATGTTTAATACAGCGACAATACTTTTTTGGTGAGGAAGTAACCCACTCAATCTAAAGCCACTTTAAATGAGTTATTAAAATTAGCACAACCCCTTTTCATATTTTAAAAGGAAAAACAGGCTCTCCTGATGAAGGAGTTGTTCAACTCTGAATTTCCTCTTGTATCAGGATATTTGTCTATAGTGTTTATGTAAACAAATAAAATTCTAAGATAAGCTCTAGCTAGGAATTGTGTGAATGACTCTCTAAAAAGGCATCATAAATGACAAGCTTTGTTGTCCTTCCAATTAGAAACCATTTCTAACAATCATTACAAAAAAACTCCAATGTCAGTAGGTTTGAAAGCATGGCTGACTTAAAAATAATTGACAGAACTTATTACTTCTACTTTGGTTCTTATTTCTCAAGTAATTTATGCTCATTGTGGAAGAATAGCATAGAAGAAAACTATAAAAATCTCGATTTCTGCCTTAAATTTTTATTTCCTGAATTGTATAAGTCTTATTTGTCAACAAGTATGTCTCTGAAATACCCTGTAGACAGATCACTCCTAAAAAACATCTCTTTTAGCATTTTGAATATCTCTGTCTCTGTCTCTGTCTGTCTCATATACATATACACTACCTTTTGTCACTTAATAATATGTTGTAAGGACTCCTGTATATCATTTTTATATTCATTTAATAAATAAATACTGTTGTATGTGGTCTGCATTTATGTGCTTTTTCCTGTTTAGAAACTCATTTCTTCCAGAAAAAGGAGTGTCTCCTGTCAAAATTAGAAATGAGTATCTGCTAATGTTTTGAGGCCAAGGAAGTTTTCTCTCTCCCTTCCTTTCTTCTCTTCTCAATCTCTTCTCATATATATAGGCCTCTACCTCCAAACTGGAATTTTCTTATTCATGGAAATGTTGCTTTTCTCTGGTGGCCTTTTGCCTAATACCAGAGGGAAATTTAATAAATGTATTCCCTGATGCTCAAATTCTCTGATTATCATTAGCCCAGACTCATTGCTCATAACTGGCTTCTTCAGGATTCTTCCTTATATGGTAAAGACTCCATCTACATCCTCAATGTCCTTCTCTGGGTAATTAGTTCCCTCTATTTTGAAAACTTAACTGAAACTCATTAACTCCTTTTAAGATACCGCTTCCTCTATCACTTCCTTGATGAAATGTGCACATTTTTCTAGCACCCATTCAACTCAAGAATGGCAGGTTTATGGCTAATGCTTTTTTCTTCTAATAAATGACATAAAGACATCTATAGAGAGTGAAAAGCTTAAAGATGAGGTGCAGTGTGTAAGAAAATTGGGAAAGATATGAAATGTCCATTGGCAAACAGATAGGAGAAAGGAGTAAAACTAAAATAAATTAATGAGTTGTGATAAAGACCCCACCAAATTTGAAAGCCAGAGCTTTAAAATAAGATCAGTCACTAAACAACTGGACTCCTTTATCTTCAATACCTCCATCACCTCTTACCAGCTTCACATCTGCCTAACTGTCCTCCACTTTTAAACATACCTGAAGATTCGTATTCATTTATGGATAATGTCCTAATTCATTCAGCTATTAGAGTCAAGACCTTCTCTTCCCTTATCACATCACTAATAACTTCTCCTTTGATGCCATTTGCACCACATTTTTTTCTCATTTCTCATTCGCATTTGATATTATCACTAATTTAAATTTCCTTGAATGTCTTACTCCATTGACATATATAATACTATTCCTATCTTCTGGTTTTCTCTGATCTTTCCTTCTCATTCATCTTCACCAACTTCTCTGATACCACCTACCTGCATTATATAGATTGGTGTTCTCCAGACATCCGTTAATTAAATCACAAGATACATACTGATGATTCCAAACACATAAACCTACTAAATATGGAGTTCTTTTCTATATGCATGTCAATTTCAGCAGGTATTTTCAGAAATGAATTCAATATTTTTTCTACTAAAACGACTCCCCCCACCACACACACACACACACCTTTTCTACATTGGTTAATCGATGTGACTTACTCCATTGTCCAGACTTGGGCATAATCCTGGATTCCTCCAGGGACACCAGGCTATATGATTTTGGGGGGTACATTTTGTACATTTTGGGGGGTACTAAGGCTACCTTTCCTTCACCCTGAATGCTCAGGGTATTATTACCTAGTCTACCTTCACAATCTCTTTGGAATTTGCTACTTTTCCTTTGTTATTACTACTGGGTCTTAGTTCAGATGTTCAGGACCTCTTGCCTAGAATAACCCCAGGATAAGCCTACATGGTTGTGCTTCATATCTGCTCCACACTAATTCATATTTAGCAACACAGATCTTGCTAATATGCACATGACTGAAACTTAAAAGTAGATTTCCTTTACCTACATTATAAAGTTCAAATGCTTTTGACTTGATATATAAAATCATCTATGATCTAGCCCCTGACTACATTTAGAACAAAATATTAGAAAGAGGCTCTATTATTTGTTGGGCACCTGCTATAATAAGTATAAATTTATTTTATATTATGTTTTATATCTACAATATATAAATATTAAATATGGTTATCGCCATCATTATTTTCCAGTTGAGGAGACTAAAATTCTAAGATCTTTTGAAATGTTATCTAAATTCACAAATTACAGAGTTCTAATCTCAGGAAGTCATGTTTGTGGATATTTTCTTAATGCCATGCTAGCTTCTACATATTCTTGAACTTCTCAAGTGCACATTATGACATAACCACCCCATAGTCCTTTAACATACAACACAGTTTCATGTACTATGATTTTCTACATTTTTTATTTATGGAAACCCTTGCCTGTGTCCATTGGATGAGCTGTTTTTCATGCCGACTTAAAACTCTCACTGTACTTTTAACCCTGCTCTAGTGCAGTGGAAGTACTCAAGCCCCTCTGCACTCTATCCTAAATGTTGACCTTGTTTGTAGCTCCTTCATAGCCTTTATCACCTTGGCTTTATAATCATTTATAGATAGATGTGTGTTCCGACTAGTTATGGGCTTTTTGAGGAATGGGTATAAAATACCACCTGAAGGTATAAATGTCACAACATAAACTTTTGTAGACAGCACGAATGTTTGAATTTATAAGCCAAAGTAAAGAAGATATACAATAAATTTATTTCTAGACTCCCTCCACCAATAAGTCTGCAGAAGAATAGCATATTCCATATGGGGAAGTTAAGGTTCAGTGATACCAAATACTTTTCACATGATCCTCCAGGTAACAGGAACTGGATTCTGGACCCAAACCCAGATCTATTAGACTTAAACCATTGCCCTATATGACATGTTCTTAATTCCCCTGCCTCACATAAGCTCACTAGGAGATGAAATCAGAGTTCAAGCTGGTATTAAAAACGATGCTGTTATAAAAGCAACCCCTCCTTTCTGGGCTTACAGCATCACCTTTCGATCAAGTCACTGTGCCTTTACCTTCTCTCCAAGAGTGAATCCTCCAGAAGACAGTCACACGGATTCTCTATCCATGACAATGGACTTCTGGCATTTCCTCCTTGATTGTTGCCCCATGATATCATCAGGTACTTGAGTCCTTGAGTAAATACAGTTTAGTTTCCAGCTAGAATCTCTGCTAAATAACTACTTACACAATAGCATTCTGCAGAAGAAAAATCCTACACTCAAAACAAAAGGAAAAATTTTACTACTCGCTGAGATATTGATAGAACTATTAAAAAAAAAAGTGTAAGGAAATGCCTTTTGAAGTAAAACAATGTAAGCCCTGACAGAAAGACTGTGAAGTCATCTCTCATTTTCCTGCTGAATGACGTAAGCATGAGGAAGATAAATAAACTCCCTTTCCAGAGAAGAAATACATTTCCTTATAACTTTATAAAAAGGGATGAGTATAACTGAATAAAAGAAATATGATCATGAAAGCCTGAGACATATGACAAGTTCCCGTTTTGCTCAACTACCT
This sequence comes from Solenodon paradoxus, assembly GCA_004363575.1. NCBI lineage: Eukaryota > Metazoa > Chordata > Mammalia > Eulipotyphla > Solenodontidae > Solenodon > Solenodon paradoxus. The sequence goes on along the minus strand of RJWH01001017.1, from coordinate 351,983 downwards.
TGGACAAGATTAAGCAAAGAGGGAGAATTACTAGAAAAAATGAACAGACTGACTCATTGCTTTGAGGAAACAAAACATTACTGATGAATATGAGGAACTCCATTAATGTGGAAGTATAATGTTCTGAGAGAGCTGAAGTAGAAAGTTAGTGAACAGAGTACTGAAAGTCTTTTAGGCAAAGGAAAACTAATGTCAATGAATAATAATCAGATTTCAAAATGAATATTAAATGGAAGTTATACTAAACCAAGACATAGCCTGAATACTACAAAAACTTTCATATATAAACATTCTTTTTTGACTCTGTAAAATGTATGTCTTCAAATACAAAATGAAGGATAGGAGGTTCAATATTTCTTAGACAAACAAAAACATTTCCAGTATTGCTTGGAAACAAGAAGTGGGAACTTGGAGTCGGAAGGAAATGTGCCTCGATTTTAAGAATTCACCAGAATTGAACGCACTTAAGAACCTTGTCTTGGCACATGCGGGTGGAGTAGGGGTTGGGCACAATCCACATACATGCTAAGGTCCTGGGTTCATGTCCCAAGTTTGGTGGGAACAAAATGAAAAACTAAATAGAATGCATCTTCCTCCTCTCTCTTCCGGCCTGCCTGCCTCTGCTTGCCTTCCTTCCTGCCAGCACATTTCCTATTAAAAAAAAAAAAAGACAGAAAGAAAAAGAAAAGAACTATGTGTTGTCTTTAGATTCTGTTTTGTTTTCTGATTTTAGCGAAGAGATGTTATAAGAAATTGAATTTTAACAACTTTGATAAGAGTTGAGGGAGAACTTCCTTGTAACTGACGACAAATTCAAGATCTGACCATTCTTCCAAAAAAAAAGCTTCAGAGAAATTCTTGGGCTGGTCCAGAGGGTAATATGAACTTATGACACTTTACCAGATTAAAAGGGAAAAATTTCTTCCCAACTACAGTAAATTGACCCAGATTTTCTGTAACCACATTATTGAAAAAAAAAAAAATCTAGTTTTCATTTCATTATTTCCCTTTTTTCAAAGTTAAGCTAGCTGTTCTTTATAAAAATGGAATTTTGATGATCAAAATCTTATTTTCTCACATCTAAAATGGACTGCGATGAAAAAAGTCAGTGAAGGTGAAAGTACTCTGTAATATGAAGGGTTAAACAAATGCAAAGCTGTATTATTAGTACTACTACTACTGTCAGCATCACTGCTATTATAATGGGAGTCGGATTAGCTAGTAGTTTAAGCTTCAAAATTTTTCTTGAATGCTTTTCCTCTTACAATTGCTGGCTTTCTTTGTGAATCTCACTATTGCATGTGATAGCTGCGGAATGTTTACCCCCTTTACTTTTCTATTAGAAAAATAATGTCGTATAGTTGTCATATAGTATAGAGAAAATGTTTCCTTTTCATTGAGACGTGTTTAATAGTTGGCTAATAAAACGGTCCTTCAAGTTCCCAAGACAGGAGAACACCTTTCCCAGCTTGGCTGTGGTGTTTGAGCCTCACAATGGACAATCTGGCTGAAGACTTTTCAATGAGCTATGTCTCTTTATATGTTTAGCTATTAGTTCTTTGTTTTCTAATTCAAAAAGTACACTCAAACTTCAAGACTCACCAGACAGGTGAGTGAAGAGACCAAATTGTCACCATACGGGTTGGTCTCATGATGAACCTCTAACATAGTCCTCCTTCTGATCACGACAAAGATTTTACTATGAATAAATATCAGGTGTCTATCCTGATAAGCTTACCATGTATGTCTACCTTGAACCTTATTGAGAGTAAAATATACCACCAGCTACCAAAGAAAAAGAGAAGCAAAAATCTGTAAGCTAAAATAAGACTCTGAAGACCTAAGAATTAACTCTTCTTACAAAAAGAAGGAAGAGAAAAATTCTTAATGGTGGGGAGGCATCCACCTGGACAGAAGTCTCTACAGGATAGGAGAAGTGGAGCTGTAAACTGAGGTTCTTTTGGGGTTAATCAATAAAGACACTTTTGAATAGAAATCTTTCTTATTCAAAGTTTGTCTCTTCCATCCCTGGACAGTTTGGCCCGAGTTCCACAGAAACTGGAAAATGAATATTGTCCTTTGGAAGTTGTAAGCAGTAGGTAGAAGAGGCTCCTGTCTGCCTCAATGAGAAGAACATGTCTGGTGGCTCCAGGTCAGGTTCTTAGGAAGCTGGAGGAGTAAGCTGAGTGGGTTGCTGGAGTAAAACAACCAAATCTAAAGCGAAGAGTGATACCAAGGTGGAAATCATCATCAATTTGATCATTTTTAACTGAGTACAAGAATATAAGGAGCCTGACAGGAGAACATTCCAAGTCTCAGGGTTTCTTCTGAACAGACATCAGGAGGCCTAGGTATTATCCTTACTTTTGGAATTACCACTATCTTTGTCTTCTTCCAGACTTGTATGATGTTTGCAAGTAAATATGGGGTGGGGGAAAACCCACAACTTTTGATAAATCTATATTATGATGCATAAAGGAGAATAACATAAGTCTCTGGGTTAAGGAATTTATAAACTTGTGACCATATTCAGGAAGCAAAATATTTGGCTTGAGAGTACCATGAATAACACATCCCTAAGAATTGTTTAGCAAATGTGTTCTGTTCTTGATCTGTTTAACTTTGTGACAGGATGTGGCTCTCTCAAAGGGACCTCCAAATCCAAGCTGGGTTTTGGAATCTAAAGCCTCAATATGCCTGCTTTCTCAAGCAAGTCTTCTTTCTAATTTGGTTGGAAGCAATTCATTAAAGCATTGTCAGCATTTACTGAAGAATGCTCAAACAACTCTAATATCTACCTTCCAGAGGAAATGTCCTATAAGACTCTGTTTACCTTATCTCGTACTAGAGAGAGTGAGGCTTGACACACAACGTCTATAATTAAAGTTTTCTTTTCCTTTGGGGTCTGAGGGAAGTAGCAAAAAAAGAGAAGAATTCATTTTTTTCCCTCTCTACTGTGGAAGATTTACACTGTAAAATATATTTCCCTTTATTATTAAAGATCAGTTAGCACATTTTGCAACTTTTCTGGCAAGCATATTGAGAGATTTTCTTTTGAGTCGGGCCCATTTTCAGATAAAACACTTTTAACAGAAATTCATTATATCACCTGTGTTTCCAAGCCATCACCATAGGATCCTGTTAGTTCTACATCAGCTTAATAGGCACTGGCTGTTTCTTAATTATTATACATAGCTAACTTTTTATAATTTAAAAATGACATTTAGATTTATGGATATCATGCTGAAAATGTACAGCCTCAGGTTGGTTGAATGTAGCCTCTGTCACCTGAGGTATCTAAGCTAATCACTTGGGAGAAAAGACAGAGAAAGGAATCCATCATCAAAGGAGTGATCCCTTCTAATCTGCAAATTTTATTTTTTAAATGTAGAAAATACACGAAAGACATGTATGTTCTATGCCATCTGTTTATCCTACTTAGCACAGTAACCAATCCACAGTCCATAGGAAAAAAATATTATACAAATGCACACGTGAATGAAGATGAAGTGAAAAGAAAAAAAAAAATGATCTGCATTGTTATTGAGTAATCAGGGATTCATGTCTTTGAAGAGAAGAAAAACATTTCTAAAAAATGTAGACAGAGGATTACGATTTTCGAAGACAAAATTTCTTTTTTTCTGACACCTCGTCATTGACAGTAGTAATCAATCTCAGGTGGTGGGAATGGGTAAGAGTTACTTTAGCTGGGACCTCGGAGGTCAAGCCCAGCTCCTATTTAACCCTCAAGAAAGTTCAGTTCTCTTGAAACTTTCCTGAATTATATTCCTTAGTGGCTCAGGCTCCTGCATCATACAAGCAAATGATAATTTGTTTAATAATTTTAAGCTATGTTATTTATGTTTCCCCACATAGGTAAAGGAATCTTTGAGGGGAACAAGCCAGGAAGACTGAGCTCTGATATGGGTTAGACACCCACTGGTCTGTAATGATTGGGGACAAGTCATTGAGTACCTCTGACCTTCATCTTAACCCTCCTGGCCATCCAAGGTGCCTTTCCTAACAACCTGACAAAGCTCTTATGAAGTTCAAATTGAAGCAGATAAGACATTTCAAATCACAGATGAGGAAAATTGTGCAAAATTATATTTTGTTTCAAAACTGAATTCAGTCTAGGACCCCCCCACTGCCCCCAACCTTGTCTCTTAGAAGTGAATTTCATCCAGTTGACTGCAAGAAATCACAGTCCTTTCAGTGTTTTCTCAATTTATATTTTCAGTGAGGTCATATGTAGAGTTCTCTTGTTTTTGCTTCTCTCCATAGTGGCACATAGGGTCTGTGAGGCAGATGGTGTGAAATAATCCAAGTGGAGCAGATGATTCAGATGTCGTAAATAAAAATGTAGAATGTCCAGTTAAGTCAGAATTTCAGAGAAACAAAACATTCAAAATATTGCATGGGATTTATACAAAATAAGAATCGCTGTGTATCTCAAATTTGAATGTATCTGGATTCCTGAATTTGGAAGAAGCTTTAGGGTGGAAGCACCCAGCCTATAAAAATCCACCCTCTTACTTACAGTGCCCTGAGCACTGAGGTCATCTCCTCCTTGTGGTCTTTTCATTGACCTGTTGTCCTCACCGCAATGCTCCTAAGTAGCTCATCTTGTCTCCTGTTCTTAGGTCTACGTGGTAAATCCTGTGTTCTCCTTATTCTAACAGTGAAGCCTGCTTTTTAAAAAAAAAGAAAAAAGATTGCTTCTTTTGTTTACTTTACAACACGATTTCCAGTGTAATAGATTTGTTCTATGTATACACCACACCACACCCACCAGTCACCACTATTATTTTTATTCTTTCAACCCCAGGTTCCCTCCTCTCTGTTCCCCATTCTGATGAATACAGACTTGCATCCTTCAGCTGTGTTTTATAGGCTCATTTGTTTTGCTTCCTTATATTCCACATGAGTAACATCACACAGTACTTTTCTTTCAGATTTGTTTTGTTTAGCATAATCACCTCAAGTTCCATCCAGATTATAGCAGGAGGCACAATTTCACCTTTATTTTAAATAGTTGAGTAGAATTCCATTGAGTATAAATACTGCAACTTCTTAATCCAGTCATCTGTGCATGGGCATTTTAGGTTGTTTCCGTGTCTTGACTACTGTGAATTGTTCTGCTGCGAACACAGGGGTGGTTATCTTTTCTGACACTGTATTTTGATAGTGAAGTGTTAAGTCTTTTCACTTAAGAAATAATCAGGCTGTAATATAATTAGAAAAGTATTCATTGGAAACTAGGAATCATAATCTGGGTCCACAACCAAGGGGCAGACCCATGGTGTGTAATCCCAGGGTAAGGAAATATATGGGAATGTTAAAGGGTCAGGCAGGAAGTAGTCAGAGCTCATTGGAGTCATTGGAAACATTTGGCTTGGTTCTTTAGTTCGTATGTCTCTTTATGATTCATTGACAAGTGTCTGAACAGAAGGCGGAGTGTGGGGCCTGTGGTGATAGTCATCAGATGTCTCCTATTTTTTCTGTGGTTCCCCAGTAAATCAGGCTGCCTCAGCAATTCACCTGGAAGTCTCAGCATGGCAGTTAGAGACAAGATGGAGCCTGTTTGGTTCAAAACAGGTTCTACAAATTCACTGAAACTCAGTGAAATATTTTTGCAGCATCCTTCTTGGGAACGTAGGGAAGCTTTGGTCTTGCTCCTACACCATTCTGGGGTCTCAGGACTTCTCTACCTAGACATACCACAACATCTCAGCTGGGAACCATGGTGGTATGCAGAAATTCTCTTCAATAATTGCCCCTTCCCCAGGCTGAACCCCTGGAGTAAGGTTGAAGCTTTCTATTCTTTGATGTTCAATCTAGGTAGTTAGGTTAAGACCAAGAGGATGAGTCCTCAGAGGTAGGGGATTCCTCGCAAGGGCTCACAACATTCAGGTACTCTTCCTCCCTGATTCTCTTCTCATTTTCCCTCAGGTCATGAAATGACCTGATGGTCAAGCTGAGTCAGACTGTCTTACTGCAGTTCATCTACTTTTTTATGGGGTTGAGAGGGTGGAAGAGGTAAAGACTAGATTAGATTGTCTTCATTCACTCATCATTCTTCCTATTGTTTCTGATATTTTTTTTATGCCTTGAGTCTGACTTTTTTCTCAACCATTTTGTAATGAAAATTTCAAATATATTGCAAAACCGAGATTTTATGATGAAACTCATTAGTCCAACACCTACATTTTGTCATTTAGATTTTACTCTGTGTGTTTACCATAAGTCTATCCATATAACCCCACCCCTGTCATCCATCCACTCATGTCACTATTGAGGCATTTCATTGTTAATTGTACAAAAGGAATTAATCTTGCCAAATTTAAAAAATATATTATTTTCCGAATCACCGGCTCTTGCAGTTCAAAGCTCTGGTTTCCATAATGGTCTCTAGAGTTCAGAGTCTATTTTGAAATTCAAAAGCTACACAGGGGTCATTTATCCCTTTGCATTATATGGCAAATTTAATCACCCCTGAGGCAAAAGATGTCTTTTCCTGAGGAAAAAAAGGAGTGGGTACATAAAACCCAGAGAAGTGTGTTTGAAGGCTCATCAGTTACTATTTTAAGATACTAACAGCTCTTGAACTGCAAAAGCACTGTGTTGATGTAGAAAATCTTACTGAAGCCTACATTTTTTTCTTGTAAAAATTACCCTATAGGAGTTATAACTATTTATATTGTTTATTAAATAATAGCCAACACTAGCAGAAAAGATTGTTAAGGGGGTTATGACTGGAGACACAAATAACATTGATCACATAATCAAAATAGGAAAGAAAAGGTGCTCCCTGGTGGAGCAGTGGTTAGGTCAATCGTCTCCAAAGGAGCACAGGCCACATACCCCTGGGTTTGAGTCCAGATCCAGGGGGAAACAACCAGTCTGAGCAACAAAAATAAGAATACAATAAAATGCTTCTCCTTCCTCTCTTCTCCTGCCTGTCAGCCTACTCACCTTTATTCCTGACTGCACCTTTCTTTAAACAAAAAAAAAAAAAAAAAAAAAACTTTAAAAATGGAAAGGTAAAATATTTAACTATAAATGAATAAAAAGAAAATGCACCAAAAAAAAAGCTTTAAAAAAGAAGTGGGCTGCAGGGAGGGTGTTTGGTACTCCTAGGTCGATATGCCTGTTTCTCAGTTCTGATTTGGAAGTCACACACAGAACTTTGTGTGTCTTTGGGTGATTCTGCTTTCTGCTCTGGGCCATGTGCTCTGGGAAGCAGAGGTTCTGTGATTTCCTAATCGAGATTCAAATTATTGATCTCAAACAAAAGCGACTAGCTAGTTACTCCAACAACAGAGGGCAGGTGGGGGAATGTCTGTTTATGGCAAATGCACTTTCCCAGAATGCTACTCTGACAACCACCTCAGCACCTCATGAACTGAAACGAGCTGATGCAAGGCACACGGGCTCTGTAGTGTACTGATTTACACGGGCACTGCACTCTCTTGTGAGTTTCCTGACCTGAATTTAAGAAGAGTTTGGATACTGATGCTCACGATCTAGAAACGGAAGTCATTCAGTGGAAACTGTACCAGTATTCTGCAGGTACTATTACACTCCCAATGCTTAAGTGGTAGCTACCAGCGCTTCTTTCAAGGTGGCACTCTTAGGAGACAGGTACATAAATTCAGATGGGACTGCAAAGAGGGGCTGATGGTCAAGCTGAGTCAGGCTGTCTTACTGCAATGTGCAGTGGTGAGAAATCTTCAGATGTGGAGGCTTCTTAAAGTCTGCAGACTAGTCAATAAAATGTGTCCTATGATATATCTGATGTGCACTGAAAACTAAAAGCTACTGTAGAAACAGCCTGCAAGTGATAGAGCATCTGAAAGGACACAAGCTTACATCCCCCATGAAGCTATGGAATTTGGGATGCTTCTCCCCTCTGACTCTAAATCCAAGCTCACATTTCAGGGATGAAAGAGACAATTTACTCCTTGGGAGGCTAAGAAGTTGAAGTCTCTGATCTTTTGATTTTTTATAATCTCTTGAGAAGATGTCCAGAATCAGGAACACTCCAGATTTGGTTTTGGCTAGGGAGGAGTCTTCATATGTCCCCAAGCATTAAATGTATCAGCAGACACTCAGATAACAAACACTACTTTAGATTCAAGAAATAGAGAATGAAGTAGATTTAAAAAAAAAAATGCTATCATGGAGTGTATTGTCTCCTATAATAAAGAAAGAAGAAAAATATATAGTGTATTGTAGCTCATGCTATGAAAAAATAATGCAGGAAAAGTGGATAAATAGCTAGAATGGAGAGCAATTTTAAATAGGGAGGACAGAGAAGTTCTCAAAAAAGCGAAGACAGCAATTACCTGTGGAAGCGGGCGGCTGAGCCCTGTGGGCAGCCAGTGGAGAGACAGTTGTAGGCAGAGAGAGGATGGTGTATGCTTGACAGGCTCAAGGAACAGCTGTGTGGCCAGGACACAGCACAGAGAGCAGATGGGAGAAGGCAGGGAGGTCAGAGAAGCCAGTGTGTAGGACTTGGCCATTCATACAAGGAGTTCTGCTTTCACTCTGAGTGAGATGGGAAGCTGCTGAAGAGCTTTGAGCAGAGAAGTGACATGAAATGACTATTTTTTAAGGCAGGGAGGCAGTAGGGAAGAGAGGAGGAAGAGCATTTTATTCATTTAATTGTCAACCTCCTTTCCTGCTCTGTCCCCAGGCCCTTAAAACAGGCCTCTAGGGCTGCATGTGAACTGCTTTCAAGCACAGACCCAATACCTGAGCCACCAGGGAGCACCAAAATAACATATTTTAAGTGATTCAAAATGGCTACTCTGAGGAACAAGAGTGTAAATGTTGAGACATTAGGTTATAGCAATAATCTCCATGTAAGAGATGGTGGTCAGTCCAAAGATGCTAAGAATCTTGCCCAAGTTCCCAAAACTAATAAAAGCTGGACATAGTTATCAGCCATAACAACTATGCTGGAGACTGTCTTAAAAATGTCCATGTGGGCGCCCTGGTGGAGTAGCACTTGGGTGCAGTCCACACACGTCCCAGTGTCCTGGGATCATGACCTGGGGCCAGGGGAACGACCAAAATGAACAACTAAATCAAATTAAAATTCAAAAATGCAAAAAGAAAATTCGTGTGAATAAAATTAGGAAACAGACATTGAAGTTCCTATTTTGAAATGGCAATTTAAAAAGCATACTTACTTCACTTGGACATGCAGTCATTAAATTGGACAGTCTAGTTTCTTGTGACAAAGTGTTGCTCTTTTTTTCTGGATGTATTTTCAAAGTGTCGACAATATGTTCAGCTAGATTGGGTTCAGTTATGAGAGAAAAGGAGGAATCAGGGATGATTCCGAGATTTTTAGTGCAGGGAATGAAACTTTTCTTGATTGTGATAGGAAGACAAGTTTAGGAGAGCCAGACAGGAAACAGGTTTTTGACAGGTAGGAGTTACCGACTAAGGATCCAGGAGATGTTAAATATTTCGATTAATGTGAATGTTAAGTATTCTAAATATTACTTTTGATTATATCCATTAACTAGTTTTATAGTTACTCACCCATTTAATCTATCATGTATACATTCCAGCTTATTTTTACTGAAAAGTCACTTTAATCATGCAATTCCTGTGCTCAGGGGTCTTAAGTTCTCCACACCCTATGTAATAAAGTCAAAATTCCTTAATTTGAAATTCAAAGTCTATCATAATTTGATCCATATCAATTTAAGTTATAACACTGGAGTCCTACATGAGTAAAAGTGAGCTTGTTAAAATTCTTTGTTTGTCCTTCCCTGTTCAATTTAAGTTGCTGCCCTTAGAGCAACTTTCACCATCTATCAAAATCCTTTCCACCCTTCAAGGCCCAGTAGAAATTCCCACTTCTGCCTAACAACTAAAAATGAAAATGAGTGCTCTCTCTCTCTCTCTCTCTCTCTCTCTCTCTCTCTCTCTCTCTGTCTCTCTCTCTCTGTCTCTCTCTCTCTGTCTCTCTCTCTCTCTCTCTCTCTCTTTCTCTCTGCCATCTCATTTCTACAGGTGCACACATATGCATGTGTATATGTATATATATATATATATATACACATATATATGTACATATTTATTTCATTGGAAGCAGGGGCCTTTGCTTATTTTCATTTGGAACCCACTGAGTGTCAACCAGATAGTAAATGATAGATAAGTGATGAATGACCCTTTTCTTTTGTCATATTATTTGTTACATAAATAATTTGATTTGATGGTCCTGTCTTTAAGGTCCTGTTCTTTTTATCTCAAATCTCGTATGTACTATCACAGATAGCAACCGTAGGAGGACACTGACTGTCTCCATCCTACACACATGGAAGTTGAGCCTGTGGGGTCTTCAGCATCTTCACCACAGTCACAAGTGGTAACTGGCAGAGCTGAACTATGAATTTTGATGACCTGACTCTAAATGCAGATCTTTTAGTATCAGGAGATACTCTCTCTCCAACACATAGCACATTCATTTAAAATTCAAAAAATACTATTAAAGTAAAAGTTTATTCTACTTGGCAAAAAATGGCTCCATGTATTTATAGAAATGTCATGCTTGTCAGCTCATGATAGTTACAGACCCTGGTCGGAACTGGTAGCTCTTTGGTTCTTTCTTTCATCATTTTCTCTTTGCTAAGTTTTTTCCTTTTCTATATAGGACTCTTCAAGATTGTCAGAGACATGAAATGACATGCCTACTTCTCTGAGAGTTATTATAACTAGAAAGACTTCTCATGAAACTTGACTAAAAGCCAGATTCATAAATCATATAGCACATGTGAGAGGGGTGGATGTGAGGTAAGGTGGGAATACATAACAGAAAATATCCAGCTTATTCCTAGGACTGTACTGACGCATTTTCTTTTTTTCTCAAATCAAACTTGGGGCTCTCTGAAAGAATTATTGTTTACTCGTCAATCACCCCATGGCTCTCTGGAATGAAAAGAAAATGTGTTTGTGGTTAAACTGCAGAGCAGACAAGGTGAAGGAACAGTAATAAACATACAAAGGCATAGGATTTCCATTCAGTGGAAGCCATCACACCATGATGGGTTTAAACAATGAGTGTACCAGGACACCTGGACAGAGGAAACCCCAAGACCATGCCCAGGTTTGCAAATCCTGGCGTGAAAATGTTCTTTCACATCACCTCTCTAAGCTAACATTACTACACCCATTGGGTTATTATTACCAAAAATGTAGATAAGGCTGAAGTGAACCTTACACTATGTATAATTATGGTGTGTGCGTGTGTATAAGTAAAGTATTTTTCCCATATAGTCATTTTTTCAAATCTTTTCTGATGAGCAGATTTGTATGTCAGTGAAGTGTTGATCTCCAGGAAATCTACTTATATCTTCTAAAATCAGATCCTATGTGAATCATAACTCTTACTTTCAGAATGCTGAATAATTTGATTCCCGCCGGTATTTTTGGATATTATATTAAGGAAATGTCACTCCATTGTATTCAAGTATATCCCCAAACAGACCAAGAAACCAGCAGAACGTAAGAGTATACAGACACACACACACGTACGCACGCACGCATACACATACACAGATACACTTGCAAAAAGTCTGGAGATTAGGTATGAAGATGCTCATCAATTTACTCATACAGCAAAACGTGCTGCGCATATGCTCTGTGCCACAGTGCTGTGGTTACAGAGATGGACACGCAAACATGTTAATACAAGGTAGAGCGCTCTACCTGGTTGGTTAGAGGAGGTCAGAGAAGATCAAAAGGCAAAAAGAGGCATTAGCTAGCTTTCCCAGGTCCCCCAATCTGATGAGAAAACCAGAGACGAGACGGGAAGGTTCCAGGAGAGAATAGCATGTGTGACTCAATTCAGGACTTAGGGAATTCAGCCTGGAGCACCAAGAGAGCTGGAAGAGGTGGAAGATATAGAGGAGGAAAGGCAGGGCTGAGTCTTGGACACCCATTCATTCCCTTTGAAAGAGTTTGAATTTCTGAAGTTGTAGGATTTACCCCATCCATGTGTGGTTACCTCATGGGGCGGTCTAAAGAGAAATGCAAGTAAAGTGATTGTGAATTCTCTTTTCCTCTTTTAGTAACACATGCTTTCCTATTTGTAGTCTTGCCTTTTCTTCCGCTCCTTCTTTAACAGCAGAAGAGGGCTCCACTCCATTCTGGCCTATTTCTGTAGCTCCCTGCATCCCTCCCTTCCTTGTTTTGATATGCACTATCTACGTAGTGCTCCATTTTCTATAAAACGACAAGAGTCAACTAGTTGAAGTCAAAATGTTAGTGGAAAAAACAAAAACAAAACCAAATTTAACTTCTCATGGGTCATGCAGATAACCTGGACTTGACCTATGGAAAAGATAGTCTTAAACTTGAGAATCAAGTTTAAACTTGCAGCCAATATAGAGGCCTTTGCAAACAATGCCCAGTTTTCTTCCTAATCAATTATTTTCTCCTTCAGTTCCATAAGAAATAGCAGTATGTACAGAATTAGGACTCATTCAGTTCCACACAGTGACGTTCACACACACAAGGCCTTGCTAGCAAATCTTGCCTTTAGGGAATCAAATAACTGGATTATCAGAAAGTCATCAGTTACCTAACTGCTCTGGGAAATATAATGAAGCTCTGGGAGGCAGGTTACTGAGGAAAGATTTGGTTTGCCCAGACTTTTTGTGGTAACTTCCTCCTGCAGCAAAGAAACTGCCAGTAAAGGAAGGAGGGTAATTTACATACCAGTGCAAGGTTAATGGGCCTCCGTCTTAGTCACAGCCTACGGACTTGACACATCCTGGGAAATCCCTATTTGGAAGAGAAGAAAAGTTAAAGCTGCTGTGCTTCTAACCTTATTTTGTGTCATTCACATACAGAGTCACTTCTGTTCATTTTTTTAATGAGAAACTATTGCTCTTATTTTCTATCATGCATTAACTGTGGGGCCTTTAACTTTTTTTTTTTTTTTTTTGGTAGATTTGGTCTCATTAAAAGACACCATAAGAAACTTTTTTTTTTTCTCTTCTTCCCGCCCCCTCCCCATCCCCGCTTTCCAAGACTCTAGGGAAAACAGCTTCTGGGGCACAGTTTGTTCAGGTTGCCACCAGAATGAGTGCTACGGAAAGTTCTCCAGAGCTGGCAGAGGTAAGAGCATGTTTCTAGGGGCTGACTTGACCCCACCTAATCTCAAGAGACAGCATGTCTAATGATGACTTGAGGCAATGATGAAGAAGAATAATGACTGGTTTGCTTTCGTTATCTACAATCTACTTATAGTTTTAAGCAACATTATTTAACTAAGTAAAAGTATCTGGGTATCCATTGCATTTCTTTTGACCCCTCTGAACTATTCCTTCCTTCAGAAAGTGAGATGCTTATTTCCTCTCCCAAGTTCTTCCAACTCCCTAATTCTATGGGCTCCGTACTTTGCTTTTGATTTAGGGGAATTGGATTCAATGTAAAATTTAAAGAAAATATAATCGTGGTGTGATTAGAAATAAAAAATATTAAAACAATACAGCATTCATAGCAAAGTATGTATGTATTCACAATATCATAGTTTGTGTTTGATTACTGGTTAACACAATAGATACTTTTTAATTGAATAAACTAACAAAATGCTTTCTTAAAAGTTTTTTTTTAAGAGGTTTTTTTAAGAGTTAGCCAGGATATTATAGGAAACTAATTAGAACTCTTTTGTTCATGTACTTATCAGTGATGTCAGAACTTGAGTATCTTAGAAGTTGATCTGGGTGTTATGATAAATAAAAAAGAAAAAGAAAACCTAGGTATTTTAAGCAGAGGGGATGATTGGTCTGCAATTGGGTCTTTAGTAGAACTGATACCTAAAAATCTTTTTATCTCAGTATTAGATGACTTCATTACCAATTGGGAAGCAAAAACAAAGCATCCATAAAACTGCATTTGATTGATTTTGCTGTTTTAATATGTACTTAAGACGTGAACCAAAGTAAAATGTGGATCAATTTCCAGAGAATTCCCTGGTGATACATGTATGGGTTACAGGCCACTTTTATTATTATTCTCTCTCTCTCTCTCTCTCTCTCTCTCTCTCTCTCTCTCTCTCTCTCTCTCTCTCTCTCTCTCTCTCTCGGAGATTTAACATCTAGCCTTCCAGTAATCCTTATGTATAAAATAAAAATCAAAGGTCAAAATATTTTTTCTGGAGAAAACAAAATATGGGGAAAAAAATGCACAATGATTAAGCTAAAGTGGGATTCCCAGAAGTCAGGGTCATATAAATGTTTGTCGGCTTTGACCTACATCATGAGAAATAGAGAGGGAATTTGAGGACTCCAAATGTACGTTCTAAAGTACTGTCTGAAAGGGAAAAAATGTGAACTTTAGTAGGAATCAAAATTGCCTGTGAAATGGATTTAAAATAGAGTTAGAATAAACAGGCAGAGCATAGGATTTTTTAGGGCAGTGAAACTATTTTGTACGATACTATGCAAGATGGACACATGTCATTTACATCTATCCAAACCTACAGAATTTACAGCACTAAGAGTGAACCCTAATGTGAGCTTTGTATTTGGGGTAATAATGATGTTTTTGTGTGGCTTCAGCAACTCTGACAAATGACCCAGCCCTCTGAGGGATGTGGATCACGGGGAAGACCTGCCTGTGTCGGGTTTATGGCAATCCTACTCTCTTCTCCTCAATTTCATTGTGAGCCTAAAACTACTCTAAAAAACAGTCTATTCAAAAGAAGAGTTGCTATGGACCCCTTTCCAGAAATTCTGAGTGTCCAGGATGCCCTATCTGTGGCAAGCGCTCAAGGTGACTTTGATGTGCTTTTGTCATGAGAGCTACTGGTCTAGAATCCAGTCTCATCTCAGTCTTGCTGAGTTTGGAAGTTTTTTTCCAGAGCATTTGCCAGCATTTTCAGGAGCAAAAAAGTCTAACATCTAGTCTGTTCTGATCCAAAATGAGTTTTATCTCTTGGAAATTTTCAGTTTTCCTAAAAGGAGGAAAAACCAATGATAGGACTCACCATATTCACCTAGAATTTTTTTTTTTTTTGAAAGGGAAGGTGCAGGCAGGAATCCAAGTGAGTAGGCAGGCAGGAAGGGAGAGGAGGATGAAGCACTTGATTTTATTTATTTGTTCATCTTGGTTGCTCCCCACTTCCAGTCCACCCAGGCCCACGTTCGGAACCCTGGGATGTGTGTGGACTGCACTTATGGTGCACTAGACCGCTAGGTCACCAGGGTGCACCTATCACCCGGATTTTGATGTCACTTCTGGTTCTCAGCCAACCCAGCTTCTTAAGATCAGAAGCTAGTAACATCATTCTGAATACAATGACCCAATGAACACTGTCTTTTAGAATGTGGTCTTAATTAGACATGGGTCTGAATAGGAAGACACTAAGAAAACTAAGAAGAGTATCTGGAAGGATCTATCAAACTGAAAATGTTATACCATAGCAAAGTAAAGACAGAAAAATTGTTTTCTAAATCCTTTTCAGTGGAAAAGTTCTTGAAATTCCATGTTGATTACAAAAGAGCATTTCTTGTATAATATTTCCCAATGTGTTTTGCAAATATTTCTTAATTGTTTGCAAATGTGTTTAACCAATTCATGGTCCACAATAATTACTGAGCCTGAAACAGAATAGCAGATTTAAGGACTACCCTTCTCCACTCTTCAGTTTGACTGAGAGAGGACATGGTAACAAGATTGTTGAGTTAGAATAGAAAAAACAGTAATGAAGTTAGCTTTGTTGGTGGCCGATTTAGACAGATGGCAAACAGTTTACAGAAGTTCTGTTTTAAGATAATAGTTAACTTCAGCACTGTGGAAGGGACTCATTGTTAATCTGAACTTAGAACCTAGTGGCTTTATTCCAAAGGCCACTGAAAATACACGATACATTCAATCTATGCCCATCTCTGTGACATAAATGTGTGATGGTCATTGAGGTGGCTAGTTTTCATAATTTTAGATCAATTTACTGCCTTTAGTTGTATGTGTTGTTCTTTTTTTCTTCATGTGTTTATTATTCCTCTGACTTTTGCCAACACCACTCATTATATCACAGACACATCTATAAAAATGATTTCTTAAAAATGTTTACTGTCAATAACCTAAAATGTATCTATGAAGCTTACCTGATTTCTGTAAGCATTATACTCTGAATTTTCAGATTTTTCAGAAAAGGGTTGAAATCTAAATTTACTAAATTCTAATTTCTTGCTCATATGGATACATTTGTAAATTTTTAGATAATTATCTTTATAATTAAGTCATAAGTGAATCTAACATATAATATAAAGCTTATTCATCAACAGTTCTCCATAGAGGATTATGGTGAGAAGTTATTGTTAAAATCAGCCCATTTTATAAACTACAAAAGAGGTGGCCAAATAGAGTTTGTGAAGGGTAGCATTTTTCCTGCTTATTTTATAAACTATTTTATTTCACTCATTTTTTTCAAGTGTGCTCAATCACCCAGAAGAAAGAACATGATACATTCTCTTGAACGAAAGATAAGGTGCTTGGAAAAACAGATTAAAGAGGTAATGTCAAAATACTAGTGGAAGCAGCCTGTGTCATGGATGAATGCTAATTATAAATCAAAGAGTATCTCCTAGTACATCTGATTTCTGTTATTGGGTCAGAGTATTTATCTCTAGGATACTAGACTGCATTATTTTGAGAGCAAATGCTTTTTTTCTTCTTCATCTACATATCTCTTGCTCAGTCTGTGTTTTTGCAAATGAATGAAAAATGACAAATTCATATATCTAATAACTAAAATCTAAATCATTGAAAAGCTTAGGTAGACCCTGGGAACCTGTCACCTGAGCCCTTTATGCTTTGCAACTTGACACACCTTGAAAGGCAAACTGTCAGAGAGTTTCCGTAGAGTTGACTTAGTTGCTATGACTTCATGAGGTAGCCATCCAATCCCATCAGGGCTAAGAAATGTTATAAAAAAATATGATTTGCTTCTAAAATATCATGAGAACATGATGGATATGTTTGAACTCTGTTTTTCTGAATGTAATGGATATTAGAACCTCTTCTGGACAGAGGAGGGGATAAAAAGTATAACAATTTTAGCTTTCTGCGTGTTGTCAACTTTGTAATTCCTTTTCTCAACCATTCTACATAGTATGTTCTTTATATTTTCGCTTATGGGGTCTATGGCTCCTCTTTGATACTGTATAAAACATCATACCTTTATGGAAAAGTATTGAACTATGTATAGCAGAATGTTGGCATAGCAGAGAATAGTTAATACCTAAAATGCCAGGAGATATCGGGTATTTTCATACAATAATATTACATATTTTATACTAAATTCTTATCACTCTTTCTAGTCTAAGCATTACCCAATAACCACCACTCTTGTTTTGTAATTTGGGAAAAATCTTGCTACTTGTTCACCACTGTGATTCTGTTCTTGACACCTACCCAGGTTGACAGGGGTTAGAATTGCTTTTAATGTAGGAAGTTGCAGGCTTCCCTTACAAAAAAAAAACTAAAACACAGTTCATCATCTTTTTTTTCTTCCTTCTGCTTAGTAAAACTTCAAAATATTTGAAATATAAAGTTTAAATTTCTAAATATTAGTTTAGATAATATTGGATAAATATTATTCTGTCTTATGACAAAACTATTATTCCTTGAAAATCTGTACTTTCAAAAAGTGACATTCTCTGTTCGTTATATATTAAAAATGTATGCTGATTTTTAAAAGCACAAGGTTACAAGTAAATGATGATCTATTCATGTTTTTTGAAGAACTGGCTATGTTACTTTTTGAAAGTAGAAACACTTTATTATAATAATCAATATAAAAATAAAAACACAGAAATGCTTGAAATAAAACCTTCCAGAAAATCACCAATACTTACAAATTTTTACCAGATTCTGTTTGGATTAAACAAAGAAGATGAAAATTCAAATAACTAAGCAAAGTTAAAAGTTGCTGATAAACTATTCAGCTGACTAGTCAAGATTTAGCTAAGAACCAGTCACAATTAAGAAAAAACTCAATTTTTCATGTGTGCACCAATTATAAAAAGGTAAAAAGTATGTTCAGTTAAATCATCCCAGCCCAAGGAGAACCTGGTGGAAGGAATACTTTCCCCCACCTTGGCTTCCAAATCTCAGTAACTTCAAAAAAGTGATCTCATTTTGGCCCACTTTCTAAATGGGCAGAAATCCTTTGCTGATTTACCAAACTTTCATCATTTCAGCTCCTGGAAGTTAACCAGCAATGGGATCAACAATTTCGAAATATGAAAGCAGTATACGAAAGGAAGGTAAATATCTTTCTCTGCTTGATATTTGTGCAAATCAAATAATGTGGGGGAGGCATGAATTTGTGTAGAGGCCATTGCTGAAAAACAATGGGTGGATGCTAACTACATTATTGACCTTTTGATACTAAAGATTAATGTACCCTATCAGTGAACTGTCTTAAGCTGGCAAAGAAAGCACTAAAAATAGTCTCGAGGTTGTCTCGAGCTTTTCTGCACATCTGTCCTAGCACACAGAGTATCCTGGTCTTGGATTTGTTACTGGTAAACATAAATAACAAGATTATATGTGAGGTGAGAGATGGTTCAAAGTTCATACTGTTTTATGCAAGATTTACTCTCTAATCCTTTAATTAGATAGAATAAGCTATTTTCCAGAGATAAGGAAACAGGCCGTGATAACAGTGACCGAGGGCAAGAGAAGTGTCCCCTCTTCTCTGGAATATTCTCTGTCAGGGAACTTATTGTTGGTGAGAAAAGGTTTTTTTTTTTTTTTTGGTGGGGGGAGACAGTATCTGTTAATAGATAAAAGCCAATTAAAATTTAAAATCATTTCCTGTTCCAAAAGAGAGAAAAGAGAAAGTAAATTCCCCTAAATCATTCGGTATTAAGAAACTTAACCACAAGTGAGTAATATACAGCATTGCTGTTTTCCTCCCCATTTTGATACTCACAAGTAGGATTACCTTTAGAAAGTGCAGGAGAGATAACGTTCCCACTGTATCAGGCTATGGGCAGCTTTGGGGGAGCTGGGAAAGGATGTCTAAGCGTCTTCCTGAGGGTCAACAATGGCGGTCATTCCCATCTCTGAGCAACCTCTGCAAGGCTTCTCTGGCTGGCCAACCACCATTCTGGTATCTAAATTGGCATTTAGTAGCAGGTCCAGCCTAAAGGGCACTGAGAAGTTAAAGGCCACGTCTGTTTTGCTCTGGGGTCAAGCATATCCACCTGCCCCTGACGCCTCACCAGCTAAACACATCTTCAAAGCTAAGAAAGCGCCCTGGTCTAGGAGCAATGTCTTCACTGGCCCCTCGGTGGCCAAGCCTGGAGAAAGGCAGGGCTGGGGCAGCTTTACAGTTTGCTTAACCCCAAAGAGAAAGCTTCTTTTTAGACGCCAAATCTCCTGCTCTTTATCCTGGGAAGTTGAACCTCTCCAGGGGGAGCCCAAGAACGGGGGATTTCCGTCCCTAGCACAAAGGCTGGGAGTAAGTCCAAGGGAATGTGGATTCCGAAGGGGTGTCTGCAACGGTCTGCAGGTCGCAGAGCTGAAAACAAAGCTGGACAATGCAGAAAGATTCCTGCGCGCCCTGGAGAAGGAGCGGCCACAGAAAGAGAGAGCGAGCCAGCCGCAGGGCGACCTGACCTTGGAGAAGCCGCTGAGCGAGGTGAGCAGAGGGCGGAGCCACCACCCAGGGGCGGGGCGGGGCGCGGCGCGGGCGCGGTGGGGTGGGCGGGGCCTATTTTAAAACCTCATTTTGTTAAAGTGACCACTGTACCAGAGTGCATGGGTTACCCAAGTCTCCAGACATATAAGGACCACAGCTCTGGAACTGAACGGGAGATGCCATTTGTTGCACAAACAGGTTTACCTAAAGCGAGAACCGAACCATATATTAGGTGGTCTTTCTAAGGCATTTCAGCCTAGGAGAAAATTTTATTTTTTCTTTTACCCTTATTGGTTCTTTTGATTACTCATGTTCATAGTAACAGTATTACTCTTTGCATGGATACAGCTGCTTTTCAGCCAACAGAGAGCCTTACCAATAGGCATTGCTCTTGTAATCATCTAGACAGAACATTTAAAAAGTGCTTCCCCCTTGTTATCTCATTTTACATTCTCAGTCCACCTGGGAGGAAATGTTATTTTGCTCTTTTAAAGAGGAGAGAGCTGAGATGTGAAAAGGTTAAATGTCTTACCAACATTTCCCATTGGGAAACTGGGATTTGAACCCAGCCTCCTGATCAAAGGCCCCATTAATTCCTGCTGAGTACCAGACCTTGATCATTGAAGTGATAGTGTCTTCTAAAACAGAGCCTTAGTTTTGCTTTCAGTTATTAGGCTTCATGGATATTATAGGGGAAAGGTGGAAGGAAAACTTAAGCTCTAATGACTTGCTACTTCTTCAAGTATGTTAAGAAAAACAAAGGTTATATTCTTAGGTGAAGTCTTGTAATTGCTATATTGAGGCACTGGTTGTATTTTAAAACATGTACATATCTTAAGGCAAAAATCAGAAAATGTCAGTCCAGCTCTTCCCACCTTGCTAAGGATATCTGTCATGTGAGTTAGAAGAAAACAAGGCTTAGCAACTCCCTTTAGAGCCAAGATTTAGTTCTTTGCTTTTCCATTTACATACTGACCCGGAATCCTGAGGGTGTTTTTCCTGTGAACTTGAGATTATTTTCCAATTGAAATAATTTTCTCCAAAATCATGCTAAATTAAAAAATGACTGGCTCATTATTTTAAAGCATGCAGGACCCATTCTATTTAAGTAAAAGCAAACTTAAAGAAAACAAATCAACCACAAACAGATTTCTTAAAATGAAACGAACAAGTAGATTTCTTAAAATATAATGGTTTTATTAGAAAATTATTAATTCTTAAAATATCATACCTTAACACACATATTCACTAGTTTCTCACCATGATTTACCTAAATTCTAGAATATTTATTTTACTAGGTTCAAATCTCAATCTCATTAATAATGCAGTTCATGCCTCAAAAATATCCAGAATACAATGTCAAGTTAGAGGATAAACAACTGAATCCCTAATGTGTTGGTGTTTAAGCAACTAACTCTGCTTTAGTTATTTAAAACATAAAACTCTTTGAAAATGATTTGAAACATGATTGAGGAGTAATGGCAGTTAGACTGGATCTTTTTTAAAAGTAATAATCACCACACAGTGCTCTGCATCTGAATAATTCTTGATCAGGCAGGTTCTGAATTGCCTGAAATGTTATCCTCTTCTTCCTCTCTCCAGTCCAATGATGCCGGATTGAGCTCTGAGATATTTACTTTTTTGTGTTGCAAAGGTGCCTTTTTTTAATTTTTTTTAGGATTTTCAATTACTTTTACAGAGTAACTTATCTATTACCTTGTAATTATACCTGGAACTAGTTTTCTCTGTACATCCATTTGACCCTTGAAAGTTAGGAATGAGAATTTTGCTTGTCTTTCCGGCCACAAAGGTGAGTAGTACAAAGGCTAAAAGAAATATAACTTTTATCCTAATCTTGTCCTCCAGCAAGAAAATTGTGCTCCAATGGAATGCTGACTGAAAACTTAGCAGGTCTTGTTTTTATTGTATTTTGGAAGTATTTCTCCAGTATCGTCTCATCTGAATTGTATTGATTTTGTTTTGCTCTTTACTGCAGAAAGAAAAGGAGAACCTAAGAGAAGAATTACAGGAATTGAAAAAAGAGAATACACTTTTAAAAGAAAAAAACGCTCTTGCCAACAGGAAGAAGGAACACTATGAGTGTGAAATAAAACGCCTCAATAAGGTATCAGGCTTGATTAATGGGGAGAACATGTGAAGTCTCTGTATCACACAAAATCAGTACTGCAACCTGGCTCTCAGGCTTGCCTGGGAGGGTCCCTGTGGTTTTATAAATCACTACTATCTGCATCTTTCAGCCATTTTTGCCTAAGGAGGCTTTAGGGAATTCATGTTCCTACAAAGACACATCATGAAAAATAAAATTGATAGCATTTTAATTCAAAGAATTACCTAAAGCAAGTAGGTGTTTGGGAACAAGAGCATGTTTCTCTTGGTCAATCACAATAGTTTTCAGTTCTTTAAAGTCATCTCTATGGAACTGGTATGAAGTAGAAGACATGTCAGTCCATTAAGGACCAAACCCAGAGGCTGAGATGGCTGCCTTCCTGACAAGACGTCTAAAACGCACCTTTAATGGGGCTGGAGAGGAGGACTGGATCTGTTAGAAAAATGCAAATGGTTTGGTGCCTCTACTCCAGCTTAAATATTCAGAGAGACTACTTGTGAGTCACTGCAAAAGGGTGTGTGTGTGTGTGTGTGTGTGTGTGTGTGTTTTATACACTACTAGCATAATTTCTGGAGGGAAGGATCACTGACTTGTTGTGGTGGGGGGGATTAATTCCTTAGTTGCTGACTTCCAAGGTATTTTTAGTACATGACTGAGTTGATGTATGTACTTTTCAAGCTAAATTATTTCTTGAGCAAAGTAACAAATTTTCTTCTAAAATCAGATTCAGCAATTGGCCTTGAAAATATGCTCGGTACAAGTCCTTTGGACTGTGTGCTTTGTTGTAGTTAACTGGTGTTCAGAGGTATCCTTTTAATATCCCTAAAGGGTGAAGTGTATGCCTGTAGAATGGACAGAGGGCTTTGGAAATCTGATGTTATATTTGATCTGTTTGAAGTTATTTTTCAGGAGCTAATGGAACAATGAAGATTGACTCCATAAACAATAAACTTCTCTATCCTCTAAGAGAGGAAAAGAGTGTTCAGAGAAAGAAATTCAGAGCAAATGATTTTTCCCCTTTAATATCTCCTGAAAATCCTCTGCAAATGAATTGGAGGAACAAACATGAATTGCAATTTTATTTGATTTGCAATTATCTCTCTCCTATTTTTGACATATTATTATAAATTTTCTTATATTCTCTAGTGCATTTCTCTTGAATGTAGACACAAGGATATAAAGCTTGTCAGAATTAGAACTTTCAAGAACTCTATTTTTTGCTCATGTCCCTATGTACCTTCAGTTTGTGTGTCTTTATTTATAATCAATAGAAAAATGTTAAAGTTAGAAAAATGTTAATTTTGTAATTCTGGTGTTTATAATCATAGGTAGCATCTCAATGAGAAAAGTTAATTTGAGTAAAATTTAAGCTTTTCTATAGATATTGTTATGGCAAAGCCTTCAGACCGCAAGAAGACTGGAATCTGGATACTCAAAGGTAGAAAACAGCACTTTATTGCAAGCACCGGTGCTGGCTCTGTGGTATTGTTACCCAAAGCTGAGCAATGGGGCATCTAGGGGAGCCCCTTTTATACTCTGAGGTAAAGATTCACCTCCTTGGCTGTGTGGTTTCTACTGGCAACTCGTATCAGTTATGTACAGCTGCAGAATAGGGAGATGATGCTTGCTTGTCCTTGGTCATGATAACAGGACGTAGCTACAGTCTGCGTAGTACCGCGGAAAATTCCTGGCAGAGTAACTTTTGCATTGGGGCCAGGGAAAAGGACTTCTGCCACAATATCACCTACTCAAAAAAGAATTTTTTTCTGTCATCTTACTTAAAATGACATAGGCCACCTCTGATAATTGCTAATTTAATTTTTCCTTAAATTTAATATCACCTAATATATATATTTAATGCCACATATTTATTATTTTATTCTATGCTTCCCAATCTTGATTATAGTCTCCATGAAGGTAGGATTTATATAGCGCTGACTTTACTGTTAGCCTTGAAAGACAGAGTCAAGGACCCATGATACTTTTAGGGGCTTATGAATATGTTTAATTTCTCTTATAATCAGATAAAAAATGAGCTTTTAGATTAAAAAAAATTAATTTTAATATACTTAGCTTTATAAAACTGCAGTTATAAAATGTAATTTTAATATATATTTATTTGGAAGAAGGGCTTACAAAGACAACAGTCTTACAGTGGCCTTCGGTTTTTCTGTTTTGTTCACTATTATATCCTGAGTGCTCAGAATAGAGTTTTGCTCATAGCATGTTTTTAAATCTTTGTTGAAAAATGGAGGAATGTATTTATTTAATTATCTGGTACACAACTTGTTCAGTAGCTGATTCTGAACCCAAGATTCATGCTTTAACAGGAATAACACATTATTTATAAGTACTGAGGAGAAATACAAAGGTGTTCCAACTAGAAAAGATTTCATCCCATTCCTCTATCCCTTAAACTATCACTTTCAAAACATGAGTTTTAAAGAGGTTTTTTCTCATGTGTGGAAGTATTAGTGTCTAATAAAATGTAAGAAATTATTATTATATTTCGCAGTACAGATTTTTCTTTACTAAGAAGATTACTAGAAGTTACTCCAAATGCTGATTTCAGTAGTTGATTGTATACACATCCATCACAGCATGGAGTCTGGAGCTCAGCCTATTGCCACAAGATGACCCCCTGCTGACCCATTCACCCAGCAGAAATTTGTAACATGTCAGTTTGGTAATTAGCTTGTGGTTTTAAGAAGTTTGCACAATGAGTACTCAATTATTTGCTTTAAAGTAAATACCTAAGGTCATTTTTTTTTTTAAATCAAGTTTTTGAAGAGAAGCCAGATGTTTAACCAAAGTGAAAGAAATTACTTGAATCAGCCTGTGCCAGTCATAGGCAAAATTGACTTGTCTGATATCTCACCATTATGAGATGGGCAGGTCTGTTTAGTAAATATGTGCTAATAGTAAATAACTATTCTAGAATAGATTTCAGGTATTTAAGGAAGTTGGAAAACCCAAGTTGGAATAAATGTCTACTAGATTCACCTTTGCTTTATGACTCATTTACAAAATTTCTAGTTGCCAAATGGCATGAAATGTAGACCAGGAAACTCAACTATGAAAGACCCACAAAACTAGTGTATTCGTAGGTGTTAGGATATAAAGTCAGGATATCTGATTGTCTTGACTCCTTGGGCTAAGTCACCTTAGATTCTCTCTACACTGATAAACATCCTTTAAAATTTTAACTATCTGATACTTCCTAGAACTATGTAATTTAGGAACAAATTCTAACAAAACACAAATTATTAAACAACTTTTATGATTTCTTTAAATTTTTCTTGGGATAAAAGAAAAGTTCTTGTTTCTTTTACAACTTCCTGGAGGGGGTGGGGGAGTGATATTTATCAGGCCAGACATTATCTGTAGACTCTAATACATTCTATTAGGAAATTTCTAATTTAGTCTGTCTATACATATTCAAGACCATAAATATACTTTACTTTTTCTACCCATATGACCAATTGTACAGTGATGCAGGGAAGAAAATTACTAATATTATCTATACCCTATTAATAATGAAATATTCACAGACAAAGTTAATTCTTTTGGACTTTGAAAGTGAACCATTTCTATTTGTATCAAGAACTAATTTGGATTTTTTATTTTTGACTCATTGAATTTAGAATCTCTATCCATATATTCGCCATATGTATTTAATTATATTTGTTCTTTTCTCCTGTTAATTTGTTTGATGTTGATTTGATTGCTCCAATAGCTTGAGGGGAACCTACTGATAAACAGTGAAGGAGGAATTTTTTTCTCTGATGCTCTAAGTTATAACCTATAGTGAATCTTCATGGGTAGACATTTCTCTGGATTTCCCTGTCTCCTAAGGGGCCATGGTGATATAGAAGAATATTACTAAAATGTCATCTAGCCTGGGTTTAGTGTCCAGCAATGAGCGTGTTTGCAACCTCTCCAGGTTATTTCGATATGCTCTAAAGTTTTAATATTATTGATAGATTATATATTAATTGAAGCTGAGAACCCAGAGAAAGGCTACAGATGTTTTCCTTTCATGGTTGACTGGGTAGAGGGGGCTCCAACATCAATACCCTCCCAGATAATGAGAGTTGAATGACATAAGCATCATCACAGAGAAAAGACAGATTGAAAAAAATCTACATATGCTAAATAATTTAGAAAGAATAAATTATTCAGTCATAGAAGTAGTATTAAAGATTAAATGCTAGGCATACTCTGGTGGCTCAGGCACTAAGCCAGTAGCTGGGGTATAGACCATGTAAAAACCAACGATCTGGGTTCATGACTCAGGGCTGGGGAAGGGAAAGGACAACCAAAAGTAATCAAATAAATAAAAGTGCTTCCTCCTCTTCCTCTTCCCTGCTTTCTTATAAAATGCTTCTTCTTCCTTTCCCTTCCTCTTTAAAAACAATTTAAATTCTACCTTGCAGGTATTTTTGAGATGATTATAGCAAATACAGAGGAGAGCATATGATGTGGTAATTTTTCCATCAACAGTGTGCTTATCTTATTACCTAGGCTCTTCAGGATGCCTTGAAATTTGAGTATTCTATTCCTGAGGACTCTTTGGGGAAGTCTGAAATGGAGCGCAGCCCCGAGGAACTGCGAACAGAAATGGAAGTTCTCAAACATCAGGTGAGAAGTTGGAAGTTCTGTGGAGAACACAGGGCCCGTTGTTCAATCTCCTTCAGGCATATTTGGAAGTCTTGCTATCCAGCATGTGTCAAGGGTTTTCACACGTATTTTAATTAGGATTACCTAATTTTAAAAGCTTGATGCAAGATATAGATCAGCTGGGCTCCCTCACACTTTATAAAACAGGGAATTGGGTTTCAGATGGGTTAAATGGCCTGCCCAAAATCACACAGTTAACAGAGGGGCACGCTAATTAACCTCTTGGTGAAATTCTATTAGTCCTGGGTCCAGAGAGTTTCATATACACATGATTTATTTTGGAAATACTATTAACCCAAACTCTGGACCTTTTCAGAAAATGGTAATCATCAGCAAACTATGCTGTAGCTGTATGCAAGCCTTTGAACAATGAGGGCAGTTTTAAAAGGAATAATTTGCATTGATTATAATCCCTGCAGAGCCAGAACTGCTCATCTACCCCACTATGGATCGCACCACCCAGCAGTGTGTTGATGCAAAATGGTTTTCTTCTCCCCACTGCCCAGCCTCACTCACCATTACCCAGGGAACAAGAGTTCCAGGTGCATGCTCTAAGGTTCTGCGTGTTCTCAATGGCATAGAGCAGTGGGGATACAGCACTGCCTACACTGCTGGAGTCTAAATTTAGTTCAACCAGCTGGAGCTGGCTTAGCTGAGGGCCACCCAAGCATATCACATCTCTTTTCCTGTGAGATGTCACATAAACAAATGTAGGTCAAGGACTGGATCAGCTCATGACAAGATTGATAAATGTAATATTCAGATAGGAATTCCAATCCCCGAAGCACACTTTGTTCAGCAAATATTAGCAGTGGGTGAGAGGATGTTGTAGAAAAAAGGGCTGGGAAGTATCACTTTTCTGATATCTTTACGTTATTTGTTGGCTGCTTTGCTCTGAGTAAGTGACCATCACAAGGATTCTTGAGGCAATATGTGGAAGAATTGAGTATGTGTGTTGTTATTGTTATTTATTTTATGATTGCTTCATAGGAAATTGCCCCATCTGTAAGTCCAAAAAAAATCAGAACACTTAACAGTAAAGATGAATTTTCTCATCTATCATCTCTCTTGGAATAATCTGCTTCATTACTTTCAGGATCGAATAGATAGCTGAAAAAGAAACACATGAAGAGAAAAGGGTAGTGTGCAGAATGCT
Organism: Solenodon paradoxus; assembly: GCA_004363575.1. NCBI lineage: Eukaryota > Metazoa > Chordata > Mammalia > Eulipotyphla > Solenodontidae > Solenodon > Solenodon paradoxus. Next base: position 324,341 of record RJWH01001017.1, on the reverse strand, counting down.
AAAACTCTGCCAAATTCTCAACCCTCAAACACCATTGGCACGAGCCAGGATTCTTCTGAAAAATAGTGCTGCTTATGTTCAGACACTTGAATCATCTTCCATGGTCTCATATAATGCACTCCACATGCGAGAGTTACTCTTGCACGTGAAGGTTAGTGTAGTGGTTTAGCTCATATTGGATACCATGACAGTACTCATTTTTTCCTCAGCCCCAAGAGTAGACCAGAATCCATCTCCTTAGTGTCGTGTGGCTCTTTTTTGCACTTTCTGCAGTCACAGTTAACTGCACGTACTCCTCAGTGGGCATTCACAGCCAAACATCACCAAGTGTCATATGAAACATTCAAGAGTTTAAATCCATAAAGAAATCAAGCTAGAATCTGAACCACCAGGCAAAAGTGATGACATCACTATCAGGGCTGCATTTGATAAAGTGTTCAGTCCTGTTCAGATGGGTTTCTCCCATTTCCAATGTGTCTGGTAATGGTTTACAGAGCATTAGTTTAACTGTGCCTGGAACTGAACCTCAGCTCTGAAGCAAAAACATTAAACATCAGTTTAACTGAGTAGTTCCCTGTCAATGTGCCTATGAATAAAACCATGAAGATTATTTATGTACATCTGCATTGAGATCTACATAAAATGCATTTTTCCTCTCTTCCCTAGTATAGTTTGCTTTTATCATTTTTTACATTATAATTGATCGACCTCTAGTTTACCATTTTTTGCACTCTTGATGAATTTGTAGTGTGCATGAGTGATAATAAAAATCCAGCCATGAGGTTCTAGAGTAAGTTGTCATTTAAATCCTGGCGTTAGAGGAGCTCCTTTGCTTCATTCCCTAAGCTTTGTTTTCATAGTTCCACGGCTTAGTCTCCAGGTCATCAGTCGACTGTATGCCAATGAAAAATAAGAGTGATTAAATCTCTTCTTGCTTTTGGATTGTTTACTTTTCTGGACTATTTACAACACCTCTGAAGAAGGGTTCCACTGAAGAGGTGTTCCACTTTTTTTATGTTAACCCACCAAGTTACACAGGGACACTTGTGAATACCTTTTAACAATCATACTTTTCTTTCTGCATATATGAGCATTTCATCTCTATTTTTATTCCACTTATAATTTAGATTTGGAAGTACGCCCAGGTGGAGCAGCACTTAGTCAGTCGCCTCTGAAGGAGCGCAGGCCACATACCCTGGGTTCAATTCCCAGGTCCAGGGGGAGAACAACTAAATAAAAGTAAAATAAAATGCTTCTTCCCCCTCTCTCTTCCTGCCTGCCTGCCTGCTTGCCTTCATTCCAAGGCTGAATGTCTTTTTCTTTAAAAAATAAAATTATATTTGGAAACTTTGACTTGTCAATATTTTGAATGACTTCACTTAGCGGCTGTTGTCAGTCGACTGTCTTTTAGACTTCAAACAGTATTTATACATCAAAGACTTGTGTTGAAGATCCAGAACTTACTCCCAAACAATGACCCTTAACACTAGGCAAGGGGTGGGGGCCATGACAATAAGGAAATAGGAAGTAGAAGAATGGGGGAGGGGAATTTTTTTTCCAAGTTTTTATGTTATGACTTTCCTTTTGAATTCCTGAAACATGTTCAAGAGGAGGAAAAGTTGAGAACTGTCATTCTAAACAGATTTTAGAATAAAATCATTTTCATATATATCAAGATAGAGTCACACCTTAAAGAACTATTTATGAATGGTGTTTAGGAATACCTCAGATTGGAATGGCTGAAGAGAAAAGTAACAGTAACATCAAGTTAATATTTCCTAGGTGCAAATATATGAAGAAGACTTCAAAAAGGAGCGATTGGACCGGGAAAGACTTAATCAAGAGAAAGAGGAACTACAGGAAATTAACCAAACTTCTCAATTCCAGTTGAACAGGCTGAACTCTAAGGTATATGTTGAAATATAATCTTGGGCAGCATGTGCATATTTTACTTTTATTTTCCCATTTAAAAAACTTTCAAGATGTTTTTGGCTCCTGTTAATTGACACTGGATTTGGTTTTGTTTTGTTGTTTTTTTGTGTTTTTTGTTTTTTTTTTTTCTTTTTGAGAGTTTAACACCTGGGATGAAATCATTCTTAAACATTCTTGTAGAGTTGAAAACGTCTGGAGATTTCTTTTAATTTAGGTGTATCAAGGAATTACCCAAGAAATTGGATTCCAAAGTTTTTTTTGTAAGATCTATTTCTTTTCATCTTTTTTTTCTCATAATATTTATCTTGGTAGAAGGGGAATTGAACTACTTTGTACTCATTTTTAAATCAGAAACACTCCAGTACAGTGAAGTTGTTTCTAAATTCTTGTCATTTTCTTTGAAGGGCTGTGTTAAAATATCTTTCAAAAACATACATATTTCTAAATTGTATGTATATATCTAGTGAAACCAACAGTTCTGTTAAGTGGTTTCCTAGATTTAATGTAACTGGAGCATTCTCAAGGAAGCTGGAAAATGTTAACCAGTTTATTGGAATAGAATATATTAAATGTAAGCACACTGAAAATTAGGTGTAATAAAATGTATTAAAAGTAGACTTAGGAAGTTGCCACAATGGTAAATATTGATGTTAATGAGGGAAAATGTAGCTGATACAATTTTGGCTTCAAGAAAGAAAATGAACCACAGTTGTTTTTTTGTTTTTTGTTTTTTATAAAATCATGCAATACTTTTCAACAAATAGGAAATTGTGTGGGCCATGCTGTGGCAGCACTAGAGCTTAAAGATTCTTCTTAGAAGAAATTTTAAACTATTCATCATCCTCTTCTTCCTAATGCAAAGTGGATTGTGAATTAAATCTAATTTCTCTAAATTGTTTTTTAAGGATTAATTTGGCATTCCTAATTCTACATGGAAAAATTATTTGGCAAAACCATTCTTTTCCCTAAAACATTGAAAGGAATAAAATAACAGTAGAATATAATAAAATGCTTTTCTGAAAATAATTTATATAACCACCTTGATACAACAATGCATGTGGAAGAAATGAAAACACTTTCTCAATTTTGAGGTCTCACATGTAATCCTGTCTTAATTTCTTTTAAGATGTCACCGCACAAATTATTTTACTTCTTGACATTGCTTATTTCTTCTCTTACAATTAAGTTCAGATTGATGGTGACCACCTACTACTTACTACTTACGTCATAAACAATAATCCAAGAGTAATTTTCACTCTCGTGTCATCTGTAATTTCTAATGGGTCATAAATTTCTGATCAACAGAGTAAATGCATTAAATAATCACAGTATGGTATAATTGCATTTATAGGTAAGAGCTGATCTTAGCGATAGCATAAAAACGATTAACATTTTTTTAAGTAATAATAGTCCACATAGTTCCTAAAATTCTCTTTCACTCCAGTAAAAGAATGACAGACTTCATAAAAAGAGGTGGTGGTTTAGCAATCCATGTTAGATATAGTCCTAGCAGATGAACTGTTGTTTATACTAGAAATGGCATTACCTTATTTGAATTGCATATTATCTGTGATCCAAATGGACAATCTGACCAAAAGTGATTTTGTGTGTAAACTCATTCTGCCACCAGTTGTTTACAGACCAGAGTTTATTTATTCTACCACTGGGCACCCTGATAAGATAGGTAGAATAATGAAATGAAACCTAGTGAGAGATACTTAGGAGTAGGAAGAATGTAGGGGCAAAAGCCAAGTGTGTGTGCATGCTTTGACAAGCAAATTATTCAGTTTCTTTATGTTTCCTTTCTTCATCTGTAAAATGTCCAGGTTGGACTAGAGGACCCCGTGAATGTTCCCTCTTTCTCTGAAACCTCTAATGAAAAATAAGTTCCTTAACCTTTCTCAGTATCCTCATCTGTCAAATGGATTGATGCCTCCCTGGCGATTTCACAAAATTATTCTTAAGGTTAAGTGAAAAACATCTATGTAAAAACATCCAGCTCAGGTCATGGTTCATGGGTATTTCATAAATGATTTTAATCTGTTGGAAGGGAGAGGTGGTAATAGTTTCATTCGGTAGCGTGCTACTTTCAGTTCCTTGTAATCTAGTTTTGATGCTTTCTTTCTGCTATAAGACCGTGAGGGAGCACAAAGCATAAACAAACCAACCCCAGATTCTTTTTTTTATATATAGTTAGAGGACAGAAAGAGCCTATCTCCATCATTCCCAAATTCCCTACAGGTGAATTTACCTACTCAATAAAATTTGTGTCATCCCCAAAGCAATACTCATGCTACCTTCTAGGTCATTCACTGAACATGCACAGGTAGAAAAACCTTGAGTCCTGATGAGCTTATTCCCAATTAAGTCCAAAAAAGGGATGCTCTGTCTTCTCTTTGTTCTAATTTAATGACACACGCTGCATATTTTTGTGCTTCTTGTTGGAGATTTCCTTGTCTGCAATGGCCCCCACGCCCAGTGCTGATGAACTATCCAGGTTCCTACGACAGGAAGGCCTGTATGTGACTCAGGGAGAAAACACCTGTGTTGTATCAACCTCCTTCAGGCATGTGTTACATACAGAGCTGCTGGACGTGAGTTCAAAGTGAATGATCTGAGTAGAAAATAAAATGTCACTCACAGTAACACAGGGAACAAGGTTATGTATAGATCAGTTAATGAAATGATGCATCCGGAGGCTAATAAGAACCCAACTCTGCATTTCCCTGGGAGCATTGATTCAGTATTCACACAGTGATTTTATAGCTCATTCATAGTGTCAGCAATGAGAATTAACTGTACATAGAACACATCAAACTTTAAAAATATGATGTAAAGCGGGAATCTGTAAAATACTGATAATAAATAATGCTAAAGCATTAGAAGAACTCAGTGAATTATTATACACAAAGCATGTAGATCAGTGTCTAAACCATGTTTAAATGCACATACAAGTTTTTAATGAATTGTGGAAGTCTTTGAAAGCATGGCTGACCAATTCCAATCACTTTCAGTCAGCAGTGAAAGCTGTTTCTAATTCTAGCTGTATCTCTATCTACTGACACTTTTATCTTATCGAAATATATCAACTCTAAACAGAATTGTAATGCTCTCAACAAATTAGAGTAAGACTTAAAACTATCCAACTTTGCAAACTTCACCTGAGAACTTCAAGACAGATCCAGTGAGGGTCTTGGAAAACCAACACTTGACTTTTTGCCATAGGCGCCCCTGCTTCATTCCTTAGGTTTTTGAGCTGGTTACTGAGAAAGGCGTCAAGAGTGGTTTTGGAACTAATGAGATGAATTCTTTTTGATAAACAGATACCTTTGTTTTGTCTCTAGATAAAAGCTTGTCAGATGGAGAAAGAAAAACTGGAAAAGCAATTAAAACAGGTACACGGATCTTACCTAATTTTAGCATGCCTTCTGGTCCTGGTTGAATCTACTGTTTAGTTTCTCCCAGAATGGGCCCTAATTTTCAAGTCCTGCTACAGGTGGCCTAGAGCAGCCCATGTTTCTCATGATCCGCTGAAACATCAGTGGGTAGATCATGCTGAGGAACCATCTGTGCCTCTCAACCTTAACACCCATGAAAAACCCAGAACCCGTTTCCAGTAGCACAAGCCTTTGTGTGTGTTCATGCAAATGGAGATTTCTTCATAGGCAAACACCTGGGAAATACGTTTCCTGGCATTCCTACAGCTGCTTACACAATTTCCACTGAAAAACGACATCAAAGACATTTGCCTCTTTTGAAAGTAGGATATCTTTTTGGACACTGAAGCATTCTAGCCCACTGATTTTCGAGTGATTGTTATTTCTCTTAATTCTTCATTTCCTCTCTGAACTTTAGACCATAGACGTTCTGTCTGCAGTTTAAGAAAACCTATTCTATGGCTCAATGACTGGTCCTCCTTAAATGGGGACCCTCTGTAAAGCTAACTTGGAAACATAAAGCTAATTCTATATACCTTTCGAGGGTTTCTAATTTCTTAAGAGAAAAATAATTATCGTTTCACTGTAAGTCAGATTGGGCCCAATTGGTTCATCTGACATCCCATCTATGTTCCAGAGTCATACTGACATACCTACCATGTCTCAGAGTTCATGCTGACATGCTTTCTGTGTCCCAGCGTTCACACTGACACACAAACCATGGCCCAGAGTTCATACTGACATACCTACCATGCCCCAAAGTTCCCGCTGACATACCTACTATGTTGAGTTCGAATGATGTCAGATTTAAGTTAACCCTGGAGAAACCAAGTGCAGTTGTATAAAGCAGGGGTCAGTGTGACTCCCTAATTCACCTACTTTCAGTGATCTGACAGCATTGTTCTCCTCAGATGTATCTCCCAGCCTGTACCTGCAGCTCGGATATCCACCTGCAGAATTTTGGCTTACCCACAGGCTCTGGGGCTATGCAGAAGCCGCAGAAACACCTGGTAAGTAAGAGTTCTCGCTGCCCAGAGAAATGGCTCAGTATTAGCTTTTGAGAGCTAGCATGTCTGTCTCTGGGTTTTGGGTACAGAACACTATTTTATCTCGGTCTCTCATTTGCAGAGTTTCAGTGGGCGATGTACACCATAGTTACACTCTTTGAAACACTCTAGGACATACACATCAATAACTTAACTGTAAGGGAGCACATTGATCTGTAATTCCTTGAACACAGAGATCACATTTTAGACAGGGCGTTTTTCATGACATACCTGATTCTGCTAAAAGGGTATTTTTGTGTATAAAGAAAGCAAAGTGAATCGAGTAAAACCATCTGGCAGATGCCTGTTCCATTTGTAAATTTATATGGCATCATTATGGAGATGGCTTCCTTTGTGAAAATTAGCTTTTGAGATTTTCCCATTGAAAAGATTTTCTTAAAGCAAGCCCCCCAAAAGTGACGCACTTAAGTTTTTTGCCATGACATTGTCTATGAAGGCAAAATGAAATGAACTGAACAATGGGCATTATTTGTGCGTAGCATTGATTTGGACAGTCAGCCTGAAGAAGTCACAGCCATCATGGCCAGCCTTCCTACTCCGTAGCAATATTCCATCCTCACTCCCCCATGACCTGTCTCTACTCTGGATTTTGCCACATAGAGCTGATCTTTATCCAGGCCAAAAAAAAAGTATACCTTTTTCCTTCACGTTGGATTTGCTCAGACAACTCTCCTTTCATTTTTATTAACTGCACTTTTCATTATGCCAAGAATCTGCAATTTTAACTAAGTTTTTCCTAGCAGAGCACAAGTGGAGAGTAGGCTTTTCTTGATGCCTACAAAGTCTTATGCATTTGCTTTGGAGTGTCACCCAAAGCCCTTTTCCCAAGGGAGGAGATAATAGCATCTCTTACTGGCCCCTGATATGACACCGCAGGGGACTGAGAATTTGGCATTTATGTCTTGTTACTGATGGCTCCTTCTCTGCTCATCCCCCCCACATCTTTTTTCTTTATCTTTCTACTTTTTCTTCACCTGTTTCTGTCTTGCTAAGTCTTCAGTGGAAACATTTCTGGGGCTCTCCTAATAAATTTAGCTATTATTCCTTAAAGTATTTGTTCACGATGCAGAAGTCAGTTCCGATTGCAGGAAACATAAAGTGATAGACATGTACTTAGTGCCTCCGGGTTGGGGAACTGGGGACATACGCTTATGAAAAGTTAACTCTAAAGCCAGTGAGTCATTCCAACTTAGCGGGAGGTAGAAGTGACTCTTCTTTGAAACTTCACTTATGGAAAGAAGGTAGAAACCTACCTACTGTACATATTTATCAAAATTTCCCATTAATTTGCAAGAGGTAAGATAGTTTGGATCATGTCAAAGCATCACCAATGAAAGGTCTGCATTAAAAAAAAAAAATTTCCGAGTCACGTACAAAGGCCTTCATTTTTCAGCCATACTCAGTTCAACAAATCTTGGTAGGACAGTAGAATTTACAAAAATATCCAAAACTGATTTTAAAAGATGGCTTCATGTCCCATGCCGATTTCTAAGCCTGAACTCAGGCATATGTAATCATGTTTGTAAAATTCCAGCATATTCACCTTCTTCTGGCAACTCTCCTGGAATATAAACCTGAGGCTCACGTCACTTATCCTATGTGTTATTTGAGACATCTAAAAATAAACAGGGAGATAAAAAACAGAGGTGATCTCATTTCCTCCTTTAGCTTTCGCCTAGACCTAAAGAAGCCAAGAGCCTAGGTGTCTGAGTGGGGGTAACACAGGGTCAGACTGTCCTCAAGGCAGCATTTCTGAGTGTCTTGTCAGGTAGTGGAACATTTCAGCTACTCTCAGTGATCTGACTGCCCTATTAATGCTCCCTGTTGGCTCATTGTTAGAGAAAATGTCCTTGAGTTGTTTTTTCGGGAGGTAATTGAGTAATAGAACAAAAGGTCTGTAAGCCTCTGTGTCTTGGGGCAAAGTAGGAGGCAAAGGTAAGCTTCTGGAGCAAGAGGAACCAATCTCAAAGCTGACAGCTCCCTTGTGTTTATATACAAATATAGTGTGCTTGGGGTTTTGTTTGTTTGTTTTGTTTTTCTCCCTTCCTCTGACCCTCTGTCACAAAACCAGGTCCTTAGGCTTTACACAGCCTGCATCTTAGCCACTGAACCTCAGGACTAAGCCAGCTGGAGTGTGGACCATATAAAGCCTAAGGACCCAGGTTCTCACTGGGAGTGGGGAGGAGAGCTAAAATAATCTATTAAAAAGATGTTCTTCCTCCTCTTCCTTAATTCCTCTCCAAAAGAAAAAAAATGTATAGGGCACACCCTGGTGGAGTAGCAATTAGGTCTACTGCCTCTGGCCAAGCGTAGTCCACATACATCCCAGAGACCATGGTTGATATCCAGGGGTGAGGGGTAAAGGCAGGGCGGAACAACCGAGGTGAACAGCTAAGTACAATAAATAAAATTGCTTCTTCCTCCTCTCTCTCCCTGCCTGCTTGCCTGCCTTCATTCCTGGTTGTACCTTTCCTTTAAAAGCATTGTAAAAATAATAAATAAATACAAAGAGACTGGCCTGGGAACTGTCTGGAAATTCAGGTTGAGAGCTGATGATTTATTTGATACAATTTGTTCGACGTGTCCCCTGATGCTCAGTCTCTAGCTGTACTTGACAGGTGTACACCTAGAACAAAATCTCATGGAAATCTACCTTCTTTTCCCAGAGCCTCCCCAGTCCAACCTATGTGGGCAGCCTGGAGGCGAGGTTCTAGAAACCACACTAAGAGAAAGATTTGCTCTGTTTCCCATTCCGAGCCCCTAGAAGTCATGTGCTGACTTAATGGCTCAGATTTCTTCACGGCACCACGAGACAACATGAAACTTGTCATTTCCCCCCTGCTCTCCCCATCGCTTCCCTGTGGGAGGGCTTCACAAAGAATATTTGTTGATGGTAAATTGCCTTGTTTTACTTAGGGCTACAGTGCTTTGACAAAAGTGTTTATACTTCTGCAGATATCCAAAACACATCTGTTTGGGGGAGGGGGAGCAAACAGGCCCCAGCCCCAAATTAGTAGAAATTCGGACCAAACATGGAGTAGCTTTGGGAGGGCTGGGGGGAGATGGTAGCAGTGAGGAGGGAGGCCAGAGAGAGAGAGCTCCTGCTCGATTGACAGCAGGTTTGGAAAGAAACTCTTTCTCTGTTGCCTGCATAATAAAAGCCGCATCGTGTAATTGTATTTTGAGCGCACCACTGTGCTTCGTTTGAAGTCCATCTTGCTATAATGATGTTTTATTGTCCCACACAGCCAGACCAGCCATGGTATGTTCCTGACCAGCTTCCGCCAGATGTGCAGTACAGGGCACATGGTAAGACCACAGCTGTACTGAGCATTCTTTCATGTTGAGCGTTTAATGGGATCTTTGGGGGCGATGTTTACTCGACATTCGGTCATTCGGACTCGGGGAGGACCGACCGAAACGTTATGGTGCAGACACATCTTTAATTTGATGCACCTGGGGTTAAACTGCACTTGCGAAGACAAAGAAAATGCTCGAATGCAGACATGCATGAAGCTGGGTTCTGGCTTCTGTTCCCACTCTAGCCTCGGAGTCAGTATTCCTTCAGGGGGTTCGAAAGTCAAACTTTCAGCAGGGCTGTATTACAGCAACAACAAAGCTCTGTGCTTCTACTACAAAGGGCAGAGGCACACCCACTCTTCCAGGTGGCCTTTGCAGGACAGATGTTTTGAATGTCGCTGGCAGACAGAGAGAAAACCAAAGGCTCAGAGCTGTCTTCCCTGCTGACTAAATGTCAGACGCCAAGGTGAGGCCAGGGTTAGCCACAACAAGCACCTCTGAATGTGCTGGGAAAAACGAAACTGTCACCTATAAAATACATCTTTAATCTGATTTTTTTCCCCTTGGCCTACCATTCTCCTCCTTTCCAAATTATGCCACAATTTCTATGCTTGTTTCTATGGTGTCATGAGGTGACTCAGAGAGTGAGCTGTAGATACTGGGCTATAATCATAACCCCACTTCTCTCCTCATCACCTATAATCAAAAATCAGCAATGTCTGTTACATGTTTAACAATCTCCTATGACACACACCTGTGACTCTAAATGGTTAACTTTCTGAGATTTTAATCTGGGAAGTAAAGCTGATAATGAACCATATTCCAATTCCAGTCCCTACTTGAAATGTGATCTCTTTGAGCTCAGGGCCGAGATCATTGAATTCTAGTTTTTGTGCAAAGAGTCTGTCATGGAGTAGCAGTAGAGAGTCAGGGAGATTAGAGATAGTTTTGTCGGTCGTGAAAGTCACAAGTCCAAGGGACTGTTCATTGTAGTTTACGTAAACAGAGTCTCGTAGAGTTGTGCAGCATACAACCTGGACAGCTGTACACAGCAACACTGCGAGTGCCAAAGGTCCATTGCTTATGCAGTATCAGAGGATAAAGTGTGAGAATTCTATAATAAAATGTCTAAATATTTACCAGAAAAGCTAAAGGACTTTCTTTTTTCTTTCCTTTATATTACAAATTTAACTACTGATTTTAGTTAGTAAAGTTCTTGGGTTCCTACTATAATAGAGATTTTATTAGAAAGTCATATTATTAACCATAATCATCGCTGCATAATGTGTGTGTGTGTGTTAAGTCCATTATTATATAATTGCTAAGTTACACACAATTATAATTTTCCATTTTATTTTGGTCTGGAATAAATATTAAAGATATTTCTACCTGGAGTTTAATCACCAGGAAGTATAATGACACTGTAGAAGAATTCAGTAATATCAAGAAATCATTTATACTACCGGATTTTTCCTGGATCCATGTTAAAGAAGCTAATAATGATAGAAAATAGAAGTAAATTGTAATGACCTTTAGAAACTAAAATATGCAGAAATAAAAAGTTTAAATGGAAGGTACAAGCAGGAATGAAGGCGAGTAGGCAGGCAGGTAGGAAGGGAGAGGAGGAAGAAGCACTTTAGTTGTTCATTTTGGTTGTGACCCCAGCCCCGGCACGTGAACTGGGGTCCCTAGGATATGTGTGGACTGCGTTCAGGGTGTACTAAAGCCACCAAGTCACCAGGGTGTGCCAGAAATAGAAATTGTATAGTTAGTATATAAGATGTACTGATTTTGTCTGCTAGGGAAGAAATATAATGAATCTTGTGGCATATAAACAGGCTGTGTGACAATATCTACAGAGGTAAAATTACAATAAAAAAATAAACCTCTGTTAAATACCAGCCTAAGGAGTTTAAAACATTATTTCATATCTTCACCACAATGCTCTAAAGCAACTTTCAATATTATACCATTTTACAGATGGAGAAATTCGGGCTTGGGGAATTTTATGCAGCATGGACAGGGTAGATTTAGCCCCATGATTTGATTCCAGATGTATAAAGACTCCAAAACTTGTGCTTTGAATCACAGGCTGTAGTGCCGTTGAAAACCTACCCTTCTCACTGTTAAAAAGCTTCTAAAATGACAAATATAAAATAAGAATAGGGGTTTTAAACTGGCTAGTTACATGATGCTTACCTAACCCTTAATCATCTCTTCTTCCTATGAACTCATAGCTAGATGGTCTGTGTCACTCATTTGCATTTAGTGTGTCACAGGTGAAAAGACTCAGTGCTGTGTCAGAGTAAGTGGGCATTAAAAATGTTATGGATTAACCTGTCCTTGGGTAGCCTTGCTGGAAACTGATGGGGTATGTTCCCACTGGAAACCAGCCCTTCTCCATGTTAACAGCTCTGTATCTGACAGGCTTTACTGCAGCAGAGACAAGGCCTGATTACGGCTAAGGGAGCAAAAAAAGACATTCCTTACTCAAAAATCTCCCTGTTTGGGATTCCTGTGTTTCCTCTTCCAGCTTTCAAATGTGTTTTTATTTCAAAGCCCAAGCCAGGTCATAAAAATTGGCTCTATCTCTGAATCCCCTTCATCACAAATGGCTTCTATGCCATTAATTAGTTTGAGTAGTGATTCTGGCTAATTTTTGCTTTATTTACCATAATGGGAAAGCTCATTTTGATCTGCAGTTGTAATCCAATTTCTCAGAATTCTTCAAAATAATTTTGTGGTACTGATGAGCAAACAGGAGTTTAGAAATCTTTTGATTATGCAGTTATTGTGTTATGGTGTTAGTCCTTTTATTATATGACTAATGTGTACGTCACTTTCAAGAACACTGCTATCCAATGTAAGCTAGGTTTTCAGCTAGAAATATCAAAATTCAAGCAATAGAAGAAAAATGAGTGGAAAGATTAGACTGTCTCTGATAATCTGTAGACACAAACTGTTTCTTACAATTCCTATAAATTGTATTTCTCTAATAAATACTTAAAATATGTCACTTATATTGAAATGAAAATGACCCCTCAGATATATAGGTACTTCAGTTAATATTAATTAGTATGTTGTGCTTTATAGATTGTCCTAGTTCTCAGTGATTATTAATATCCTGTGACTCATGAAAATTTTACTTTTCTGACCCCAATATAGGTAGCACATTATATTTTTATTCTAGTAGCATCCCTCATAATTATTCCTCGTATGACAATGTAACCTGAAATAAAGGTTCTAATTTTTTACATTAAATGTTTGTAGAGCAGTAATCTTGTGACTTTTAAAGGGTACAGTGGGTCATGGGTAATTACTATGATACCCCTCGAACCTTCTTTAACATCCCTGGGGTATGGGGCAAGATTCCATGGAGAACCCTCTATTTGTGTCAATAAACACAAGTTAGAAATCAAGTTAGAAACCGTTATTGTCTATCACCCTGTGATAAACCTACCTGGAAGGCCAGAGTAGATTTAGGATGCTCAGATTCTAGCCAATACTGTACCAAAGCACCAAGACACTGAAGACCTAGGCTGTGGCCGCTCCCTTCTTGTCCCACCTTTCCACTGTGAAGGGTCTTGAGGGGGGATTTCAGGACAGTCCCTGTGACACATCCCAACTTCATCCATATGACCGTTACCACTCTACACACAGCACCGTTGACCAGCCTTTAGGCCTGGGTAAGAGACAGACCCGGAGACACAGTCAAGGTCACTAGAGGAAGGCAGGCTCACTGTGAGAGCATGCCTGGCTAGTGAAGAGGCAGAGCAGGGTCCTCTGCAATGTTGGGACCAGTGGAAGCCCCCTTGCCAGGGACTAAAGCGGTAGGAACCGAGACCACAGTTCACAGTCTCAGGTCAACTAATGTCCAGCTTTGTCCTCAGTTACTGTCTGTGGTGACCTTAGCATGCTTTAGGAACACATGGAAAATCGATGCTTCTTTCAAAAATGGAAAATTCAGGGTTGCAGGTGTTTGATAATTGGCTTTCTCTCTGCATGGCATTCAATAACGGCGTTTTTGATACACTGAAGTCCACAGATTTTAATGCGTTGCCATTTCTATTTACAAATGTGATTTCACAGCAGACATTTTAATCTCATTTCATCTGTTATCAGAATGGGATGCAAAATGATTTCCATGTTTTCAGAACAATTGTGGGTAGTAAAGTTAGTATAACCTTGAACACATGTTATTTGTTTCTTCCTCTGTGCAATGGCAGAAGGCTGTTTTCTGACCATATGGCATGCCACTTACTTCTACACCTTCCAAATTTTTCATGATGCAGAGCTGAACTTTTCCTAATGAGCTGGAGCTCAAGTATCGATACTTGGAAAGGTGTGATTTGTAGGCATGTGAGATTGTGTTGTGAGCAAACATGATGATTTCTTAATAATACAGAAGATCAAAACTAAACTATTATCACTGGCTTTTATTAATGTAATAGCTTACTGAATACGGACTGAATGTTATAACTGGGTTACTTAATACTCATTCTCTCTAGTTCTTGAGGCTAGAAGATTGAAAGAAGGTCTTGGTACTGTCGTGCTCCCTCCAGAGTGTCTAGAGGATGACCCTTCTGTCCCTCTTCCAACCTCTATTAGCTCCAGATGTTCCCAGCTGTGTCAAACTCCTTTCTCTGCCTGTGTCCTCACATGGGCATCTTCCCTGTGTGTCTGGGTCAAATTTTCTTCTTCTTGTAAAGATACCAGTTGTGTTGGGTTATGCTAATCTGGTAAGACCTCATATTAAGCTGATTATATCTGCAAAGTATTTCCAAATAAGGTCACATTCACTGGTACAGGGGTTAAGACTTAAACATATTTTGAGAGGAAGGGATCCAATTCAGCCTACACTAACTAAATGCCAGAAGCATTTCAGGTTATCTAGCAATCTGTAAAATATTACACATAGCATTTCAGAACTATATAATGAATATAAAATCCCATCAAAACCTTATAGGAACCCTATATAAGGGTAGGGTCCTATATAACCCGATAAGTCTATTAACAGATTTAGAAGAGGTGGTTTCCATACTTAGAATACCAGAGTAAAGGAAAGCTCTTAATAAGTGATGTAGTTTCTCTGTGATACTAGTTTCATTCTCATTATGTAACTTTAAAAGAGGAAGGTCTTTGAACAATAACAAAATTACAAGACAAACTTTATAAGGCACTCCTTGGTGGAGTAGTGGTTAGGTCAGTCACTCTAAAGGAGCACAGGTCACATACCCCTGGATTGGAGTCCCAGATCTGAGGTAACAACCAGTGTGAACAGCTAAGTGAAAATAAAATAAAATTATTCTTCCTCCTCTCTTTGCCTGTATACCTGTTTGCCTTCATTCCTGCCTGTACCTTTCCTTTAAAAACAACTATAACAATAAAATCTTAGGAAACCCTATGAAAGGAGTACTGCCCTAGTCCCTGTTTTATAAATGTGGAAACTGTGGAAAAGAGAGGTTAGATGACTTTCAAGTCCACACAAGTAGTTATTGAATAGGACAGAGACAAACTCTGGCCATCTGACTCCAAATTCCATTGTAACCTTGTAACCACTTAGAAATAAGGACGATCGCACGCTATACATATAATAGTAATGTAGTTTGCATGTATTTTATTCCAAGAAATTTTAATATTTCTGTCCTACAAGTCAGAATCTTTACTCTTCAACTTGTGTCTTTTTATAACTGTCTTTATATCTAAGTCTTCAGATAATTTTATATCGGTAAAGTAGCTGGATTTTTTTTTTTTCAGTTCTTAGCAGGATGAAGAGATAAAGAAACCAGTATAACTAATAAAGGCTAATTAAGAGATGGAAAAAACAGAAGGAACTTAGAGACCGTACTTCATAAAATTTTCAATACATGTAGATAAAATATTAACTATTTTTCTTTTATAAAATACATAATTATATTAGCAGTAGGTTAATTTATAAGATAAACAAGTTCAGAGACATAATTTCATGCCTCATTCTATATTTTTAGAAAGGAATTACCGGAGAAATATTTTAATCTTCAGCTTATCCATAAACTCAGTGGTTTTGCTAAGAGAATATTAAATAAACTATAAAGGCATACTTACATGTATATGAAAATATAAGTGGTAAATATATTCCTATTGAAAAATACATTTTTATAATCAAATACAAAAATTTCTAATAACTATATAATAACTATACATTTATAGTTATATTATCACTATTATTACATTACTATTATATTACTACATATATGTATATTACAGATGACTAGTCTAGATGTAAAGATTTATCAGATAGCTAGAGCCAAGATGAGAAAAATGCACACAGTAAGTCTAATCACATGTAGTATACATAGCTAATAGAGGGAAGTATTAATCTGATAGAGGCAGACAGACAGACAGATGTTTGACACAGATAGAACCTAGATGAGGAAAATGTGCACTTCTAGACTAGCCCTAATTCCATCAAGCAAGTAAAATTTCAGTAATTCTCTTGTATGGAACATAAAAGTCTATAGGGAAGGAAAGCAACGTATCTGTTTTATATTGAGTCCCAATTGGGAAAAGCATCTTCTTATGTAGGTTTCCATACAGTTCATGCCCAGGCATGCACAATGTAAGAATTAGAAGGCTTGTAGAAAGCAGGGTCACCTCACTCCTAACCACTTTGCCGCATGGGAACCCGCCTTCTCTTAGTGTCAACTGAATTGCAAATGTAACTGATCTTTGATACAGAGTCAAGACATGACCTCCGCTATCAGGATCCTTGGGGTCCCTTCTGACACTTCACCATTGTGCTAATTAACCTGCAGTCTTGTGAATATAAGAGTCTACAGAGTAGCAGATATCATCAACAATCACGCACACGATTAGTGAGTATAGAGTTCTTCACCAACTAATAAGGCAAAGCCAAATCTTTATATCATTGTGAGGAATCAAGGTTACCTCATGGCATTTCTCTTGTTCTGTGGAGCCGAGATTCCCAGCACAAGTCTCTTCCCACCTTCTCTGCATTGGACATTATGCCTTGCCTTCAAGGAACTCAAGACTCTGCTTTTGTTCATATGTCCATTCTGCCAGGGACCCGCAGGCTCTCTCCACCTAAAACACAGGAATAATGACCTTGCCTCTATACCTATCTCACAAGAGCACTGTGAAAACCATAAATGAACTGCTTTTCCACAATTTTTTTAAGATACCTGGGTAGATTAATGAATGAATGCCTAATTAATTAATGGATTAAGCCTGAACTTCAGATTGGTTAAATCAATGGATTATGTTCCTGGGTTCAAATTAATATTCTCAATATATTAGAAATATTTTTATTGTAATGGCCACAGTTATCAGAAGCCTTTTTTTTTTTAAGTCTGGAAAAAGAACATACTAGCTTCCTGTTATAAAAATGTTAGTTTTGTCTGTCTTTGAAATACCGAAGGCAGGCAGCAAGTACAGAACACTAAACATATCCTAAGTTGTCATCAATATGGACAATGCTTTATTTCTTGGCATTTACATGGTTGTTTGTGAGTTGTTGTTTTTTCTTTCCTATCACCGTGAGTAAACCCCTTTGAGCTTTATTTTGATTCAGTCCTCATTTGTGGCATTCTAGCCTGGTCTGACTGAAAAATACCAAAAATACCATCAGTCTTCACCATCTACAAACACATAAGAAAAACTGGGATCCTCTGAATGGTTTTGACAAAAACATTTAAAAGTAGTTTATTTGGTAAGTCACTTTTCTGGGGGGTAAGTACCGATCCTAACATGACTTGCTTTCATAAGCAAATGCCTGAGCCACCACACCAGGCCAGCAAGAATGAGAAGCCATGTAGAACATTCCTCTTCAGGCATGACTAGAACGAGGCCTCACTGATTTCATAAAGTGGTAAACATATGTCAATGCTTAAAATCATAACCCACCATTTCCCACCTCCTGTTTTCTCAGTGTAAACTTGTGGGGAGTTCATGAATAAAGTATTTCTTTTTTTGCCAGCCCAGAAGTTTATGTTAGCCCTAAGCCAGAGGAAGAAAAATGAATTTAAAATTTTTTCATCTGAAATATTTTCCTGCTGTTCTTCCTAGGTTTCTCCTCAGAAAAGAAAATCAATCAGTAGACGCACGCGCAGGCAGAGGACCACACGCGCCTGGCTGGGTGCCTTTGTCTTTTCTTTTTCCTGGGCCGCATGTCGGCCTCAGCCACACAGCATCTACTCTGTTATTTGAGCCTGGTCATGTTTCCTTCTGGCGTGGAGAGTGGGAAAGGCTTGTGACAGCTGAAGTCCTGTTCAAATCCCAGGAGCTAGCAAGAGACAACCAAACACAATTTCCAGTTTCCTCAAAATGAGATTTGAGCAGATGGATTACGAGCCCCTCCGTGAAACTCTTCAGCAAATTGCTATTGGATTTATGTGGATGATTTCATTATTGCAACAGCACCTCTTTGGATGCAATGACAGTGTATGTTGATTTTCATATATATAGACATAGATATAGATATGGATATAGATGCCCTGGGGCAAACTTTTCAGAAAATGTACATTTTTAACATGGCTCCTATTATTTTTATAGGGGCTTGGTTCACTGGCCAGTTTAAGTAGATCCTAGCTGTGTCATTGTTGGCCTCAGTGGCTGGAGAGGTATCCAGACTTCATTCAATGAGTGGTCCAATCTGAATAAAATGCTAAACTTGAAACTACTCTTTAAGTCGATCTTTTCTTTAAATGACATGAAATAGTGAGACTGCTTCATTTTTAGGGGAATTGATTAGGAAACAGAAGTCCTCATAAAATGATTGGGAATACTCTGCTGCATTCGCTTAGACGTAGAGAAGTAGTTTCACAGCTATGTGTGTTTGCAGTTATACCTGTGTTTTTCCTTCTGTGGATTTCAGTAATTACTAATGAACAACTTAATTCTGACTTCCCAAACCAATTACAATGGAAAGTGAGTGTCTCCAAACAATTTTGATTACATAGTACAGTAGTCTGACAGATTTAAAGATTAAGTGGATTTAGAAGTTCCAACTAGAATTTTCTTTGTGGGGATACAGGAGTGTGAGACCCAGGGATGTCTGTCTGTAATTCTACAAGTTACTAAAGAAAATCAGATATGTTAGCCGAAGAGGCAGTTAAAGCAAACGAACTAGACCTACTGCTAACTATTTAGCTCCAACTTCTAGAAGTTATGTTCCTTAATTACCCCTCAAACTTTTTTTTTTTAATTTTGGGAAATACTTGAAATGTTATGTAATAAGAAGACGAGTTTGAGAAAATTAAATAATTTCAAAACCTCAAGTTTTGGCTACACAGACACAATTCTTGGGAATTATTCTCCTGTTACGTGAATTCTCTAAACCCTTATTTTGCTACCACTTATTAGAGAGTCAAGTTGTTCCTGGGCAGTTCTTAAGTATAAGTAAATCAGAAAACAGTCAAGTTAAGTCAGTTGCATTGAAACCTTTGGAGAAATATGAATACATTTCCATTTCCTCCAGTTAGTGAAAAAAAAATTCAATTCCTAGTGGTTGATTAACTTTGCCAATGGAGATGTGCCCACTAGAATAAAAACTGATCATATACAAGTATCTGCTGATAGGCTTGTGATAGGTCAATTCAACAGCAGTAAATTATGATTTAACCATCCTATTACTATGACTGATGTCATCATCTTACTAATTAACAAGTTGCCAAACATTGGCAAGATTGTGCAAAGGCTAATGTAATGGGAGTAATTCCAGTTGAGGTGAGATATAACTTAATTTGAACTCCCAGTGGGTGATACCAATGTGGGAAGAGAATACCTTTCCCAGATTACAACTGCAGTACTGAGAAGACAATTGACACACCCCTGGCCTGAGAGTCAGTCCACTCCCCTGTGTCTCTTTCCCCATGTCATTTGTTCGGGGACTCCTTTGTTTCAACTCTTTATAAGGGTATAAGGACCATACCCCTCCGCTGTGGAATCTGCTTCATTACCACACACAATTTGTGGAATAGCTGTGTCCCTTGTGGAAGGAGGAAAGTCATTTCACATGGAAAGGTAAGACTACAGGTTTTAGGTTCTTGATGCTCACAGAGAATTTTATCTTTGACTTGAAGGTGTCACATGAAGAGCACAGTATATTCACTTTGTCTAAGCAGAAGACCCAAGACTTTTGAGTCAGAGACAGAAAACTTCATTACTCATAGGAGTAGATTAGTCACAGGACCACCTCTTCTTGTGCCAGATATCGGAGCCTGATTCCCACGGGGTGAAGTGAAGAGGGTCAGGTGATACCTACCCATGCAGAGACTACATTTCAGGAAAGGAACCCTGAGTTTAGGGAACACACACCTTCAATAATGAGCAGTAAGCCTGCCCGAACTTTGCTCTAGAAAAGACATTACCTTCATTATACCGGCCAGTTAAAACTCTCTGCTATTTGCTCCTAAAGAAGATATTATCTTTGTCCTCCAAGTCCTTTCACTATATAAACATTTTTGAGAAGCTAATCCAGATTGACCATCCTCTGTAGATTCCCTGTCATCCATGGGAAAAATGCAGTATCCCTACAATGAATTCCTTTTCTGGTTGTGTATAACATTTAATCATAACTTTGTATAGGTTTAAGGTATGCATCGAGGCATATCAGCCCTGCAAATACCACACTGTTCGCCACCAAAAGTTCACTCCCATCCTTTACCCTGTAACTGACCCCTCTACCAAATCCACCAGGTGATGGATTCTTTAAGTCAGTCAGAGTTAGCTTATTTAGTTTGAAACAAAAGAATCTTAATCACAACAGTGGTAGCTAAAGCTCAGGGTATGTGAAGGGTAGAGAAACATATACAGGCACATACATATATATTTTCTTTAAGAAATCTGAAAATGGACAGTAGGACTAGTCGTTACCTTAAAATGACATAGTCAGACCCAATATAATCATGAGTTAAACAATTCATATATTATTCTGGCCAGACTGACAAAATATTACCCTGGATCATTGTTCAGTAGCTCTTACTATATTTTAAAGTGGGAAACACCATAATAAAAAGTAAAATACAATTCTTTTGGAATTCTCTTCTAAACCTGTCAGAGCCCCTTAAGACATTTTAATGAAGCAATCTTGGGAAAAGCTCCAATGAACTAAAACCACCAAAGCCCATGTCTAATTTCCTTATTTATTTTGCTCAAGTGCTTACTTGCATGTAACTGATAATTTACATTTTAATAGGTTGTTAATAAATAAGTCGTAGCAAATAGAATTCCTTTGTGTAAGAACCATACCAAGTGAGTTTTGCTTTAAAAAAATCAGTGGGCTAAGGCTATTTCTTTCCAGGAAAGTTAAACTCCAGCTTCCAGAATAGACTACAAGTCATTCTGTGATAAAAATGTTAATTTATATACAGAGTAGTTCCTCAATGAGAAGTCAAGGCAAAATTCTGATGGCTTTAAATTTTTCTGAAAGTAACTGGACAATCGATCAGTTCCACACATATCCTAACTATCATCTTTATCAGTGTTCTATTTTGGATGCTATCATTTATCAGTGACATATAATATAAGCTATTATGTTGTTTTCATGAAACTGTGTGATGTGTGCAGTCATGGGGGAGGCAAAGCAAAGAGAGGAACTCTATTCCTTCAGTTGTGTGAGGAAAACAGCTCTAGTGTCAATGGGGAGGATGCAATGAAGCCAACAGATAGATGCTCTTAATTACCAACATATTCTGTATTCACTATCTCTAGCAATTTCATCTTTAATCTAGAAAGTACAGGAGATAGTCAAAATGTGGCCATTTAAATTCAGCAAAATATTATAATATTCAAGAATTTGAGCAAATGTTTGTAATTCTTTTCATTTAAAAAGTATTTCATTAATCAGCAAATTTTAGAACCATTTTCCCCAAGAGGGATTATTCCTAGTTCTCTAAGTTTCTCACAATATGACAAATATATCTTTCCCATAAAACATGCAAGGTCAATTCTAGGAGATAGGTTAGTTGCTCAGAATATTTACATAGGCAAAATGGATTCTTTTTTAATAAATGAAAAGCCCAAGTTTCTAACATAAATTTTTAAAAAAGTGTTTGCAGTCTTACGTTTTTTTGAGTGAAAATGATCATTAGCAGTACTTGGTCAACTTTTAAGTTGACCTTTGGACATTAATTTTTGTCTCCTCACTAAACAACTTAGCATCTATTTCTTTCACTTCTTCTGAACAGTAAGGAGACTGTGTGTGCTAAATTGATTGTTTCATTTTCCTGGAAAGCATCAGGTGAAAATAAGTGTGTTTTTTTGCTTTTACCAGTAGAAATAGTAAGTTGTTTAAGAGTATTTATCACAAAGTCCTGCCAGACACATACTTTCACCAAGTAAGAATGTAATGAATAACGCAGTCATATTTTATACAAAGATCACAAGATTTAGAGGGATAGATCCCAGTCTTAACTGCACCAGGTGTGGAAGTGGACAAATATGCTTAATACTAGTGACTGTTGGTTTCCATAAGTGAAAATGGACAATAAGAAAACAATCTCAGAAAATGTTTGCACAAGTTAACTTATACCAACTATGTAATGTTTAGCACTTCCCTGATATCGAATATATGTATGAGTTCCCTTCTGCTCACTGTGACAGTGAAGGAGACTTCTCTAGAGTAGCATTTTCTACAACATACATGGTAGGAAGAAATAGGAGCTGTGTAGGGAGGATTCCTGTCCTCATTAGTGTAAGAAATGCTTATTCTGATCCAGTTTTTACCGTAGGGTATCTCAAAACTTTTCATGAGAAACTGCAAGATTCACAATGTGAACTAAAGAGAACATAATTAGAATTAGCACAAGAATTAGATGCTACTCAAAGATTAACCTTTGCCACAGGAGGCATAAAAAGGTTTATTCTCTAGTGAATTTAGATATATTAGACTTATTAAGAGATTAAACCAAACATTGAAAGGGTTAGCAGATCACACTACCTGAAGACACAGGATTAGCTTCAGTAGGAAGGGACAGTTTCAAGGTATCTCAGGTCAGGAAAGGAGTCGACCCACAGAGTGGGGGGTATTAACCCTAATGGACATAGCTACAGATGGTCGGGGGAAGTTGAGCCCTGTGAATGGCTGTGTTAAGCCAAATAGAAGGTGGAGATACAAGGGTAAACCAATCTCCATGGAAACCCAGAAAAATCCAACAAGGAATAACAATGGTGTTCAACTTGAAACAACGGAAGATGGAAAAAAGCAATCCCATCAAAAGGGCTCAGCCTGATCCAGACAAAACAAACCAAAGTAGAAGAATATCTGGTCACATATTCTGGGGAAAAAATTGTATTACAAACAGATAATTATAAAATATAAAAATTGTCATACAAGTTTCCAGGATAAAAATATCAGTTGTTCTTCAAAAGAATAATAGAGGAATCCCAACTCATCCTGGACAACCTGATCAGGAAGAGAACGGAGTAGCTCTTGTCTGTTTTGAAGGCACTATACTTTCATTTTTTCCTTTATCTTTTCCATCCTTTTTCAGGTATCAATGTGTAAATATATTGAAATGAAATTAAAATTGATATAAATGACTAGGATGTCTGTACAATTTACGTGAAGGTAATTATAAACACCTTCTTTCTTAGTAACATATTTACATTAAAAAAATTCATTAACCTGCTGCCATATCTAGGGTTAGTTACACTATCACAACTCAAGGATTCTACCTCAAGTTTATTCCCCAGTCTTGAAAATCTGAAGATTTATTCATTTCTTAATACAGAGGTCACAGTTCAAAGTCAAGGGCAACTTGAGTTGATTAGTGTTTACTTTTGAAATCTAAGTCAATTTGACATTTGGGTGATCACGCACAATCCTATTCATAATTTTTATTCTAATTTGCAATTCTGAAGAATTTCAAGGACTCAGTTTCTAGTTTCTCACATTTACCTCCTTTAGAAAAAAAAAATCACCTAAGTAGACACAAAATCACACTGATCTGATTCAAGGTGCCCTTGATTTTGAACTGTGACCTTTATATTAAGAAATGAATAGATCATCAGATATTCAAAACTGGAGGACAAACCGTGGCTGTGGAGTTGGCATCTACCAGAACAACAGCGTTTTATATCATGTTCTAATATGTAGGCCTCCAGGAGAAGCCAAATTTACATAGATCGGATTATGTAGAGGGTTTCTGAAGTTCTGAGAATATTCCAGAATAAAACAACCTCAGGATCCTTCTTGATATTCATATTTGTAAGGCACCTCCAGTTTCCAAAAGACAATCAAATTACCAATTCATTGCAATGGAATAAGCATCCTACTTTCTAATTCAATTTCAAAATTTTAAAGTACAGATACTCCAAAGATATACCAAAGTTATGTGCTCAAGTAATGAGAAATTAATGGTAAGATGCTTATAATCTAAATGCTTTTCCTTTATAATAAATTTATTAAAAACTATATACCATCTTATATTAAACCATATATATGCATATATATCTTTTTAAGTAGAGTGTAAAATCTAAAATAGTCAGATGGACAATCAAAGAATTCCAACATAAATTTAACAATAGAAGAGCTAAACTTCTAATTCATTTTCTTCTCCTCTAGTAGCTTTCTTAAAGTTCTTTTGCACCAATAAGCATACCAGTTGAATGCCTTTCAGATTCTTTATAAGGGAAGCCACATGGATTGTTAGGAACATTATATGGTAGCTTGTGAAAGATGGCAAGAGTCATACCTGTGTGTCATGTGTGTTCTTGAGCTGAGGACTCTGGCATAAAAAGTAGAACTCAGAGTGTGGTAAGCTGGAAAAAAAATTCTCCCTCTCTCATCTAAGCTGGTATCTGTAATCTTCTGATTTTACCTCTGATTTTAGGTTCTGGGAGTCAGAGTAAGAGGGAGTTGGCAGAAAGAGGGAGGCAGGGAGTTGATTGGTGAGAGAGAGGAAGGGTGGCATTATACAGCATCTTCCATTTGATACTCTAAGAGCAAAACCAATCCATTTCCCTTTATAGGGAACCCCAGGAACATTATAGTCAGAATCAAACCAAGTTTCAATACCTCAAAGTGTTGAGGTCATCTATGGTAAATCAGTAGTCACTACTATCTTTACATCATGGCCATCAATCAGGCCAGCAGAGAACACCTTTCTGAGAAAGGCTATCGCCATGGCTCTTCATAAAACAGGAATCATCAACTTCCTTTGGCAATTCTAGATCTCAGCCTACAGCTCACAGCTCAAGAAAGTTCTCTGAGTCCCTTACTAGTATCGGACTGGCTCCAGGAGCCCACATCGAAAGGGACTATCTTCACTCTGCTACAGTAGCATTCACTGAAGTCACTGGATTTTCTTCTTTGACTCTTCACAAACTTTTAAAGAAAAAAATGACTTTTCTGTCTTCATTTTTTCATTCACTTGCTATCACTAAATGTGGTTTTGTGAAGATAATTCTTGACCGAAGACCCCCTCCTATAGACCCAGGAATATTCGACCCCAGCGTCCTCTCTTACAAGCTCAGGGCCATGTTCCTAAGCCTTCCACTTGTTTGAGAGCAACTCTCTGAGCCAGACAGGCTCCCCGAAGTCAGGGAGGAACCTCAGAAATTTTTGAAGAGAAAATAGTGCGAACCAGTGCATTTACCCAAATCTTGAAGCCTGTGAAGATGCAAAAAGTATAGCACAGAGTTCAGAAAATATGGCACCCCGTGGACTTCTAAACAAAAATATTTTAAAATACATTGTAGCTGAAGAATATATTATTAAATAGATTTAATGAATGGTAAAAAGAAAATTATAAAGCCCCTAAAAACAATATTTAACATAAGGGTAGAAATAACTTGAAAACACCAACAGATTTGACCTACGAACTGCAATTATAAGTATGTAAATATGAACAAGGAAGCCATGCACATGTACCATATATATAAACATTTTAAAACACCAAAAAGATGTAAATAAACTAGGAAATCATACATCAAATTTGATGAACAATTGGTTCACATGCTTAATATGTAGAGTGTTAACAAGTAAAAAAAATACATTTATTTAATAAATATTTGTTAGGCACTTATTTATAGTCTATACAATCTATAATGAGCCCGGCATTTTCATGAACAGACGAGCGTGTTAATCAAGTCACGTTTTCTGGAAAACTATTGATGCCATGTATTACATTTATACAGCACTGCTAATCTTTGATCCAGTAAAGTCCACATCTAAGAATCTAACTTAAAGAATCAGTGATGTGCTAAAAGGTTTATTTGAAAACAGTTAAATGTATTAAGGTGCATCCATGTAGGTAAGAGTGGTTTTGTCACCATTTAAATTGTTTACAAAAATTAATGTGATAGAATGTTAATAGAATTTAAGTAAAGGAAAAGTAACACTAGAAATGTATTTAGTCATACAATTTAGGGTAACAATATGCAATTTTGCCTTCTTAGAAAAAGAAAAGATTTTATAACTCAATAGCTTAATATGACCTTAACTCAGGAGACTATTCGTAGTCTTTATTCATCTTACTGTGAACAGTTAAACATTGCAATATTAATATATTTCAGTTAAGGGTCTTTCCCCGGTTTATACTAATGCTGTTAATGTAATATCTAGCTTGTGCAAAATTACCTTTTTTCATTCAATCATTTCTCAATTTCAAAGTATACTTTGCTTCCAAAGTTTTTAGGTAAGGGATTGAAAATCTACATATTATCTTAATTAGAAAAAAAAAAAAATCTCGCTATGTTCACCTAACTACTCTGAGTAAAAGCCAAAGGCGTGTTTTCCCAGCTGGAGGGTAGCAGCTAATCTGCAGTTTTGAGCTACGCTTGGCTATTTGCTATAATAATACACCCTCCCATGTTTTCTGTTCTCATTTTTGCTGACCTTAGTCTATGATTTCATTCTAATCATTTGGAAATTTTGAAATGGTCTGTCTATAGTAAGTTTACATCTAAATCCATTTGTTTTCCAATAAAGCAAGGAAGAACACAAAAAGCTTATATGAGAAAAAAAATCTGGAGATCTAGCTAGCTACAAATCAAATAATAGATTCATCTATGGTCTATTTCATCTCATTCCAAAGCTAGTCTTTGAACTTGGAAATTTGGCCTAAATTTCAGCATCTTTCCTTATAGACGGGTTTCAGAATGTTGACTGAATTGTAAAGCTCGTGCTAGTGATTTGTTGTCTTACATGATAAAATCGAAGGCAAGTTGCCAAGCAAAAACCTCTCCAAGTCAAGCTAAATTTTAAGTTCTAACAAAAAGAAACAAGAAATTTTGAAGAAGTGCCTGCGATGGACAAACAGATGTTGGTCGTGGCTGTTTGAGAACTTGTAGAGTCTTTTCGATGGGGGAGGTTTCTTCAAGCATCGCTACCTATTTTCAAAGTATCCAGGATGATGGAACTTCTGACATTCCCCAAATTCTTTTTGACCATGTTTGTTATATCCCAAACTAAATATGTCCTCTTCTTTTGACTGGGAATAGACTATACAAATGAGGATATTGGGGTAAATTCAGGTGAAAAGAATGTTGAATAAAATTCCGGAATGTGATCTTCTCTCACCTTATCTCTGAGCCTAGATCAAGAGCTGAAACATTTTCTTATCTTTTTCACGAGAGACATGAACTCGATGCAATAGTTCTTAAAGTTTTTCACTGAGGACCAGACATAAAAGAATGTTTTGGGAATGCCAACAC
Source organism: Solenodon paradoxus (assembly GCA_004363575.1). Classification (NCBI taxonomy): domain Eukaryota; kingdom Metazoa; phylum Chordata; class Mammalia; order Eulipotyphla; family Solenodontidae; genus Solenodon; species Solenodon paradoxus. The sequence continues at coordinate 296,950 of RJWH01001017.1, read as the reverse complement.
TTTGGAAGAATTTCATCATAGATTAAAAATATCAGGTCAGTTTTTCAGTCTAAGTCATGATATATATTGGTTTTCATATACAAATGTTGAACCATTAAAATGGACATACCAGGACAATTCATACCTTTCATTTTCTGTGACAACCTATACTCATGATAGACCATATTCTTCCTTCGGTAGTTTTTCATGTATGATTGTATTTATTACATTCTGTTGTTTTAAATTTACAGAATAGCTTCCTATTCTAAAATCTTTTAAGAATTTGTTTCTCAGGATGTTAGACTGCAATATCACACATCGTCAGCAGGGGCCACCACTTAATGCAACGTACTAGAATGTAAAAATTCTTAGTCCAGAGTTTGTAAACTTGAAAAAATATTTCAAAATGAGTGCCATACATGTCATAGATGCATAAAGTAGCTTCATTTAAAATAGGTGAATTTCCATTAGGAATCTAGAAAAAAGACAATACAGATGAATGCTGTATAGAAGGCTGCATGAAGTCTCATGAAATCAATGGAGAAGGAAGGATGGAAACTTCAGAAAGGTATCCATTATTTTCCTGGACTTTGGGATACCAAGGTTGTCATGTAATGGCTTATGCCCTATTTGACTTTGCAAATTTTAAAATAAAAAGGTAAGATTGTTGCCTGATGTATTAAAATAATTCTTTTTAAAACAAAAGGATAATGGCCAAGTGTTGTGGAAAGCACATGGAATTTAGAGTCAGATCTAAATTCAAGCCCAGCTCTTCCTCAATGCACTATTTGGACAATCAAGGAAATCGCTTTGCCATTTGTATGTTGATAAGTTACAGAATCCCTATATCTTAAGTTCAAGGCTTACACGTCTGATTGATGGGGGAAGATAATAATACAGGCAAATCACATGCGCACATGAGGCATTAAAAAAACAATAGTTACTAGCAGTGATATGTTTCAGCAAAGGCTCAGAAATTTGACTAGCACTATGGCATAACTATGGTGTGTGGAACATTATTATTAATGGAAGTAATGTTAGAGTTCATTTAAATTTATTCTAATGCATATAAAGCTAATATTTAAGAGGTAAATATATTCTCATATCAAACAAAGTTCTACTTAGCTTTTCTATTCTCAAGTTGGAAATTAAAAATGCATTTACTTAACCTAGTGACAAAACGTGAGGGCAGGGAAAATAGATTTTTAATTTAGAAATGCTACCAGAAATGGTATTCAAAGCAAGGGTTCCACAGTTCTGAGTAGGCACCCTTGCTCCCAAAACACCCACTGGCTCCCAAGCTAGGCTCCCCTTCCCCATGGAGTATCACTGTGGGTCAAAATTTCAAGGTTAAAGAAATGAAGAAAAAGACATTTCCTAACCCCACTCCTAACCTAGTAAATAGCTTCAAGCTAGAGTTCCTGACAGAATATTTCCAAGATCTGGAGAAATTAAAGAAGATATGTGGTGGTGCAGTTATCATATATGTATATAAACATGTGTGATATATATGTGTGGTGCATTTATCATATATATGATATATATGTGTGGTACATTTATCATATATATGACATATTATATGTACATAATGGAATGCTATTCAAACATGACTCAGCTATTAAAAAAGATAAATTCTTGCCATTGGCAACAACATAAATGGAACTGGAGGGAATTTTGCTTAGTGAAATAAGTCAGAGAAAGACAAAACTTTATAATGTCATTCATATGTAGAATATAGAGAAACCCTCAAATCAAACAAAAATAGGCTTTTTGTCACAAGGGTCAAATTAGTGAGAAGGGAAAGGGATGCAGGCAAATCAGGTAAAAGGAAACAGTCACATGATGGAGAGAATTGCACTCGGGTGGCAAACTTCATATATTCTACACAGATGTTGATTTACAGTGATTTGCACCTTAAACCTACAGCTATGATGCAATGTTCCTTCAACACAATTTTTCAAAACTGATAAACAGAGGTCTGCAGAGGTGACATCCTCACCTAAGAACGCCTCAGAAACTTCTTAGTAGACTTGAACCTGACCAAGGCAAATATGGCAGATCCCTATTCAAACATGACAAGTCACAGCCACCATCAACAGAGAAGTCCTGCCAAGTGGCTGTTGATCCAGATGCCAGTATGAATGAAGCCCTTTGAGATCTGGTGCCAGAAGTTCAGTGATCTGAGGCCTTCCTTTGTTGATTCCAGAGAGCCCATCTTTCATCAATCCCTCTGGAATCTGTGCTTACCTAGCTCTCCTCCATAGGCGGAAGGGAGAACAGCTACCCTCAAAATACTTATACTGAGATGGTGGGAAGAAGGCTAATTGAGGTGCCTTTGTGTGTAGAGTTAAACAACACTCTCCGTTGGCCTTAGCATTTTGCATTTATATGGACACATTCAAGACACTTGTACCACACAGGCATAGCATGTCACCAGAAGGGAACAAATGAATGTATTTTCTGCAACGATAGAACCATAACCAAAGGGTGCTGTGGAGGCTGGGTCACATTGATCTCAGCGAGTCTTTATTATGCCATCTGGCTCCTTTTCTAGGGCTCCCTCAAAAGGGATATCCCTAACTAACCCATCAGCGCCTTCTCTCCCATACATCAGACCACGTAGAAACAACAAAGGAAGGCAATTGTGCTGATTTTCTGTGGAAGCCCCCATACCAGGCTTGTTAGCAGAAGCTTCCTCCTTCACCCAGCCTGCCTGGCCTCCCTTCGCAGTCAGGAGTCTTCATTTAAGTCCCTTTTAATGAGAGGAGCTCAATAGTCCTGACCTTCCTCTTAAAGGGCTGAATTCCACTCTCTCCCCACAGCTCCTTCCCACAGCATTCCTAATAATATCTTGCTTTCCTATGCTACTTATTCAATGCCTCCACATTTTATTTTCAGAACCGAACAGTGCTGCGTTTTGTGTTTTTTGTTTTTCTTCTTCAGAATATCAGGGTTATCTTACATGCATCCCATTTGAAATAGGATCTCACCACCGATTGCATTCCCAAATTTGCTTGTAGAATGAAGGGTACATATCAAGAGGCCACTGTTTGTAAGTAACATAGACGAATGAAAGCTGGGTCACTCCCTGATATATATTGGAAACTCCGTCACCACCGTAAGCTTTTGCCATAGTAGTTCTGAATCCTTAGCATTTTGTCAGGCGAAAGCTGTTACTGAAGAGATATGTTCAAGCAAAGAAAGAGGATGGTGTGCAAAGGTTATTTTTGTTTCCAAAGATTTCAGTGATTTATTTGGGGCTGAACAAGCCACTTCATGCAGGAGTGCTTAAATCATGCCGGGTGAGCTCAGCTTGCTGAAGCTCAGTGTGGCTCTTTTGATTTAAGATCCGTACGAGTTCCCAGCCCTGCTTCTGGCCATCACCGGGAAGTCTATTCTGTGTTATTCTCTTTGTGCTTATTTCCAACAGACAGTTTTCTTCAAATATGGCTGACAGGTTCAAAGATATTGGTAACACAAATTTTGCTCTGAGTCAAGACCTTGGAATAAGTAGATGTCCTCAAATTTACCATTAGAGAATTTTTGAATAAAATATTTTTTTAAAGAGGTGTTGGTTTATAATATGATATAGAAGGGAATCTTTTTATCATTTAATAGAACTTTTTTTTTTTTTTCACATCCTCCATTTCCTTGGCCTGACCCAGTCTTGCCTACAGTTCTAATCAACTCTCTGCCCTGGAGGTAAAATGTGTGAAACACTTGTATGTGGTACCTGCTGTTTTGTGTGTGAAGTCTTAGACACCAGACTGGGAAGGACTGACAATATCATTTAGCATCAGGTTTTATCACAATGTCTTGTGAACTGTTCAAAAGCTGTGATGTTTGCCACGTAAACTGATTTCTTCACTGTCAGAGAAGACATTATGACTGGTGACAAACACGGCTTCTCAGAGTGTGGTTCCCAGACCAGTAACAGCAGCATCAGCTGGGAACTTGATAGAAATGAAATTTTTCAGGTCAGGTCCCCTGAAGTTGAATCAGAAACTCCAAGGGTGGGAGCCTACTGATCTGTTTTAACATTCCCTGCTGGGGTCTGGATGCAGGCGATGGTTCACAGTGCTTAGCAGAGATGTCACCTGCATGTGAACTGATATGGGGAAGCCAGCATCTCTCCTGTGCTTCCATCAATTCTGGGGAAGCCAGCGTCTCTCCTGTGCTTCCATCAAGTCTTCGCGAAGAAAAAGGTTTTGCTAAACATTCTTCTACCTGTTGTGTGCTGTTCTCAGGACAACTCGAAGACACCTGATTGGTATGATCTAGAAGAACTTCCATGATCTTTGATACACCATCTTTGGTCATTACTACAGAAATGCTAAATTGCAGTATTTTCTTGTTCTTGCCAAATCCATTTGAATACACTACTCAACTCTGAAATGGAAAGTTGAGAAGAAAGGGAAGAAAAACTCTGCAGTGGGAGCACCACTTGGCTCCTGGGAAGTAACCCAGGCTCTGAGCCTCTTGTAAATATTAAAAAAAAAAAAAAAATCTACTGCTATGAGATTTCTTGTCTGCATCACTGAAACAAAATCTCTTATTGCCCAAGAACTCCAGTCTTTGCCTGAGTCTTTCTTCTTAAGCAAGGTTATTTTTGTTGTTTCGGTTTTTTTAAATCCTCTCTAGTTGATTCTAAATATAGACATTCTCATTGTCTTTTCTGTTGCTTATTGATTTGATGGGCAGGTAATTTGCTTTCATCTTTTCCCATTAATCTTGAACCAGCAAGTGATCCAGTCATCACTGCCAGACTGTGGGTCCTCTGTGGTCCTACCCATTATTCATTCATTCTCTTCCATCCAGGTCATTCTTTCATTAATTTCCTGCAATCTCCAAATCTTTGGTCTTTGTCTTCATTTATATCTGTTTACTCTGTGACAACTTCCCCTGGTCTATGACTAGGTGAATGAGGCACTTACAGGGACAGGATGGATCCTTTGTGGGAAAAATTAACAAGGATCTCCCTGTGGAGGACGAGTGGTGTCCTGAGTGTGAGAGACCACAGAGAAGCCAGGCTGGTCAACACAGAGTAGTATGTCCCCATTAATTGTGTGCCTGACCATTCAGTAACATCTCCGATTCCATCTCACACACCCTGTTTTGCATGTCACCTCACACACCCTGTTTTGCATGTCACCTCCAGTCTCTGATGTCTCTAGACACAGGGATGGCTCATGTACAAAGGAAAGATCCTGTGAGGACACAAAGATACATGCCTGTGTGTAAGCTACAAAAAAAGTGGTTCCTCTGGGCAGACAATGTTAAAAAGACACACCCGTAGGGCAGACATGGAGCAAAGGTACCCAATTTCACAGACAAAACACAGAGAAGAGTCCCTTGCCTTTGGCTGAGGTAGCCCTCAGGGCTTATAAAGTGTGATAGGGACTGGATTTCAAGGTTTATTCCCCCCAACAGTGCACCCTGGTGCCTTTGGTTCCTGGTAGCAGTGCACAACCTGGGCCACTGTGCTGTTGGTCTTTCCCCTACTTCTTATTGCACTGCCTAGTTCTCAAAGTCCATTCCTGGACCAACAGCACCATCACTTAGAATCACGTTAGAAACACAAATTCTCGAACCCTACTACAGACCTCCTGCTTCAGCAGTAGCAGTCTGTGCTCAACATGATTCTGAGATACAATAAACCATCTCCAAATGATTCTGATGTACATTACAGTTTGGAAACACTGCCTGACACATAATAGGTTCTTAATACATGTTTGTTGGTTAAAAGAATAAATGGCTTTCTCCATCACAATTAAGCTCAAGCATCCTTCCTGGAGAATAGCCGCTTCCTGCCAGCCCCCATCTCCTCTGGTTGAGCCCGCTCTGCTCTCACAAGACTGTGCTTGGAAGTGCAGTGCCATTCAGTGCACACCAGAGGATCAGTGCCCTCCTTGTCTTTCCCGGACTTATAATGTTCAGACTCTGCTCTTCGACTTTTCTGGATATGCAGGCCCATAGTTAACTGCCCACCGCTGCTTCTGATTTCTTTACAGAATCTTTAGCCATTCCTCATCTCTCTCTCATCTTCAGTACAGATTACTGTCTTTCTTTTAAAGAGGGTGAAATGTACATAGCATTGTACCAGTTTAGCCATTGTTAAGTTTTTGATTCACTGTCATGAAGTACATTTGCAATGGTGTCCAATCATCATCACTGTTACCATAATTTTTCACCACCTATACTCCTTAAACAATCAGTTTTTCTTTCCCCCCAGCTACACTAGCCTCAATCTCCTTTCTGTAGTTATGAATTTTCCTATTCTAGGAACCTCATATAAGTGGAATCATAAGATTATGTGTCCTTTTAACCTTGACCTTCACTGTTACGGGAATGTAAATTAGTGAAACTTCTTTGGAAAACAGTTTAGATTCCTAAAAAAAAAAAAAAAGATGGATCTACCATTTGATCCAGCAATCAATCCCACTCCGAGGATAAAAAGTCTAATCAGAACAAATGTCTGCACCCCTATGTTCACAGCAGCACAGTTGACAACAAGCCAGACATGGAAACAACTTCAATGCTCATCCACAGGTGACCGATAAGGAGGCTGTGGCCTAGATACTCAATGCAATTCTGTGAGCATATTTAAAACGCTGAAATTATACCCTTTGCAACAATCTGAATGGAGCTGGAGGGGATCATGTTAAGTGAAACAAGTCAAGTCAGAAAGAAAAAGAAATTTTACAGGATTATTTTAACCATTGTGGAATAGGATGAAACCAAACACATATATAAACCCCAGCGACATCCACAGATACAAGGTGGGGAGAGGGAGGGAAGGAGAGGGAGTGCGATGGTGGTAAAGGCACTGGGTCTCTGGTGGAGGGTGAGGCATACAACACTCAGACTGAGAAGTGAGTGCAACATCTTAGAGTATGGATTTGTAAACAATAAACAAATAAAATTACATTATTCCCCCCCCAAAAAAAATAGAAAAAAATTCCCTCTGTATCTGACTTATCACTTGTGTTCATGATTCATTCTTATTGTAGTATGTATCTGAATTTTAAAGGCCTGTTAAAGGCTAATAGTCCACTAAATATAAAGACACCACCGACAGGCGGAGGGACCCTGAAGTCTCTCTACCTTTTAGCTGCTGTGAATGCTGGTTCTCTGAACAGTAAAGCTAGATCTATCTAACATTAGACAGTGGTTTCAACTCGTTTCCAAGAAGCAGCTCTTCATTTTCTTTGCATATCAGCATTTCATCTGAGGGTTAAAAGCACTAGTTTTGCCAGTAAAGTGGAACAAAGCAGGACTTTGGAGTCAAACAGCAAATGCCATTTCTGCCCCTTAACGTAGATGTGTAAATTTGGGCAAGCAGTCGAATTCCTCGGGCCTCCATTTCTTCATCTGTCACATGGATCCCTATAATCATTTTGATTGAGCAAGCTGTTGTAAGGATGAAGGCAACAATATATGTAAAGCACCTAGAATAATGTTTGGCACGTAGTAAGACAGCAGTAAATGGTGGCTATGTGAATTGTTTCCAAGCATCCCACGTTCCAGTCTCAAAGTTGTTCATGTAAGTATGCTGCTTTCTTCATGCCATTTGTCCCATGGTGAGCTTTGTTCCAACTTTCTTCTAGTCACTCAAAAGTTTATTTCAATCATTTGCATAGAACACAATACTACAATTTTTCTAACTTAACATCTTATTTTTTAATATATTTTTTAAAAGGAAAGGTGCATTTAGGAATGAAGGCAGTAGTAGGGAAGCAGGCAGGAAGAGAGAGGAGGAGGGGCATTTTATTGCTTTTCCATTTCATTGTTCACACTGGTTGTTTCCCTGGATCTGGCACTCACACCGGGGGTGTCCTTCGGAGGCGACGGACCTAACCTCAGCTCCACCAGGGGGCGCCATATTGTAACATTTATTTTCAAAAGGTCGAGTCTGCCTAGTTTACCATCAGGTCTAGTTTATTATAACTTCTCTGGATATACAGAATATATTTTTATAAAGTCAACATAATTCATGTCTGAATTACTAAGCAGCTCATATTAAAAAGTACTTAGGTCTCCATCCCAGTGAAAGACTGAGGATGATTAAGATTTTAGGCCTAGAAACAAGTCATTCAAGGGTCCTACGTCTGAATTACTGTTTTATAATTGTCAAGTGGTATTTTGTCGTCCCACGGGTATATGGGAGTCTCTGGAGGAAGAGTAGCTCATACCCCTAAATCCGGAAATCACCTTAGGAATTCACCCCAGGTTTGGTCTTCAGGTAAAACAGACAGGGAGACTCTGTTTGACCTGCACCGTCATAGCATAAGGGGAGCCCCAAACATCTCACCCCACCCACAGTCCCTGCACCTGGAAACACAACCTGTACATGTTAAAACATTTACTCAGAGCTTAATCATTTTACTTTTAATCTAAACTAAAAGTAATAATGATCCAACTGACCATTTTCCCCTTTTGAAATAAAACTAGTAATAGGTCTACACGTTACGGTTGGCCTCTGAAGATTAAATTTTCAGCTTATGAAAAGCAGGCTAACCCCGACATCAGCTCTGCCCGAGGCTTGCTTTATCCCAAGTGTTCAGACATTTACTCTGTGGGCCTTTGATCTGCTTTAAGGATAAGGTAAATCGGGGTCACATTCTGCCAACTCAACTCTTTAAATCCTGCCACTATTTTGGAATCGTCCAGATGACTAACATTTGAATGGAATATCTGAATAACTTGGTTATTTTATTAGCATTTTTCAAAGAGCAGCCATGATGGGAGGGCAACTTTTCCTGTCTCCAGTATCCAGTGTCGACTACCGCTGAGTGCATAGCGTCATGATTCCACAACTATGTGCTACCTGAGGGTCTAGTCCCCATGCTAACCACACAGCAGATCCCTTGACCTCATCGGCACCCCGCCATCCCCTTTGCCTTCTAGCTGTTGTCAGACTCAAAAGGTTTGTTATGTCCCTTCGCTTTGTTCCTTGACCTTCCACAGATGAGTGACAACATAGGGTATTTCTCTATTTCTCTCTGGTAAGTTCTCTGAGCATGATACTGCCTCGATCCATCACTGTTGTCATGCGTAGTAGAAGTTCATCATTTGTTTACGTTGCTGAGGAACTAATATTTCACTGTGGACACACCACTCTTTGCTCATCCATCGATGAACCGCTGATACTGATAGGGAGCCCCTCTGTGCTAATGACTGAAGTAAACAGTCTCACAGAGACTAGCAAGTGACCATTATAGAGTTAAGTTGAAATTTAAGAAATACTGTTGCTGAAATACTGTTCATGAATAAATGAATGATTTCCATTATTCTATAGTTTGGAAACACTTATAGCCGATTTTTTTAATCCAGCAGTACTTCTTGTCACAGTCGCTCCAGTATTATGCATTCTTGACCTCCTACATTTGATGAGTCAAACTTTTACCAAATTTGTTCTGCCTCTTAAACACAATAAAATGTTTTACCTGCAGAGAGAGATTGTCCAACTTCATCATTTGGTTGCTAGCTTGTTACTTGTGAGTTTAATATTTTAAACAAATGGTCTCTGCTATTAGTCTTGTCAGTTTCTTTTCCTGTTGAGTTCATGAAAAGATTTTGTTAAAAGTTTAGTATTTGAAATCCAAGGTTTGTGTCTAAGCAAAATGTCCATTAGATGGCACTATCGCTCAACAGAAAGACGGTGATGTCTCAGGGCTTTACTAAACCTTTTCCTCTGAAGGTTACGTCATAAAAACCAGATAACACCTTTTTTTTTTCTTTTACTAATTTTTTCTTTTTCTATAAATAACATTAGCATTTAAAATTCAATGAATGCCATTGACAGCTTATATTCTGAAAACCTTTGTCTCTCTAAGCCTTTAGTTGAAATGTCTCAATGTTTGAGATCTTTTTTTGAAAGCTTTTTTCCTGTCTGCTTCACAGGTTGGAGGACAAAAAAATGAAAACATCGTGGTACAAAATGTACTTATAAATCAGTCCTAGGAAATAGTTTAATGAATCAGAAATTCAAATACATAAAGACACATATAGTTTAAGGTTTAAATTAAGTTCAAGTCCTTAACAAAATAATAGTAAAACCTCAAGTGTGGAAACCCCAAAAGATTAAATGTGAGTATGTTGGGTGTGCCCGTCAGCTTCTCGAAGCAACAATGTCCTTGGGTATAGTCACAGGTTCCTGCCCAGCAGAGACGACTGTATTTACAGTGCACATTTTGTTATTTGCTGCTACGAATGGCATAAAGTTGTGAATTACATTCCATCCCCATGTGCAGTGGTTGACATGAGTATAAGAATTCTCTTTATTAACTGAAATTTGTCATAGTCGGCCCTTCTGTAGCATTCTGAAGGCAGTTTCTAAAGCAATTTTTTGTCTTCTTTCTATCATTTTTAAGACGCAGATTTTTAAAGGATGTACATTACTGTCTTATGGCATATTTTGTTTTATGATGAAATGTGGCTTTGGAGTTCCTTATTAACTTATATCTGTAGGGAGCGTAATTCTGAGGAAAAGCATTTTAGTTAGAGCCTTCAGACTTCCAATTTAATGACAAGCTTCCTCCACGTCATCCCACAAGCACAGACTTTCAACAATTGATAAAGAGAAATCAATCAGCCCCCTGGCAAACTCTGAGGTAATAACTGGAAAAGTCAAAGAGAATGGGTTTTATAGAGCAAATGTGAGTCACTATGAAGTCATTGGAAATGCTGTGGTTCTTTTTTTTTTTTTTCTTGTAAAAGCTGAGGGGCATTTTTTTTTAATTAAAGTAGTCATAATACTTTCTTGAAGTTCTATTTCAAAGCCCTCAGAATTAAAAAATACTTTTTTACAGTTTTGAAAGTAAGTGATCTTCCTTATGCAACTTACTTAACCTTAAGAAAATTTAGCAAATAAATTAAGCTTCTTAAAAACCAACCTAGTATTTTTGTATTCACCCTTTAAATCATTTGTCCAAATGAGGTTTCCAACATTAGATTTTGATTTATTTATCTATACAAATACCAAGGCAGTATACACTCTAAATTTGACTTAAATAATCTTTGTCCTCTGAAACATCTAGAAGTTCATTTTCTAGGCCTACACAGAGACAACTAAATTAGTCTACTGTGGATTGTGGGCCGGATTGTTATATAAACGACCACACATGGTTGATATTTGGCATAAACAGGAGAAGTAGAAGGGAAGTCAGCCCCCTTGAATGTAAGACAGTGTACATCCTGACTTCAGTGTTAGAATTACTGCATGTGCCTTTGTTCATTTGTGTAATTATCCCCTCCACTCATTGATCAATAGTTATCAGATTCCCAATATGCCTTTATTTGATCCAATGCTTTCCATGTTTTTATTTTTAATATGTGGTCAGATCCTTCTAACTGGATTCTCAAATGTTCTACTTTTTAAGCACTAACAAAAAATTTTAGTCTTGTAGCTTCCATTCAGATCTTACCTACTCTCCAGTACCTCAACACAGCCTTCACTTACGGGTATTTTCCCTTTGTTTAAACTCTTCTCTTGTTATCAAATGCCCTACACCTCTGACTTCCTCACATAGTGCAAGGCTTCTCTCACCTTTTATCTCCTTTATGAGATTCTACTCAGTTCCTGATCAGAAATCACCTTTCCAGTCACTAAGCTACCATTCAGTGCCTTTGATTCCAAGTTTCACTCACTACTTCACAGAATTATTGGCATATGTTTCATCCCCATCTTCCAAACTCAGAGGACTGGTATCCTGGTCTATTCACCTTTGCATCTTGAAGGCTCTCACCACACTGTCTTCCGCTTCCCAAACATGTAACCATCTGGACCACATGGTCCCATCCTCCTGACACTTGAAGGGATTGTCTTCCACCAGAGTAAATGTCTCACCCCTCCATCTCACCTCTTTAGGGATCACCTGCCTCTGGATATTCTCTTTATTAGCTTATTCCTATAGTGATAGAATGATGCTCAGGTCTCCTCTAAAACTTTTCAACTGGATGCACTTCATCACCAGCACTCTCTCTTCTCCCCTTAGCAGCCAAAGTTCTTGAAAGGGTTTTCTGTATACACACTGTCATCAGAGCCATAGCTGCTGTTCACTCTGCATCCTATGTGATCTGATTCCAGACCCTCCTTCAAAACTGCTCACACAAAGGACAACAATGATTTTCTCTTGACTAAAGCCAATGAGCAGTTCTTAAACCTTTCCTTATTTGGCCTCTCCCCATCACCTAATACTATTAATCTTGCTTTTCTCTTAAAATTGTCCTCTCCTCTTGAACTTTTATGACACTATGTCCCCAGATTTGTCCAGTGTGTCAATCTATCTCTTAAAATATAGACTTTGGTTAATGTTTACCCTTGGTCTTCTTCCGTTCTAGATCAACATACTTTCTCTGACTGGTCATTTAATCCAGTTTCAAATGACATTATAAAGATGACTTGTGTCCCTTCGTTTGACTTTAAGCGTAGATTTCTCTTCTGAATTTTATACCTATGCAATATTGTCTGCTAGACTTTTCTGTTTGACTGATCCATACACAGCACAAGAACACTATGTCCTAAGACAAACTAATCACATCTTCCTTCACCCAAATTTGTGCCTTATTTCTTGTTCCTCATCACCTCAAAAGGCAGTACCATTCATCAAGTTTTCCAAGTCAGAAACCAGGGTACCCTCCTGGATTGTCCCTCTTTTATTCCATGTATTCAACTAAGCACCAAATCCTGATAATTCTATCAACAATTCTACCAAGTGTTTGAATATGATACCCTTCTCCATTCTCTCCCTTTACAATGGTTAAGTCTGTTATAAATTCTCACCTGGATTTCTGTCATGGCTTCTAATTCCTTACTCTGTCTCAGCCAAGTTTCTGACAATCCATTTTCCACACTGAAGGCTGAATAAACCTGACAAATAAAAGTATGATCATCTTCCTACTTAAACACATCAGTTACTCTAATGACTTGTAGGACCAAGTCCAACTTCTTTAAGGCAGTTTGCACAGCAGTGTTAGAGTCTACTCACTTCTTGGCTTCATCTATGGTCTTTAAACTCTGCACTCTCGCCCTTCTGTCTTCTCTGTGTTTCCTCAACATGTCTTGCTTCCTTCACCTCAAGCCTTGTACAAGTGCTATTACCAAAGTCTAGGTCACCATTTTTTCCCACTTCTCAATCCTTCCATAAGGTTAACTCCTTCTCATCTATCAAGTTTCGGCTTACACATCGCTTCCTCCATAAAATCTCCACTAGCCGATTGCACCTGAGTGTGCTTGACCTGTGCACCTCTGCTGGTATTTTACACTTTATAGATCATTCATACTTCATTGCATGTTCATGAGTTAGTATTCTGGAAGTGTCTATTTTGTGCACAGTTATAACCACACTGCCTAATACAGTGCCTGGCACATAGTGCTGATCAATAGATGTTAAAGACATCATAGGTGCTCAATAATGTAAATAATATGTGATGGATTTTTAAAAAGTAATCAAATCTACCACCTTGGGGAGAAAAAGGCCTCCTGTGGTTGATTCATTTTATTTTCTTTTTCCATGTGATTAACTATAAATTATTTATTCTAAGCAAGTCAATTGCATGGTCATACATACATATATATATATATATATATATATATATATATATATATATATATAAGCTCTATCAAGGAAAAGTAGGCCAACTTTATCAAACTGCATTTTCACGTATACATAGCAGGCAAGTCTAAAACGGATTGTCATATCAAAGCAGTGAGTTCATCCTGTGGTCAACACTGACTTGTCAGAGGATCGGAATCAGTGAAATGACCAAGAGAAAGTCTATACATTCCATGACCTTAAACCCAGCCTGTTCATGGATGGACACATTTATACTGAAGAAATAATTTATTCTAGATTATACTAAATCCTGGAGAAATCACTTTATGCTATAAAATTCTTATCATTTCACAAATTGAAGGGAATTCTTCAGCTAAGTTTATAGAATCACATCAAAGGTAACATATTTAACTGTCCAACATGGCTTACATATAGGAGAAAAAGAATAGCAAAATATGTTTTAAAACCTAGAGAATGTTCAATACCTAGTTGGTAGCTGATGGACAAGAAGGGTTTTCTTTTTCAATTCCTTCATGGAGATGAGGAAAAAGGAATCCCTGGAAATCAAGTTTCATTGTTCAGGTCACCATACCACCTGGAAATAAATTTCCCCTCTTGCTGGTCAGATCATAGTAAAGCCAATATAGCACCCTTCCTGCCTGGTGTTATTCCCATCACACCCTGTTGGTCCTGATCATCTTCACTTCCTTCATTTTCAATTCTTGTGAACACGTCAGCTGGGCTCAGAATTTCCAAGTCTTGCATTATTGAGCATTCTTTTGAATGACATGTATATTCCAGCTAGGACTATGAAAAAAATATTCTGATGAAATTTTCTCTAGAACCAATATAAAAAAACAGACAAAATCAATGTGCAGGGTTTTCAGGCAATTTCAATTGTCTTTCTTTGTGGAACCCCTGAAGCCCTTTCAAAGGTCCAAAATATCTCAGCTGCAGTTGGAAAATGATTCTAAACTGAGGGACGTGGATACTTGGCAGCAGGAATTCTGGATTTTACTATTCTCCTTGGAATCAGAAAGAACCAAGGGACATGACAAAGCATTATTTTGACATTCTTATGTGTCTCAGATGTATCAAGAAGTTTATTTTTTTTAACCACAGTTAAGCATGAAGTACTTGCTACAATAAGATATTATAACTCAGAGTTCACCCAGGACAAAATCATAGAAAAATTGTGACCTTACATGCATTCATTCAATGATCTTTAAATTATTCATTTATTTTTGTACTAATTTCCACTGAGGGCCTTTAGTCACCAGCCTCTCATCTAATGCTCCTGCAATTTAGAGACCTGACCCAGAGAAGCCAGCAGACAAACCTTTCTGAAATAAGTTCTGTGTTCTAGAGATTGATCAGGCATTAAAACATCCACACATTCCACCTGCAAGGCTTTCCTTTCCTCTGTCATGTCCCCAAGTCTACGCCATACTTCAAGTTCCAAATAGCTATTCATTGCCTATTTCCCATTCTAACTCTCCAGGGAAACCACGTCCTACCCATCCACAGGAGGCTGGCATTGCTTACCCTTTTAAACATTTTGCTCAGACTTCTTTGATAATATGCGGGCTCATCAGTTTGAAGGTTTTCACAGTTCTTGCCTTCTCTCTGCCCCACTATCCACTCCTCTCCACACCCTGCCATGCACACTGCTGTTTTGAGACAGAGGTTCTCTGACTTATCTCTGTATGCGCCTGAGCTACTGACCCAGTGCAAGGAAGAAAGATCAGCCTTTGGAAAAGAAGCGCTTTAAACAAGTTTTGCCTTGTGATTTTTTTAACCTAATGTGTTGGTTATATAACCTTTCTGCATGTCAATTTCCCCACCTACAACATGGAGAGAAAACCCATTTGTAATACGTTGGTTAAGATGGTAAATAATGCATCTAAGGCCTTACGTCCTGAGCTAGTAGAAGAAGACGATCATTATTCAATACAGCATTTGTTTCATTCATAAAGCAAGGAGCAGGAGCTGCTTTTTGGTTTGCATGGAAGACAAAAGATTTTTTCCACCAGGGATAGAAACGGACACAGTCCAGAGGTTGGCCTGTAAATTCATTTGCAAAGACAAGAGTTTTCTTTCTACCCAATCTGTTTTGCAGTCCTCAGCACAACTAAGACATTGAGATACAATGGAGAGAATTTTGAGTGAAAAAAACGTTGCTTTTAACCTAAGCTTTAATTGATTGGTGATACTAGAGAAGTTAGATATTTGTGCCTGTGGTTATTTTACGCAGGAAATGAGAAGTTCTGCCATAATTGTCTCATAGGCTGTGAGGAAGTCCATTTCAAAACTGTAAAGGGTAATAAAAATATAAACTAAATGTTTAGTTGAATTTTTGGTTTTGAATAGGAGATATATATATATATATATATATACACACGTACATATATATATACATACTGTACAAAATTTTTTAAATACAAATGGATATACAGTCAAAGGCCAAGCTCTTCTCCCACTCCTGTCCCCTATTCACTCAGATCCCCTGACTATGGGCAGCAGATGTTATCAGGGTGTGGATTATTCTATTTCTCTGCAGGTTATTATGTAACATCATATAAAACTCTCCCACTGTCCCCCACACCTTCCTCTAGTCTAAGGTTCCACCTAACATCTTTGAAGCCAGCAACACCCAGAGCTGACACCTACGGGTGGCCTACTTGCACAGCTAACTGTATTTACTGTCAAAAGTCACTCCGTCACTGAGAAAGATTCTGTCCCAAGTCTGGCAAAGTCATCATTCTCAGCACATCATTCCCCACCAGAAGCAGAACCAGGGAGACCCAAAGTTGTTCCATCTTCTGCTCAGAACAGCGATAAATAAAGGGTCCTGATTCTCACCACCCAACTGAAAGTGATAGCCATTGAAAATCAGTTGTATCTTGTTCTTCCAATAGCTTACCTTAGGTGCATATAAAAAGATTGCTTTGGATGTCCCCCTATAGTGGCTTGAAACAAGTATACCTAAAACCATCTTCATCTGCTGCTGCCTTATATGCAGAGTATTCATATCCAATCTTAGTCACATGATTCTTGTAAAGATTAAAAATATCGATATGACGAGGCCCTTCCAAACCTTTAGGGAAAAGGTCTATGTTATATTATGTACTCTTAATATTAGAGAATCTCTCTAATCTTAAACTACTTCAAATGAACTGTTTAAACTCTGAAACCTTTTAAAAACTTATTGAAGGAACATTGCTCCATAACATGACATATGATACAGGCATCAGCCTAAATCAATATCGTGTATAATTCAGTAAGTTCACCACCCACAGTCCAGTCTTCCTTCACGATCGAATTGACCCCCTTTCACCAGATTTGTTGTCCCAGCATCATTCCCTTCTGGTGACCGCTAATCTGATTCTGTAGACTAAAAGTCCACGCTTCTCTCTTTGGCTCACTTCTATTCTTTAAGGCCTGCTGATGGGTACATCCTGAAGGTCTAAAATCACTCTTCAATTGATCAAGATTAACATTATGTCATTTCTGTTACTCTTTAGTCACCTTCACGGAATTTATTCCAGAAGAACGGAGCTGATGCAACAACTTGCATTTCTTTCCACATATATGATTGAGGTCCAATCAGAAGACAAACCATATGTTTTGAACCAGGGAGGATTTAACATAACCAGGGATGGAAGGACTGAAAAGCCACAACCTTCAAGTTGCAGTGGACCACCTCTGACAGGATGTGGGTGTCTTTGAGAGGGTGAGAGGGGGTGTGCACAAAACTGCTGGCCAGAGGTGACCCACTACTGTGGGCGAAGAGTCAGCAGGGAGCGCTGGGCAGGGAGGAGCGCTGGGCAGGGAGGCACCTTGTCGGGAATGGCTCTCCCCGCCCACCTCCCGGCACCTCGTGGTCAGGGTCTAAGTGAATGTCTATCAGCAAAGCAGAAATGGGCATTGCAGGACCCCAGCCCCACAAAGCCGGGAAGAGAGAGAGGTGGATACAGAAAGCAGTGAGGCCCCAACTTGGTGGTTTAGTGGTTAAGTCTGCTGCCTCGGGTCAATCACAGTCCACATACATCCCAAAGATAGGGTTTGGCCCAGAGCACTGTGGCAAACAACCAAGATGAACCACTAAATAAAATAAACAGGCTTCTTCCTCTTCTCTTCCTGCCTGCCTATGTACTTGCCTTCATTCCTGCTGTACCTTTCCTTTAAAAAAAAAATGTCAAAGGAGCTTAGCACAAAACATCAAGTATTTCATACCTATTCATCTATACATTTATTTATCTATATTCATCTATCTATGTACATACATGTGTATTTATCTGTTTATTCAAAGGGAAATCATATACACTTAGGGAAACAACTTAGGGGGAAAAAAAAAAACTCCTTCCCAAAGCTGATCAATGAGATAAAATATGGAACTATTTTAGGAAAAAAGTTTAACAAGACCTGGGAATGTTCCACGGTCAATCGCATGTCTGTATCACTCTCTTCCATACTTTTGAGCTGTGAGGTAACAGCAATATACTAGTGATACTAGCCTGTTACTCTCAGTTAAGTATTAAGTAGAATATAAATCCTTTCCCCATCTCCACTCTGAAGCGGAGATTTTCTTCACATTAGACGAATGCATTTGTCTCTGGAGATGCTTGGCTTAGGTGTTTCACCTACACAGAGGTGCCATGTCGAAATAAGATATTTTGCATTTATTTTAGGTTAAAATAAATTAAGTTGACCTTTCATTTGGTTCCTCTTACTCATATGATGAAAGTGGTTTTCTAGTTCACTTGAGCAAAGGTAGCACGAGGAAGGTGTCTGTGTACATATGGCAAGTAAGATGTATGAGACTCAGCATCCCAAAATAAAAGTGAGAATTAGAATGAAGCTGTCGATATATTCCTCTTCTGCCTGACCTACTTCTGTAGAGTTCTGCCCCAACTATGTTGTCTCTTCCAAAGGCAATGAGAATGACACTCTCGGTGCATCGCACCTCTTCTGAGTGATGTCGAAGAGTCTCTGGTGCATTTCTAAGCTGTATGTGTATGAGCAGAAGTGGATTAAGAAGGGCCACACGTTTTCTGACGGTTCCTTCCTTCAAGAAGCAGAGTCTGCTTCCTGCCTCTGGAACCTGGGCTGGCTCTGTGGGTTGCTTTGCTCAGTAGGATGAGACAAATGTGAGAGTGTGTGACCTCCATGCCAGCCCTCAGGGGGACTTTTCCTCATCTTGGTCATTTTCTTCCAGGCCTGGTGGGTGATTGGTGGGGTATGTGTGTGTGTGTG
>RJWH01001017.1:189557-278059 GCA_004363575.1 Solenodon paradoxus | reverse complement strand
AAGCAGCAATGACATGAGATTTTAAGTCATTCCAGAGCAAATATTTTATGTCTCTTAATGTGAATGAGAAAGTAAAAATACAACCAGCACATGAAACACATTGCTGTTTAGACTGTTGATTTATTTTTTAAAATTAATTATTAAAAAAAGGGGGGGTCTACGATTTAAACAAATTAAGCAAATCATAGCAGAGGTTGTGTTTGTGAGGAGATTTTTTGGGAAATTCCGCTCTAAGGCACGCTGGCTTACAGCCCACTAGACGAAAATACACAATCCAACTTACATGCTCTCCTTTCACCAAAAGAATCCCTCTGACTTCAAGATCCTCCCCACTTCAGCCTTCTACCAGCTTGCCTTTCACTCATATTGACAAAAAAAAAACCCAAGTAACTCTGAACGAAGCTTTCCTAACTTGTATCCAGACAGACATTCTTGAAATATGCTACTATGCCCTAGGACATATCCTCGTCCCAATCCCATTTTGTTTTCTCATCCTTTAGATTCGGGTTTTATGTTACCTATGTATCCTGTGAAAACTTACCAAAGCATTTTCATCTCACTGCTCAGGTCTGACCTGCCTCCATTTTTCACTTTATGTCCTGGGTTAAATAACTCCCTTTTTTTGTACAACGTGTAGATTTACTATTAATCGGATATCGTCCTTTTTTATTTTATTTTTTTAACTTCTCAGCTCCTCTAATGCATTTGCTCGTTTCTGCCTTCTTTGCTTCTCAGATCCTCTGCCTGCGTGCCCTCTACTGACTACCACCTAATCAACTCCTGTCTGTATTTTCTAATCATCCACTATTTCAAGTTCTTAATTACTCTCTTCTCTCTCTCCCCCATCTCTCTCATTCTCTCTCTCTCATTCTCTCTCATTCTCACTCTCATTCTTTCTCTCATTCTCTCTCTCTAGCTCTTCCTCTCTTCCTCCCTCTCTCTCTTTCCCTCCCTCCCCCCTCTTTCCTTTATCCTTCAGTTTATTGCATACCCCTACCCCCACCCCCAAACACGCATTCTGTCTTCTCTGGTCTTGCTGAGAAAGTTAGAGAAAGAGCAAACATCTTCATGTGTTTGTCACGTAAAGATGAAGAGAGTCATACATTAGCACTCTTGAAGCTCTTCTTGCACTTGGATCTTGCCTGATTTTTATCGCACATTCCTTCAAGGGCATTCCTGCTCAAAATAAATTATAAAAATTCTAGTCTAGAGTTGATTGGATAGGTTATCTTTCGTTCTTGAATGAGACTGTGTTTAACACAGATTACATATTCCTCATAGGTCAGTGTGCCATTTCCCACATAGATAAGGTCTTTGGAAACTTCTTTCAAAATCAGAATGATTTTTCTATGTTTTGACAGATGTATAAATGAGTTCTTGGAAGTTTAGCATTTCATATGACCCCAGAGCTGCCAACCTATTTGAATTTTCATGACGGTATTCTCTTCTAATTGCAGAAAAATATCCAAGACCTAAATTTGCAGTTTCTTCACAAAAGGAATTCCCTCAGCTTTCTATTGAGTGATTTAAATTTAGGGAATTGGAAGTGATGTGATGCCACTATGACAATCACATTAATAGAAAATTATCGACTTAGAAATACAGAGAGCTAGTGACTGATAAAAGGTAAGGAAGATAAAAGAGAAAAACATATAAAACATATATATTGGTTTATTTTATGGAGAGAATATGTCATATAAGTATTAATCTGAAGGAATAGAGAGTGTTTACACTAAAAAAATCAAAACTTACATTATCAAAAATTCAGTTTTTTCTTTATAACATTAAGAGTTTTCAGAGTCACATTAGATTCCATTGGCATGGAAGCTGTTTCCCAAAATAATTTCAGTATTCAATTATAATTGATTATCCAGAAAAAAATGACCCAAAATAATGTATTGTTTCTTCAGCAGAACATAACAGGAGTTGAGAAGTTATCTCAGAAAATGAGAACCACCTCTGTTTCTCATTATCTTATACATACAGGTCTTGCATGTTACAGGATAGTGATATGTATTTGATCTAGTTTTATAATAGAATCTCATTCAGCACAATGAAATAAATATTAATACATTTCTTTACTAGGTATGGTATTTAAAAGTAGAGATGTGACAAAAGCCAATGCTAGCTGGTCTAATCCAATGTATGTGAACTTGGTAACCCACAGAGAAGCTTAATAGGATTTTCAAATCATGCTATTCTATTCAAGAAAACTTTTATTTTATCCAAGGGAAATTGGTCTATGCCAAACTACTAGAAAATAGTTAAAAATGGATGTCTATACGACTGGATTTGCCTTATTCTTGAAGTCTTGAACTCAGTCCCCACGTTTGTGAGGGACTACCTTGAATCCATTCCCAAGGTGGGAGAAGAGTGGTCAGAGCAGAAAGCAAGACCTGGGTTCAGGTTTCTCCTTGGCAAAAACTATGACAAGTTATGAGAACTGTGGTAGTTTCATCTCTAGAATGGGAACCACAAGGAGACCTATTGAAGATGGCTCCTCTGGGGACAACTGGCCAGATCAGTAGCAGACACATAGAAACCACTCAATAACAGGGATGAAACAGTCAAGAGGTTAATGCAGGAATACTTTTTAAATTTTTTAAGTACGTGAGCTCTAAATCCCTTATCAGAGAAACATGCAACCTGGCTGAATCAAAGGTATACATAATCATAGTCTATTTTTCAGGAACTGCACAGATGATTTTCTGATGAGCCAGGGGCAAATGGTTAATGTATTTTAAGACAAATTGAATCCAAGGGATAAGAAAGGGAAATTGGTATGTATGCACAAATCAGGGAATTTTTTTTTTTAAAGGAATGAAAATGAGTAGGCAGGCAGGCAGGCAAGAAGAGAGAGGAGGAGGAAGCACCTTTATTTTATTTTTATTTAGTTGTTCACACTGGTTGTTCCTCCCGGCCTGGGACTCGAACCCAGGGGTATGTGGCCTGCTCCTTCAGAGATGAGTGACCTAACCACTGCTCCACCAGGTCACACCAGAAACTCTTCTTCTTCACAAGAGCTTAATTATGATAATAACCCGATGTGAGACATTTTTATTATCCCCATTTTACAGATGAGAACTCAGAGCTTCATAGGGACTCATAAGTAACTACCCAAGTTCACACTGTCCCAAAGTTGCCAAGTAGCGATGCCTGAAACTGTCCCGAGAACACCAGCTCAGACGCTTATGTTCATTCCATTGTATCTAATGCCATTGAGTATCACAACCTTTGAAAAATAACCAGGCTTTGTGTCCATGTGGCCTTCAGGCAGTATGATATCACTGGTGTATAACTCTCAGGCACTTGGGCCAAATTACCACATGAAAGAGTTTTCCCTTCAGCCATGCCTAACCAAGCCTTGAATGCAGAAAATAAAGCATTTTTTAAATGACAGCAGATTAGAGGAACATATTAGTCATAATTCTGGACACCCTGTTACAGTTAATGAGACATCCCCACTCCTGGTTCTTTCATCCTTTTTACACTCTTGCAAGGTTTAGTGTTAGCGCCCTCTCAGCATCACTACTACAGGGATCTGGCATTGGGTGTCATAGCTGCAGGGTTGACAGGTTGCTGGACATCTGAAACAGCAGCCCATGCTGATCTGGTAAACCAGTTGTGATCAAGACCAGTGTATCACCGGCTGAGACTCAGTGCCATCAATGGATCATTCTAGAACACAGGTGCTCAGGAAATGTTTTCTGAATTCCCATTAAAAAGCATTTCAGTTTTTCTCTCACGTAACTGATCAATTGCAATGTTTCCCTCCGTAGGACATGAACAGATATATGCTTCAAAATGAAACAAGGGATTTTATGCCAATGGAATTCATTTATTAAAATCAAAAGAAGACCTCTTTCATTCCCTGAGACAATGCATCCCAGCCAAACTCTTCTATTCACTGCCTCTGAATGCATCTTGGTATTCCCCCTGCACCCCGCCAGCACCACCACCCTGAACTTCTCCCAAAGCCATTTCTGTGGCTCCTCTTCTCCATCGATTCAAACCTTTCCCAAAGATGGAGAAGTTCTATCCCATCATTTTTACTACTCTCTTTGCAATTACCATTTGGTGTCTGACACTGTACTATTTGAAGCCAACTAACTCGTCCCTATAGTGCTATGCAATCTCTCAAGACAAGAGTAATATCTGTCTTTTTAATAAAGCATCCTCGGGACCTGGCCAGAAATAGGCAACCAGTAAATATTTATTGACTGTCGAAAAGAGGGAAAGAAAATATGTCTGAACTCTTCTTGTAGAGTTTTCCTGGGCAAATCCTATACTTCAGATCTTGGTGAAATCCTTAAAGCGCTGAGTTTAGTGCCTTGAACAACGGAAGAATTTATTAAAAGTTTCAATGTACTGACTCTTTTGTAATCTATGCAAAATTGTGTTTAAAGGTTTTAACAAACATTTTGATCTTTGTTTAGACCAATGATTATTGTATAAGAGAATAGTCGTTGTTATTTAAATCAAGTGTATTTAAC
Source organism: Solenodon paradoxus (assembly GCA_004363575.1). Lineage (NCBI taxonomy): Eukaryota > Metazoa > Chordata > Mammalia > Eulipotyphla > Solenodontidae > Solenodon > Solenodon paradoxus. The sequence continues at coordinate 273,566 of RJWH01001017.1, read as the reverse complement.
TATACTATAATGATTTTTACATTCTACTTCTCAAACTAAAACCCAAAGAAAATTTATCGATCTTATCTATACCTTTAAAAAGAGGGCAATTTTCTATAGCAATGAATTTTTATTTGGGGAGAATATTCCATGAATATGTCAAAATACATGCTATTCCTACTTCTTTCAACCCTCACTGACTTCATACCTTCGGCCTTAACTGGAGATGATCAACCCATCTTTGTGTTTCTATTTAGATGTTACTTTCTCCTTCCCTTATTCCTGACTCCCACCCTTCACATGAACTTGCATTGCGCCCCACAATTTTCTTATTATATCCATGGTAATTCTCTACTTTTCCACTGGGCTACAGATTCCTGAGAGCAAGGACCCCATTTATTCTTTTATTCCCATCAGCTAGTGTAGTGCCCAGCGGGTAGTAGGTACTCAAGCATTTATGAAGTGAATCAATGCCCTCAGGAAGAAAGACAAGTGACGAAAGCACAGTTTCAACTTTACATTGGCTAAGTGTGTAAAAGTCATCAAATTAGAGGTAATCATTAATTTTGTAAGAACTTTAGAGAACTACTTAGAGACTTGTTGTAATAACCTACCATGGTTAAGGGAGGGTAGGAAAGGAATTGAAATGCAATCAACACAGGAGTGTCCTGTGCTGACTGAGTAGTAAGCCCAGGGATGTGATATGGTTTGTCCAAGCTTCAGGCTTTGTCTGATGGTGTACACCCTTTCTTTGTCCCAGTCCCCAGAGTAGGGCTGTTGACTATATCACTCTGTAGAGCCAACTGTACCACACACGTGAAAATGTGTGTGTGTGTAAGATTTTAAGGATGGGGAAACTGTCAGATTCATGTCAGATACAAGTTTTCTAAATTCTTTATTTTTTAGAAAGCTCAAATTTTTCATTGAAAATAAGTACTACGAGAGGGGACTTTCTCCATTTGTGTAAAATAAGAAATAAATTGTACAAACACAAATGGGGAGGAGACTGATATATAGGCTGAATCCAAGGATAAGGTTTTGATGATCTTCATTCACATTGATTGAATCCTTTACAGTCTTAAAAGCATTAAGGATACGAAGGAGTTTTTGTTTATTTTGGGGGGTTATTTCTATCACTATGCAATCGATTAACAATTCAAACACGAACTTAAACAATAGTAATCCATTTAAAAATAACTGATGTCTATTACACGTTACGACAAATTTTTTTTTCATGTATTTTCCAAAGAAAATAATTTAGCGAGAAAAGTGGTTTTATTTTATATTTTTATAAGTCTCTTTAATGTCTGGCTTAATACAAGACAGCTGGATTCTCTTCACTTCTCTATTCATTCTGTCGCATATGTTGTTTTGTTTGAAGTAAATGAGGAATATCTGGTTTTACACAGATAGACAGTTGGAAAATGAAGCAGACTTTTAATAAACTTTTCAAATAATTCTGGATATTCTTCTTTGACGCTATACCAACACTCAACAACTGGTAGTTTCTTAAAACTTAGCATTGTGATGTGGAATATGAAACTACTGGTTAACCTTTCCTCCTCTGTTACATTAAAATTCCTTGGACTCTTTTGTACTTTGAATGAACCTGGGATCTCATGTATGATTTTATAGCATCATGCATTACCGGTCATTTGGAAAACACTGGTTCACTAAGTTAATTACATCTTCCAAATATCAACATTTCATTATACAATGTCAAAAACAAAACAAAACCAGAAATAAATCCAACCACCCCACGTTAATTAAGAAAACCACAATTTTATTAGAAAGGACTAGGTATTGGAAGCTGTGAAGCTCATGGTGGGCAGATAAAAGTTTTCTAAATTCTCTATATTTTACTATTATGGTCAAAATTGTCATTGAAAATCAAGAGTGTTATTTACCTCGAAGTGACAAGCTCACTTTTTGAAAAAACAAAACAAAACTTTTTTTCTTTTAGAGGAAAGGTGCAGGCAGGAATGAAGGCAAGCAAGCAAGCAGGCAGGAAGAAAGGGGAAGAAGCATTATCATTTTCATTTTTAGTTTAGTTGTACATCTTGGTTGTTTTCCCTGTTTCAGTGGTCCCAACCCAGGTCCTTGGGGGTGTATATGCACTACACTCAGCCCAAGGCAGCAGACCTAACTGCCGCTTCTCCAGAGCAGGGTTAAAATGGAATAAAACGCATTGGTATTGCTTCCTCAAAGACATTCTTAAGTGAAACTGACCTTTGTGGCAGGGAAGTTGCGGTAAGTACCAGAAAAGCTCAGTGCTGCCGCAAAGCTTCATGCTAAGATAGGCGCAGAGAGGTTCTACCTACAAGTACTTACACCATCAACGCAAATGTCAGCACAGCAAAACAGGCAAACTAACATCTTAGCAGCAACGTGCGAATAGCTTTGGCTGTGCAGGCCTCCCCGCTGGAGCCCCAGGAGGCTGTGAACCACACTTGGAGGACTGCTCTTAGACACAGGCTTGAACTAGGAGTTCCCCTGACTAGGATTACACTCTTCATTTTGTCACTATTTTAGTTTTCTCTTTTTTTTTTTTGCCCCTCACTGACTGGGTATTTATGAATTGCATCATGCAAAAGCAAATTCAGATATAAGTAATGTAAATATCTGCCCAAACCTGAATGTTCTGATTACCTAATCCTCACAACACATCTGTAACTCAGAGAGACTTTGTTCCATTTTTACAGTTAAAAAGACACTAACACTCAATGAGGTTATTTGTTCCACTGCAAAGAATTAACAGTCTATAATTAAATACAAATCAGTCGGAATAATAATGCATGTCTACCTATATAGCACATCACCCTAATCTGTCAAACACATTGAAGATATTTACATATATAAATATACATATACTAATGCCATTGTTCCTACCAATGGCATATTTTTTTGAGAAGACAGGAATATATACATATATATATATATGCAAATCCTGGTGCTCAACACAGGGATATATTTAGGAACTTTCATCAAAATATCCTTCACAGAGTTCTTATAGAACTTCTCCCATTTATTTAAGTCACACTCATGTCTTTTGGACTATTTCTTCCCAAGAGCAATTGTGGGCTAGATACTCAATGAAATTCTATTGCAGTTGTTAAAAAAGATGAAATTGTGCCCTTTATAACAACCTGAATGGAACTGAAGGGGATCTTGCTAAGCCAGAAAGAAAAAGAAACACAGAATGACTTCACTTATATGTGGAATATAAATGAAATAAACAGACAAATCAACAAAATTCATACGAATGACTGATTCTCTCAGGAAGGAAGGAGGGAACAAGGTGGCATTAAGGCCACTTGAACTCCGGTGGTGAGTGTGACGTGAAATATACACAAAGGTTTGATTTTAACACATGCTCAAATGAATATAGCAATGTGAACAAAAAAATTATAAAAACAAAACCAAATCAAGTCATTCCACATGGGGGAAAGCAAAAAGCACGATCTCATTCACAGATTTCTGTGAATTCCCCACCCACCCTGTGGCTCCATTGTGCTGAGAAGAAAACTGACCCTCGGAGAAAAACCTTTCTCTCTCCACTTGCTTTTTCCTCCAAATTATGTAATCAAGACCAGGTGTCTCACATAAGAAAACAAACAAAGTACATCTACTACAAGAATGCTTTTCTCGTAACTCCATCTCCTCAGGGCCAAACTGCTAGGCAAACGAGCTACTATTCACCTCAGTCCCATGATCCCACCTGCCCTGAATGCTGTTATCTGGACCCGTCACACCCAAACAAACTACAGTTGCAACCACCATCACAGAGACCGATATTCTGTAAATAGTAGCAGTCCCTTTTCAGTATGCTTGTCTTGGTGTCACTCTGCCACATTCCACCCCAGTCACCATTCAGTTCCTCCCTTGGCCTCCTTAGCCTCCTAGGACCTCTCTGGTCTTCATTCTTTCTTTTGCAGGTTTTTCTTCCTCCACTTACTGCAGACATTAGGAAGGAACATGACAGGACACTAAGTCTTCTCTTCCCGGCTGCCTTCCTCATCCCCTGGCTTCCAGAATGCTACTGATTCTGCACAAAAGCCTGAGAATAGTCAAAGCAATCATGAGAAAAAAAAGAACAGAAGTGGAGGTATTACACGCATGGATTTCAAACTATATTACAAAGTGATAATAATCAAAATGGCATGGTCACTGACTGAAAACAGACAGGTAATAGAATTGAGTCCCCAGAAACAGAATCACACATACATGCTGATTTACAGCAAAGGAGCCAAGAGCACAGGAAAGGGAAAGAAAAGTGTTTCAATGAGTAGTGTTGGGAAAATTGGACAGCCACGTGCAAAAGAATGAAACTAGACCACTCTCTGACACCTTAACACCAAAATTAACTCAAAATGGATTAGAAACTTGGTTGTTTAACTAGAAACCATAAAATCCATAGACAGAAACATAGGCAATATGTTCCATGATATTGTCCTTACAGAAGTCTTCGCGGACTTGACTCCAGTGGTAAGGGAAACAAAAAGAAAAAGAAAAAGAAAAAAAAAGGGACTACAACAAACTAAAAACCTTCTACACAAAGAAAGAAATTATTATCCAACTGAAAAGATATCCCAGTGAATGGGAGAAGACATTTGTACACCACATATCTGGCAAGGATTTAAATTCCAAAATATATAAAGAGCTCATGAAACAACAGAAAAACAGGCAATGCAACCCCAAAATGGGCAGAAGATCTGAACAGAAATTTTCCAGCAAAGACATACAGGTGGTCAACAGGCGCCTGAAAAGATGTTCCACTGCTCCTGACATAAGGGAAATGCAAATCAAAACAACAATGAGATGTCACCACATACCGGTGAGAATGGTGTATACTGACAGGATGAGAGATAACAAGTGTTGGTGAGTGTGGAGAAAAAGCAGTCCCTGCACACAGTTGGTGGGAATGTTAACTGCTGTAGTCCCTCTGGAAATGTGCACGAGATTTTTCAAAAAGTTAAGTATAGGACTACCATATGATAGTACATGGCAGCTTACAGGTTATCTGAAGAATTGAAAAGACTAATTTAAAAGGTTATCTGGGCCCGTCCTGGCTCAGTAGTGGTTGGGTACATGTCACATCTCTCCCTGAGGTCCTGGTTTGAGCCCAGAGGCCAGGATGAACTAAATGCAATAGATGAAGTGCTTCTTCTTCCCCTCTCTTCCAACCTGCCTATGTCTGCTTGCCTTCATTCCTGCCTCTATCTTTCCTTAAAAAAAAAAAAAAAAAGTTATCTGCACCCCTATGTTCACTGCAGCACTGTTTACAGTAGCAGAGACATGGAAACAGAACTTTTCATGTTCCTCCCCGGCTCCTCTGTCTCTTTCTCTTGGCAAACAGCACCACTGCCTGCCTTCTATACCCAGCCAGAAACCCTGGAGACTGTTTATACTCCTTCTCCCCCTCCCCATTAGCTCCATATTAATCACTAAGTCCTGTCTATTCCATTTCCTAAATATCTTGAAAGTTGTCGGAACCGGAGCTTCTGCTGCCTTAACGCACATTAGTTCAGACCTAATTTTTTTCCTCTGGAAAGAACCTGTCTTTGCTGTTCTCTCTCTTCAACTTGTCTTCTCAAAAAAAGTAGAAAGACAACTTTCTAAAATTCTTGTCTGATGACATTTAATAAGTCTTGCAGTCTCGCTTACTTAAAACTATGGCTTCCCAACCACACACCACTTTCAAGAATGTTCTGTCTCTTTGGGCCAATGAACCTGGTGTGGTCCAGACTTGCTCACTTCAATTGCCATCCAGTCACACCTAATTTCTTCCAGGTTAGAGGACCTTCGACCTTCTCTTCCTCACCCTTCAGCTACAATCTCCGAGAGTTCCTTCTAAATGGGAGTTAGCTGCTTCCTTTCCTTCCTCCTAGAGGAACAGGAACATTACAGGGTAATCTAATCTAATTTTCATATATGACTGTTTCTCCACCAGGCTGTGAAGTCATTAAAGGTGAACATTACGAGTTGCCTTTAATGCTCAGCAGCAAGACCTGTGTTACCAGGTAAGTACTTAGTAAATGTTTATAATGAACGCCCAGAGACCTGTTCTTGGTTCTTACTCCTAAGGACAGAAGACCCTGCCGGCTCTTGTGAGCGTTCTTCCCACCTCATTGTCTCATCAGCTCCGAATAAGCTCCTGCAGTGATCTCAACGTTCCTGTTAGCATTTTGAAAACTCTGGCATTTACAAAACTATCTTGTGGAGTAGACACGGCATCATAAAGCCATCTCCTGCAGTATTCTCGTCTAGAAGCCGGAAAATTTCGGGAGCCCATTCTCTCTGATTTAGTATTCAACAAAAAGACCAATGTTTGAATATGGTCTCCGTCAAGTCGTTTCCATTTTCTGTATCTTCGTTTCCTCGGGGCAAGTGTTTTTGATACTTTCAGAACTGACACGCTATCTTAATAAAGTACATATCCTGAGAACTTAAGGAGTCTAAAAACCAAGTTGGCTGCAAACAAGGTTTGCATATGCGAAAATGAGATCAGTCACTCACTCACTACTTTTCCGCTTTTCCTACGCTCCGGCCAGGATGCTAATTAGGTAACTTCTTATCATAATTACCTAGTCAGCCTTAATGGCTTCACTTAACGCCGCTTCCCCTCTCACTGGTCCTGCAGCGCTGCTTTTCAATTGTTAAAACAGCTGCCGAGTTTCCAACCCGAGGCGGCTCGGTGGGCGCCGAGGGGAGGCGCTCCCAGAGAGAAGGTCGCGGTAGGCGAGCAGCCGGGTGAAAAGTGGGACAAGAATGCAGTTTGCACGCTGCTTTCCGCCTCCAACCTTCTGGATTTAACTCATCTTCCCACCCCGCCCCCAAATCAACACCGGAGACCCCCCTCTAAGATGCATCCCGGGGTCCTTCAGCAAGCGAAGGTCCCGTACAAGTCTCTTGGGGTTTTGTGGCTTTTGGGGAGGCGGGGGCGGGGTGCTGGGGGGCGGTCTTGGCAGACCTCTCCTTGCCTGGCGGGGCAATCAGTACGGCAGTCTGCCCCCCACCCCAAGTCACCCTGGAGGGTCCCCGTTTAGGGAGCGCTGGGGCGCCGTGCGCGCCTGTGTGTGTGTGTGTGTGTGAGTGTGTGTGCGTATATGTGTGAGTTGTGTGCGCGCGCGCAGCGCAGCGGGAGGGAGGGAGGGAGGAACGGAGGGAGGAACTGAGGGGGAGGCGGCGGGCAGAGGAGGGAGGGGGCGCGGGCAGCGCTGGGGCGGGCGGGCGGGCGGGGGAGCGGCTCCGGGCTTCGGCGGTGACACTCGGGAGCCGACACTCACTCCCGGCTCTGAGCCTCCAGAGCGCGGAGCGAGCGGAGCTGCGCACCCTCGCCAGTCGCTGTGCGCCCGGCTGTCCCCGCGCGGCGCCCCAGCCCCGCGCCCGTGCCCCGAGCGGCCGCCCGCGGAGCCCGCTCTGCTCGGCCGGCGCCGCAGCATCCTCCCGCCTCCCGGCCCCCGCACGCTCCGCGCGCTGAAAAGGCCCTCCCGCCGCCTCCCGGCGCTGCGTCGGGAGCCCCCAGCCCGCGCGGCACCCCGCTCCACTTCGCGGCAACTTCGGCGGCCGCGCGCCGCCAGCCCCTGCCCGCCTTTGAAGTTTGCAGCGCCGGCCGCAAAGTTGGGACACTCGGGCCGATTTAATTTGTTCTTTCATCTGCCTCCGCTCCCGCCTCTGCGTCCCTTCGGTGCCCGCACGCTTAGCATCTTGGCCGGAGCCGGGGACGTGGACCGTTTGGCACACCACACTTAGGGAGGGATTTTTCCTCTTGCCCTCTGGAAAAAACATCCTTGTTAAGGTAAGTAGCACCCCCCACCCCCATACCTAAGTTCGCCACCCCGAGTCTGTACCGGCTGCGTCCGCTCCCGGGGCTCCTCGGGGTTGCGGGTGGAAGAGCGCGTCCTAACTCCCACCGCCCGGCGCGCTCTCCGTCGCCGCTGGCCGCGGGCGGCGGACCGCCGGGAGCTGGGGGCGCCAGGGGCGTGGGGCAGGGCTCCCCGGTGCTCCCAGCCGGCTTTGTGGCTGCGGGGTCACGAGCAGTATTAGGAGAGAGCGGAGAGGCAGTGCTCGCGCCGAGGACACAGGACCCGGGTGCCCAGAGTGCTGCGGGATCCCGGGAGCCACAGACCCTTTATCCTAACTTGGTCCCCGAGCCTAGGGCTGCTGCCTATCTCTCGGGTTCATGCCCTCCGCCCGCCGCCGGGAAACGTCCAACCGACCGGGGTCTTGCGGGGGCGTCTGCGTGCGGGTGAAAAGCTGCGGGCGCGGGCTCTTGGTTGGTGGCCGGGCGCCGCGCCGCCGGGGGTGCGGGGAACTAGGCTGGCCCTGCCCGGCCCGGCCGACCCCCCACCGCTCGGCTCATTAGTCCTCGACTCGGTAGGCGAGCTTCAGAGAGAAACTTTCTCTCGCTGAGCCGGGTGGTCTCGGGCTGGATCCTACTTTTGCCCCAAGAGCAGAGCAGCCACCGAAGGGACGCCCCTTTCTGTCCCAGATGAGGCGACAGGACGTCGTGCCCTGGCTGCATTTGTGCACTTGTCGGGGTTCACTCTAGTTCGTGCTAGCTTCGGTTCTGAGCCCAGAGTCGGGGTGACCCCAACGCTTGGACATCCGAACGAGGGATTTTTGGTCCAGTCTGTTCCCTTGAGGGCATTGTGCAAACTGATGAATTTGGGGTGCCACCCGCAAACGATGAAACGAAAGCGCCCGTCTTCTCCACCGCGTACCCCCATCCCAGACCCAGGCGGGAGAATACTCGCGGACGCCAGCACCAATACGGCGCGTGTCGCCGTGGCCCACCGAGCTCCCCGCGGGCACCTCTGCGCGGGCGTGATGTCCTGGGGGCCTGGTGGCGGTTCCCCTCCCGCTCCCCTTCGGGGCGCTGTCCATCTCCGGCTCTGGGTACGAGTTGCTCCCTGAAACCGAGACCTTGAGCGGGAAATGAACCTGAGCAAATATCTCCGGGTTTGATCATTTTTTTAAACGGAGGTCTTTTTAGCAACTTGGTGGGTTGAGAAATTTGTTTACTTTACATCTTTCGATCTCACTAAATCAAAAAAAAATTTTTTTTTTTTTTTTTCATTTAGTTGCTGATCTCTCCAAACACAATACCCTCTTTCCCCTTCCACCCCGCCTCCTCCTTCCTGGTTTCCTGAACCCTTTTTCTTTTCTGCTGGAGGGAATCTCCGCACCTCCTCCTCTCCTCCCACCCGGTCCCTGAGTGCCTGTGAGAACCCAGGGAGTTTTCACTGGAAATAAATAGGACCCCCGCTCCATTCTCCGCCCCCTTCAAACAAATAAAATCCTCCTCCGGCTCGCAGAAGTAGAGATAAAACATCCTTCCCGAGGGAGCGGTTGTGAGGATTTGATGGGATTGAATTGTTTTATTATCCTGAAAGACGTGATGGATGGATGGGAGACTAAGTATGTGTACAGAGGAGAGGGTACTGAGGGCGGCCAGCATTTATTATTATTCATTATTGTTTATTAAGACTGATAATAAGGCTGTAACCCGAGCTGAAGACTGTGTTTATATTTGGTTTTGATTTTGTCAGTCTCATTACAGTGGTTTCAGAAAGTGAAAACACCAAAAGGGTATTAATTTCTCACATTCATTCTGCATATGGGATTAATCAGATGTCAGAAAAGATGCCATTTTACCAGTTTTAATGCATGATTTGTTAGAAGGTTGTGCAGTCTTAGGAAATGTCCTCATTTGCCATAATCTGTCTTCTTAAAGTTCAAAAAACTTGGCAACATAATTAATTATGGTCCCAATTCCCATTTTCAATCTAAACCTATATTCAGGATTATATTAAAAGATCCCATCAGTTTTCCCTTAGAAGTGACTGTGATGAGTTTAACTTCTTTGGGGGAGGGTCAACTGGGAACGAACGAGGTGCCCCAAAGTGGGAGAATTAAGTATTATTTCCAGTGTTTCACCAATATCCTTGACTTCTTCCTTGAAAGAAAAAAATTACACGTGCTGTCTTTGCACATTTCTTAACTTCAGCGAATGTCTTTAATCTTTACCACACACCCAAAATGTCACAGCTGGCAGTTTTGTCTCTATTGTTTTCATTTTTATGTCAGGGGCTTTTATTCATTAAACCTGTTTGTTGAAGACGCAGGCTTGGGTTGGTGGTCACACTCCGTTTTAATTAGTAACTATCATTAAAAAAAGGAAAAAGGAGAGAACTCTGTAATGGGCCTAAGTTGCTATGAATTTTGTGTGGTTTAAATTATGCATTTAATGCCACAGAAATGAAACCATAAATACACAAAACATCTTTTAATCAATGGCAGATACAGCTTTTTATCTCTTAAAATGTAACAAAATATATAATTGAATAATACCCTTCTCAGCATGAGGGCAGCCCCCACCCTCAGTTTATTTGCCCAGGGTTGATTGGACATTCATGTACTAAGATAGGACTGTTCAAGAGTCATGTCATAACCTTGGCAATGCCGTGGCCGTGGGGGACTGCCTTCAAGTGGCTGCAGTAGGTCAGCCTTCAGATGACTTATTGTAGTGACTTTTATAGCTGACTTCATGAACCTGGTGATTCAGATTTTAGTTTTCTCACTTGGATTTATTGACCAGACTCTCCATGTGTAACAGGGGGAAAGCATGTTGTAAAAATCTCCCAAAGTATTTGTAATGCAGTAGGGTGGCTAGAAATAAAAAGTACCTGTATCTTGTGAGCTTCCTATTTTTTTTTTCTATAGTACTTCCATACACTCTGTGTAGAGATCAGAATTTTTGTTTCAAAATGTATTGTGTTTTGTTGTCATGGTGGGTAGGACAAACTTATTTTTTCATTTTCAAGTGGTGCAAATGGAGTGTTTGTGCTTGAATTAGCAGCAAAGGAGGAGGGCAGCAAATTCCAGATAAATGACATTGGATTAAAATTATTTTATGTTTCCCCAGTAATAAAGTAGTTGAGTCTGGTGACCAAGTAGGGTTTTCACTTGTTTGCTCCCTCTCTTATGGGCTCCTGTTTGGGGGAACCATGCACCCAGAGTGATAGCCTGTGAGTGACTGAACTTTGCCAGGGTTAGATGCCATCAGTCAATCACCAAGAGAAAGTCTTATCCCAAGAGTCATCTGTAGGAGGTCAAAGGCAAGTGTAGCCTACAAAACCCATTCAGATTATTTATTTGACCTTGAAACAATATCTGGAATATCTAAATATTTATTTTGGAATCATTTTTCTGAAGAACATAATCTATTTTTCCCTCGTTGGTTCACAAGCTTGCAGTAGAAACTGCCGAAACACATTATAGTGGAAGAGTAAGTCAGAAACCAAACCCTTACTTTGAAAACTCATTTCAAAATTTAAAAGTCTGCTCGTGTTTAAAGACTTCAAGAATACTTTGCCTTTCGGATCTTGAAGTTCGTCTCAATTCTGTTTTGTTTTTCCACCATATTACAAATGGAGATGACACCTAGATGCATGCAGTCCTGCCTCTATGTGTGCAGGCCTGGGGGAAAGTGAATAGTGGGTTGTCACATAGTATGACAGGGGCAAACCAGACTGCCAATATTTTATTGTATCACATAGAGTATGTGGCACAGAAATTCAGTGGTACTTCTGGGGAAGCCCACACCATTTTAGGGTGAGCCTGTGTGTTCAGATCCATGTACCTCTTTCCACTTCTGAGATGACAATGAAATTTGCTGTCCTGGGTGCCCACCAGGGCCCAAGCCAGGGCTGACAGCAGGTGTGCTCTTGACTGCTTGCTTTCTAAACACACCAGCTAAACCGCACAGATGTGAAATCCATCCCTCCGCCCTTCCTTGTGGTATTCTAACCACTGCAAATCAACAAATCCTTGCCTTTCAGTATTTTGAGACATTTAGAAAGTATGAAACATACCAATATTAGTTCCCCTCCCTCCCCCATAAAAAGGTATTGGTTGTTTGTTACTTAAAAAATTCTGAGTAAGATATTTGATCGCATGGAATAAAAGAGAACTAGCGCTGTGTTTCCAGAGACTGTTCTCTTGGGGTCGAGGAGAGAGATTGGACTACAGTACAAATGGGTCTTGGGTCATATTTTATGTCAGTTTTTTTTTTTTCTTTTTTTAAGAACTCACCAAACTAGATTTGATTTAAACTTTAATGTCTGAAATATGCAGGCTTCAAGTTTATATGTATAGAAAGCTTCCAAGATGACATTCCTTCAATCATGACCAGATTCTTTGGAAATTGATTTATTTTAGTAAGTTGGTGGATACTTTTTGATTTTCAATTGTTAATTTTTTCTGTAGCACATTTAAACATGACACTTATTTAATGTTTCATGTTTTTTTCTATGGTATTTATTTTTAGTTTCACTTGTGAAAACTCTGAATCTTGACCAAAAGAAATATGGCAGACATAGAGTTAACTTATCAGACGACTCTTAATTATTCTTTTGGAAGAATTTGCTGCCTTTTCTATAGTTACGAAGGAAGGAAAGACATTTTTAGAAGTAATGGGGTTATATAAAGTTTGGAAAGAACTCAATACAAACATGATTATAAGTGGAATTCTTCCACGCTGCTTCTGCAGTGTGGAGAGTTTAAATATAATAACCAAATGACAAAAATTAAGTTTGTTCTCTGATCTGCTTTCTCACTGGAATGATTTCAGTCAATATCACAAATAGCGGTGACTGACCGAAATAGATGGCTTCAGCACAAGGTTCTGTCTGTTGGTGATTCTTCTCCATAACATGAAAGTGAGGTGAACACCCTCTTTTTCCAGCTGTGTGCTTGGACAGCACATATTCCACAATCTAGAGACAGGCCGAAAAATAGGGACTGCTCAAATGGGTGTTTTATCAGCAAGTGAAAATCATCCTAACTACATCTTGTTCTGAGACGAAGTCCTTACAGACGCAGCTCCAAGTCAAATAGGAGACTGAAATGTATCCTTTTAAATGTGAGTAGTAAAACCCATTCATGATTAGAAAAGTGCATTATCTTTGGAGCTCGCCAGGATATTCTTTAAGTTCTAATGTACAATCTGTGAGCAAGTGTTTGTCTGCAGAGATGGAGAATACTGTTTGGGCTATTGGCAAAAAAATAAAACGAGGGACAACGTTGTGGTGCTTATTTGAAAATGTTTGAAAGAGAAAAATGCGTGTAAAAAGGCTATTGAGAATTTGGTTCTCCAGTTCCGGTGAGTTAAGTGTGAGAGTAGAGAGTTATAGTTTATCGTGCCCTAGCGAGCAGAGGAACCAAGAGATGGCTTTGGTTACACTCTTCCACTCAGGTCATCTGTATTCTAAGGTCACAGGCATTGCCAAGTACAGCATTATGTTTCTTGTTCCAGTAATAAAATGTGTTTCTGATGATCAGAGTCATAGTAAAACAAAACCAAAAAAACCCACACACAAACAAATATGCTTAACCCACTTTAGTGATTGTGTATAAAAGACATTAAAGACATTTTTTTACCCACAAGGGCCCACATATACACTAGTGTATCTATCACAATTTAAATCTAAATAGTATTCATATGTGCAGAGCACTCTAATATTATAATGTTATGTTAAATGGCAGCATTCACAAAAATTCATTGATATTATTGAAAGCTTCAAATTGGGGTTGATTCAAAAGGAACTGGAACCTGTAATTGAAGAGACACTTGTTACCAACAGAAGGGACAGATCAGAAATAGCAGTGCTAGCTAAAACACCTGGCAAACAGAATAGACAACCAACCATTTATCTCTTTGCCTCCTGAGTCTTTTGTATCACCTTTCTGAGGGTTATCGCTTAAAGTTTGCTAAAATGTGCTATGAAAATACATTACTTTTTTTGTGGAAAAATAAAACTGCCTCTGAAATGGGAGGGTAAAAAGTTAACACTCTTAACAGCAGTAGCAGGATTAAGCATTCAGACAGATGAGCTAACAAGTAAATCTGATCAGTGATAGCCTGAGAAGTATAGGGGAGCTGCTGTGCCCCGAAATGTTACCACAGCCTCTCAGGGTCCTAAAACACTACCTGCAAAGAGCTCAATTTTCACTTTTGAAGTCATTTTGCTTTTCAGTGTCCCCTTATATATGTAAATACCCCTGGGATAAGAAAAAGAGTAAACTGATATCAGCTTAAACCTTACTCAGATTTTACCAGCCACTAGATAAAGCTAGATTAGATAAGGCTAATGTAAGAATTTTAGAGAGGTGACATATTTTTGGATCTCTTTGGTTCTCCTTTGGCCAGCCTAGCTTTTGCATATACCTGCTCTTTGTTCTCTTCCTCTGAGCTTGATTCTTAATTTCTTGCTCTAAATTATACCCAGGGCTGACCTCATAGGCCGCACTTGGAAGTACTCCATGCTGAGTTGAATATTTTGCTGTTGCCACCTTAAAATTCTTGTTTTTTAACCCTAGAGGAAAGGTGCAGGCAGGAATGAAGGCATGTAGGCAGGCAGGCAGGAAGAGAGAGGAGAAAGAAGTTTTTTTTGGTTTTAAATTTCCTTGTTCATCTTGGTTCTCCCCCTGGGCCCTGGGTCTTGATCCTGAGTCTTTGGGATGTTTGTGGACTGCGGACAGTGGATTTAATTGCTAGGCCACCAGGGACTGCCAGAATTCTTGAATTTTGAACAAGAATCTTGTTCTGGGTTTCACAAATTTCCGTTTTCTACTCGGCTCCACAAACTGTCATCTGTCCTCATTCTACCTGGGTGTGAATTTCAAACACAGAAGCTTGGTGTTGAGGAATTAGAAAGGATGTTTGAGATTAGCTTTGTAAAGTTAGGTCTAGTGTATTTAAGCACTAAAGTGAAAGACACAGCATACTTTTTTTTGATTGAAGCGATGGTTTCCCATTGTTTCTGAAATCATACTGAATAGCTCTCCAGCTTCTGACAGTCTCAAGAAAGCGGCATTCTGGGGCATAAGAGGTCTCACTGTGTCTAGAGAAGAAACTATCAGGAAGTCTATTTGTGCTTACATTGTTGTATAAAGAATTTTTGTGACTATTACTTAATATATCCATTGACAAAGTCACTTATACTCAGCCTATCAGATGGTCCTTGAACAATAACAAAAATGACAGGCTGACAGCCTCTATGAAATAAAAATACAAGGTAAGAATTATGACATGCTCAGCATCTCTGATAAGAAGTCAGCCCTGTCTACAAAACACCTCTGAAATTAACTAGAAAAGGATTTGAAATAAACAGTTTCATCAACCATAATTACTGACCACACTGATCCCAGTGTAGAGTCCTTATTGTTACATATATCTCACAATTCTAAGAGCTTTGGAAACACCTTACAAAGTCAGAGATCCTGAAAGAACACTGGGTATTGAACGAGCCCTCGATAATCAATATTGTCATCAAGGTACTTTCAATTGTGTAAACATTGCATAGTTCTTGGTAACAAAAAGTAAATATTATACTCCATTGTGTTCCCCAAATCTCAGTATCAAATGAGTTGTAAAGTTATCTAACCTTCTTAAAGCTCTCAGAGAAACGTATAGTGCTTCATTTTGAATGTTTTATTTGAAATTTCGCTGTTTTTTTTTTTTTCAGTAAAGTTGTCAGCTATTAACATATGTGAAAGTTGTTTCTGTGATTTGGATTTCACAGTGTGAGTGGAAATGATTGTGTTTGTTGATATTATAGCAACTGTAACTCACAACTGTTTACAAGCTCCTTGTGTAGTCATCATTTTTGTTAATCTTCAGAGGAACCCAGTGAGGAAGATGTTAAATCCTTCTCGACAGAAATCTGAGATGCGGTTTCAGTTAGGAGACTTGACTAAACTCACAGAAACTTTTTAGTTTCAGTTTTATTGAGACCCTATTAACAATGCAGCTCTGTGGAAGGTTAGGGGGTCCTCTCTGTCTTGATATGTATGCGTTATTACTGACTACCACAATAAACTTAGTCAACATCCAACTGTCTTCATAGAGTTACCAAAAACATTTTTCCCTGTGATGAAAACTTGTAGGATCTACCCTCTTAGCAAATATTGAATATACTACAGCATATAGTCATCATATGTACAATACATACATCCCCGTTCTTACAGCTGGAAGGTTGTCCCTTAGAGATGGGAAGGAATTAGAGGAAGGCAGTCTATCACTGGTTACCACAAATCTAATCGCTTTTTCTAATTATTATTTTTTTTTAGATACCATGTATAAGTGAGACTTCACAGTATTTCTTTCAGAAAATTGATAGAAATATCTAAATAATTTGAGACAAATTGACAAATTAATTTCCTTGCATAGGTTGTCTTTTTAAAATATAATTTAATGTCTTAAAATAGTTTCTTTAGTCTAAATGTACAAGACCTTAATTTTATGAAGATTGTGTGTCAAATGTTTGAGTAATAGTTATTAGGGAATATGTTGCTGGGAAATGATTAAGCTTTACCACTCTTGAATCAGTTTTTAAGGACAACTAGTTTTGAGAGTAAAAGTATTCTGATTCACAATAAAGAGCTAGATGTGATAAATAATGTCCTACACCTGTCCTTCTAGAAAGCTAAAAGCTTTTTAAATAGGAAATAATTGAAAGTGAATGGATTACTATTTCTGGATATATGTACATGATACTGTAAACCCTTTCCACTTCCCCTACCACCTCCAATCACAAAAGGTGGACTAATTTATCACTTTGCATTATTGAGTCTACATACAGCCTTGGAATCAACTCTTGCTGGCAAAACTTTTTTTTTTTCAGCTCTCCCCTTAGTTATTTTGCAGACTGTTATTTGGAAAAGGACTGGATAAGACATTTTCTTAAGTAGAGAATAAAAATCAGAAAAATGAGTAATAAGTTTGTTGGAGACACTTAATCCATGAGGACGAAACGTATTCGAATATTGTAACATAGATATACCCTAAGAAATCAGTCAGCTGTGAATCCCTTTTTGATTGAATAGTCTTTCAGCTGTACAGTTGTTCTGTTATTCCATTATTCTGGTGACATTTTTGAAAGGCAGGATTTGATGTTAGAGTCATTCCACATTTTTTAAGAGATTTCCAAAATTGTTGGATGAAATTGTACATTTCAATGAAATAATGAGTTGTAATAGACACATATGTTAGAATATTCTGAATATTCTAAAGGTTTAAAGACCTTTAAATCATAATAAGGAACAAGTTCAGACTGAAAGTATTTATATACATGACCCATGTTAATACCTGAGCCAACAAATTCAGTCTATCGTTGAAAAAAATCTCTATGTTTAAAGTTAATTCGCGCAAAGCAATGGCAACAAAGGGGCGGTTTGAAAACCTCTTTTTCTCGTGGCTTGTGCTCTCTGGTAATGGCCTCTAAGCATTACTGGCCCTCGACACTCAGCCAGTTTACAGCGTTCCTGCTTAAAAAATTCCCGTATTTGGTCCATATTTTGTGCATTGTTGTGTAATTGTTACAGGTTTATATGCTTGGATAATTTCAACAGAGTTGACTTCGTTAAAAGTGACTGTGGGGTCTGCCCATATCATCTGCCTTTTAAGTGTCCTGTTCTTTAATCATTTCTTAATCCAGAAATAATAATGCAGCACATCGGAGGAGCTGAGCCTGATCTCTAACTCTCTCTTTTCAACACGTGCATCTTAAATCCTCTGCTAGATCTAATGCCCCAAGAACCAGAACACACTCACCTTTGAACCCATTTTAATCCAGCTTTGTTTATTAGACAAGATCCATGTCCTCAAATATGGTATCTCAAGACTAACCAATAGAATATTAAGAATTTTCTCCTGCTTATGTGATTATTCTTAACAACCTAACATCTTGGTCTTTCTGTTTCCAGTCAGAATCTACATAGGGACCTAACCTTTTACCTGATAGGTTAGATAAATATGGAATAATCTGATGGTGAAACTCCTTTGCATATCTCTGTTTTCAGAGCAAGTCAAAACAGGTGTTGACTGCTGTTGAATTAAATTTTGCAACTAGTTTGAGAATCTGGCTTTCACTCTTTGTAGATAACTAGAACCTGTTTAAAAGAGCCTTCACATCCACTGTTTTCAGTCTCAAAACAATCCTGGGAATAATTGCTTCCATTTTGTAGATGAGGAAACAGGCTCAAAAGAGATGAAAAGAGACTTCCTCAAAGTGTAAAAGCCAATAAGAGTTTAATCAGAATTTCTTCAACTCACATCCTTTTACTTGAAATCCAGTGATCTTTTTTCTGTTTTACTTTGGTAGTACTAATATATGAATGCTTGAATGAATGAATCAATTCATCATTAAAAATTACTTGACAATCAAGGATGGAAACAAGTAAAGAACAGCCCAAATAACTAAATTCAAGAGGTTGTAAGAAAGCACAGTCCTGAATTAACAGGAACCCAAATGTGTAAAGAATTTACCTGAGATATTGAGAAATGAGTTAGAAAGAGCAAAGTAAACAAAAGGGAAGTGTTATGCTGTCTGTCCTTTCTACTAGGTTCTGCTGACTGGATTGCCAGGAAACCCATGTGCTTGGAGAATATGATCTCATTTCTCCAGGACATAGTTTTTCTAAGTTTATAGTTTGATTTTGGCCTTGGGTTTCTAGAACAGGTGGTAGAAGAATTAATTTTTTTTTAAAGGAAAGGTGCAGGCAGGAATGAAGAAGGAGTAGGCAGGCAGGCAGGCAGAGAGGAGAAAGAAGCATTTTATTTTATTTTTATTTAGTCGTCTGTATGGTTGTTCCCTCCACCCCCAGGGACTCGAAGCCAGAAGTACGTGGCTTGCTCTCCTTTAGAGGCGATTGACCTAACTGCTGCTCCACCAGGGTGCTCCAGAAGAATTAAATATTTGAAAATATAGCCAGATGATATGATCTTGATTGTAGCTCTTTTTAAATTACAACTTTGACTTTGGCACTGGAAGTCGGCCCAAATCCTCTTTGATAGAGAGGCTTTAATGGTACCGTATCAAAGTAAGTACTGGAAGCATCAGATATTTGAGAAAATATGGTGTTCAACTCATAGTTTCAGGAGTCAAAGGCCACTTCTTAGTGGTATTTATTATAAAATGCATAAGTTCTTCCTGATAGCATCTCTGAGTGCTGTATTAACAGACTCCATTAAGCATATGAACAAATTAGAAATTTTGAAGATTGTCGCAATCTCCGAAGTGGCTCATCAGTCCACTATTGGACGTCAAGATAAATATAGATATGTTATTTCCTACAGGGAGTAAACCTGAATGATTTTATTTTGAGTGGAAAAAATGGAGAAAAGAGATAGCTGTAAATCATGTGGATATAATAATAGTGCTCACAGTAAAAGGTGAATAAATTCTGTTTCACCCATCCTTCTCCCTAACTTGAAGTTTAAAATATTAAACTTTACTAATGAATGGAAATTAGAAATCATAAAGTTCAAGCCTTGAGAATGCTAGAGACAAATCATAGAGCTGTGGTATTGGGTGATATGTCATGGAACTGGAAAAGACAGAGCTGGCTGACACCTGGCTGTTCAGAGTGCAGTCCCTGAACTTCTCCGTCTCTGAGGAGCTCGTTCAAAATAATGAGCCCCAGACCTACTGAATCAGCACCTGCCTTTTACAGGAAAACTGATGTGTGCATACATTTAAGTTTGAGAAGCACTGGTCTGTAGTATTCCTGCTCTCAGATTAGAAGGGTACCCAACCAAACCAGATTTGACATGTGTTCAGAGGAAAGCATCTGTCCTGATTAATGCACAATGTTTTGTTCTTACCAGGACATTTTTGTTTTTTATGGACAGATGCCTCCCTGGCCCCTGGGCCATCCAGAACATCTGTGGCAGTCAAACCAACAGATGACTATGAGGCTCACTGTCATTCAAGATCTACTCCCCAACTTTTAAAATTTCACACAATAACCTATCAGTTAGGGACCTTTTCAATGATCAAGAGCCTCCATCCTTTATTTCCTGTTCAGCTTATATTATCACTTGGGAAACAAATTCCGTAAGTCAGCGATAATAGTCACTGTTTCCACCTTCCTTCATTTGTTCTGCACTCACACAGTGTCCTGAGCCCTGTTTGCTGTGGGCTCTGAGATGAGCATGAAGACTCATAGGGATCTGACGAATGTGTATGAACAGCGTCTGGAGTGGCCTGCAACAGAAGCGCCAGCACAGAAGAGCGCTCACTGCCGAGTAGGAGCAGGCCTGCTGGGGCCTGGAGGCTCATGCTGGGAGCGGGAAGTGGTATGGGGAGGCTGGAGGAAACGTCTTTGGTAGAGTCAGGATTGAGGAAAAGGCCCTACTATGATAATGGACTTCAGCCTTGAGTTCACGGGAGGCCTTTTTTTTTTTTTTTTTTTAAGCAGAAGCATGAGACACTTGTTCATAAAGATCTCAGTGTGGGCGTGTCCTGGTGGAACACAGCCCACCTACATCCCAAGGACTTGGGTTCGCGTCCTGGGTCTGAAGGGAGCAGCCAATGTGAACAATTAGAAAATTAGAAAAATGGAATGCTTCTTCCTCCTCTCTCTTCCTGCCTCCCTGCCTGCACCTTTTCTTAAAAAAAAGAAAATTACAGTGTCAACACTTGCGAAATGACCGAGGAAAGTTATGAAGAAGGGTGTGAGGGCATTTAGGGGAGATGTAGTAAATAGATAAGGTGAGGCATCGACAGTTTGGATAAAGAGAGTGAATGTGAAAAATAAGCAGCAGGCAGGTGCTGCTGAGGTGATCCCTGGTGCAGAGTCTCATGTACCATCTCAGGTTGCCCGTCAGCAGCCTGTCGGGACAGGACCACTGTTACCTGTCCGTCTACAACCCCAGAAACCTGGGCTGGGAGCAGGGGCCCATAGCCGCCAGGGCGCAGGCAGGAACAGAGCCTGTTTTATTTCATATTTGTGTGAATATTATCTGTATATTTATTACACACATATATGGGTTTTTAATATAATAATTTTATTGTTACTTCTTTTGGTTACAAATCCATACTCATTTTAAGATACTGAACTCGTTTCTCCATCTGTGGGTGTCACACACGTCACCCACAACCAGAGTTCCGGTGCCCTTTACCTCGCATTACATATACATATATATATATATACATATATACATATATATATATATATACACACACACACATGCATATGTGTATTATGTAAGTATGTGTGTATCTATGTATATACTTACATACATACATTGTTGAGAAGAAAGGTGCAGGCAGGAATAGAAATGAAGCTGAGTAGGCGGGCAGGAAGACAGGAGGAAGGAGCATTTTATTTATTTTATTTAATTGCTCATCTTGTTTCCCAGACCCCAGGTCTTGAACCAAGGACCTCGGGACGTATGTGGACTTTGCCACTGTAGACTCAACCTCTAAGCCACCAGGGGCCCAAGGCCTGGATTTCCGACTCCAGCCTGACTCTAGAGTCTGGCCTGGTGAAGACACCCACTGAGTTGTTCCACTGAGGAGGCTTAGACGCCTGGGCGTCCAAGGCCAAATGGGTCTGAAGCTACGAATCAGCTCCGAGGCCAGCAGCCATGCTACCTCCTTGCGGAGCCCAGAAATGGCAGGGGTTTTTCTGATGGGAGAGATTTCAGATGACCTCACTCTGTTCTAAGCTTCTGGAAAGCCACCTAATTAAGTAAATATTTATTTAGTGCCCACATAGATGCACGTGCTAAACAAAAAGTCTGTAAGGGAAAGATGAATAAAAAGTCATTGTCTGAGACACTTGCTTGAGTCACCTCGCTGAGCAAGCCACGTGAAGACCCTTTTTTTGGTGGGGACCAGAAAAAAGTATATAAAAGCAGGCAATAATGCCAGGAAGAAGGGAAAGTGCCCTAAAAAATAAAAGTGTCTGGTTTCACCTAAGGCGGTGATCCCATTTTATCGCCCTCTGAGGTCCCCAGGGAGCTTGCCGGGGGCACTTAATAAACACAATTCTCTCAGAGTGTGCAGAGAGCTCAGATAACAAACCATCTATGTAAACACTGCACTCCTGCAATCCTATTAAGACTTTCCCTGGAGACTTTAGAGCCTCCTCTTTTCCTTTTTTTTTTGGTATCTCATTCCAGAAAGTCGGAAGCATCCCTCCTTTGTCGGAACTCCCCACTTTTTAAACTGATCTTTTCTCTTTAAATATAGGGTTTTGTCAGATATGTATTTTAGGGAAGGGTCTAATCGCCTTCCCAATAATGCAGTGCCAACCTCTGGATGCACTGGGCTTGCCCAAGTGTCCCTAATCCCTCATTCATCTGATCATGGACCTTCAAACATCTGGTGTCATGTCCAGCACTCCTGGGTTTATTATGCCTGAGCTGGTGGCCGGCCCCGAGTGACTCAGCACCTGGTTTCTGGTCATTGAGTGTGTGCCCGGCTTGGTGGCTGAGGTGGCAGGTAAGTCTCAGGGGCAGTGGATTCCCTGATATGCATCCCAGGACACCAAATAGATCCTTCTCCTTGGCAGTCTTTTTCACATATTAAAAAAAATCCTTAATAGTCCCAACCTTTATAGCTCCCTATGGCTTATTCTGCCCTTTTCAAGGTCAGGCTGAACTTGTCCCTTGCTCAGAAGAGCCATCCTTGATGAAGGAGGCTGCCCCCTTCCCAGCCTTGCCTTCCCTGGAGTTACCCCTTCAGATTCATGGTCTATTTTATTCTTGGAGCTTGCTCTTGGCTGTATGTGTCCCAGTATCTCTGCCAGCGGCCTGCAGAGTCAGTGCTGGATCATGATTTATTGAATCAGTCAGTGAGCTAGCTCCACCATCCCCTCACACTTGCTCTTTTTAGAAAATTCCAGGTGGGCCCTGGTGGTTTGGCGGTTAAGTCCGCTGCTTCTGTGAGGCACAGTCCACATCATCCCAAGGACCCAGGTTGGGTCCAGGCTAACAACTACAATGAGCAACTCTGTTCCGCCTGCCTGCCAACTCACCTTCATTCCTCCTGCCTGTACCTTTCCTTTAAAACAACCCCCTCGCCGCCCCCACTTCCCATCGTCACTAACTTGTCGATGATTATTGCTTTCTATTACATCACTGGAAGCTGGGTTAGAAAAGATTTCTTTGATCAACACTTCATGGCTGATACAGCCCATGTGTTCCGCAGACATTGCTGGCAGAATTACCAAAGCATTTTTTTTCAAAACCTGGTTTTTCATCAGCAGAGGACTATCTTTGAACTTGAATCATTGAAGTACCTGATTTTGTTGGTATTGTGAGAAGAGCTGAACAGGCCTTTTGAATTATGAAGAGCTGTGGAGAAGGCACTAGTGTTACCTGAGGAAGGTAGAACGTCAGTGAGGAGTCACAGTGGTTGCTGATGGGTCTTTTTTGTTTCTACGATAGTATTTTGGTTGATTTTCAGTTTAGTTTGGTTCTCATCTGGTTTTATCCTTGTAGGCAAAGCAAAATCCGCAATGCGCTGAGTTCAGACGTAGTGACTATTAACACATGGTCCATCGATATTTAGTGAACACTTAATATGTGGTTTCAAAATGTCTGAAGAGATGGCTGCTGTTTCTCCCTTAGAGCAGTAGTTTTCACAACTTGCTTATCTGTCCTTGTGGCCTGCCTGCAAACCTTTGGTTTGCTAGCCTGCTGTTTCCTGCCTGGCTCAGTGATTGCCCTTCTAGTCTCTTCCTCACTGGACCCACCTCCTACCCCTTCCTCGCCCAGACCTGTGCAGACCCCCTTGTTGGCCTGTTCTTGCAGCCTTTAGGATCCCTCGGTGATGGCGTTGTTCTCCAGAAAAGTGCCTAATAACTTCACTGATGTGAGCTTTGGCAGATGTTCATAGGAAGGTTAGAAAGTGTCATTTAGTCTGTTTATTAGGAAACAGCTTATGGAGGGGTGTGGTCACTTACTGCCAAGTTGCAATGTTTTCTTGTCAGATCTTCTTTAT
Source organism: Solenodon paradoxus (assembly GCA_004363575.1). Lineage (NCBI taxonomy): Eukaryota > Metazoa > Chordata > Mammalia > Eulipotyphla > Solenodontidae > Solenodon > Solenodon paradoxus. The sequence continues at coordinate 249,789 of RJWH01001017.1, read as the reverse complement.
GACGTCTGTATCTGTCTTAGCTTCTTGCTTACCACAAACAGTCCTTACCAGAATGAAAATATGGCTTCCGGCTCTTTCTCCCCTTGTACTTTTGACATGTTAGTTGACCTCAAATATGAAGCGTCTCTTCACTGGAAGTATAAGTTCAAAGAAGAAATTCTTGGCGCACTGTGGTATGGGCTGTGGGGTGTGTCTGGTACGGGCTGTGTGGTGTGTGTTGAGAGAGCATGTGAACTGTGTGGGCTGTGAGGGTGTGTCTGGTGTGTGTGTGAGAATGTGAGTCTGGGTGAGTGTGCCTCATGTGGGGTTTATGTGTGTCCGCTAACTGCCTTTCCTCAGGGTCTCATCCACCTTGCCTGTAGCCAGTAGATGCTTTTTCCCCCCATGACAATTGAAATCAACATTATTTTTTCAACCCACACACCTTGCTACTTCCCACTGTGGCCTGTGCTGCTGTGTGTTTCTCCTAACACTAACCGCACACCTACCTGCTTTCTAAACCCTTATCAGATAGAAGAATTAGGTTTCAAACACTGCACCTAAGATGACCAGCAATTTATACATTACTTGATGCTCCTTGAACATTCTGCTTAACTAATTTCACCTCTGATTTCTTCTATATCTCCATGACTTAAATTGTCGTTTCATGGTCCCTCCTACAGTGAAGGTGTTCTCTGCCATACTGCCTCCCTCCTGCTCACTTGCACATTCTGTGGCCGTGTCTGTGAAACTCCCCACGTCCCTCCATTGCCATCTCTTCTATGAAAGCATCACCATCAACACCAGGGACTACTGCAGGAGCCCTCTTCTGCTCTTTCCTCTTTTACAAGAGGCGATTGCTTGTGCTTTTACAAATATCTCTTCCCTAAAATCCATCTTCTACACCATAGATCGAGTTGTTCTGAAAAAACATGACTCAAAGGCAATTCGGCTGCTTTCAATGACACTCAGAAGGGACTTAATATTGTTTGCAGAGTTTTTCCACTCCATTCAACACTGATTTCTTTCCTTTGATCAACACCCCAAGCCTTGTGCCACACCTCAGGGCCTTTGTTCCAGCTGTTTCCCTGCCCAAATTCCACTTTTTCCTGACATTCGCTCCACGGGCTTGCTCTTGATCAGATCTCAGAATGGTGTCATTTCCTCCAAAAAACTTGCTTGAAACATTCGATCTAGCATGACGGTGACCGCTCTCATTCACATAGCCCTATTTTAATTCTCTCCATGGCAAAGAAGACCAGCGAGCAGTGTGTTCTTTATCTGTGTATGCTGATCTATCGTTCCCACTAGGACACAGCTTCATGAGTCATGTTCCGAGAGGAGTACCTGGCATGAAACATGGACTCATTAAAATAAAAATAAAAAGTGTGAGTTAATATACGGACATTATTGGACTCTGTTGCCTGGGTGTGTAATTTTTCTCTTTGTAAGTAGATAAGAAATTCCTAGGATATTTCTCTTTAGCCTTCAGATCCTTCAGTTCAGTTTGGAGTATGAAGTCAGCACTTGGCTGAGTCTTAATCTCTTGATTCTAGCTTTTGGGACTATATTTAGTTTTTGGCATCTTCCGATCTTTGGAGTCTCTTACTGAAAAGTTCCCTTTGTGGTTCAAATAACTGTAAAAATATCAAATCTACAGTTGACACGTGATCATCTTAACCTCCAGGAAGTTTCCAACAACTTCCCTCTAGTGTCTTAATGATTATTTCCAAGGGAATAAGAACTAGCTTTACTTAATAATGGAAATCCACATCCGCATTAATGTTCTTCTGTGCTCTCACTGCGGTGGTGGCAATCTTTCTCCAAGGTTAACCGATGACAGTAACTGTTCAGGACATGAGATGGAGGGACACATTTCTGAAGGAGTAGGTTGGTTTTACTTCTGTCCATAGCCTGTTCTTGCCTGTAGAATTAGATAGAAAGGAGCCCAAATTGCAGTGTGCATCCTTGAGAAATGTAGTTCATGTCTTAAGCTGCCCACTTTCGTAAGAGATCTGACAACTAACCCCTGACTTGCAAGGTTTCAAGACTGAAGGGACCTTGTTGGACTTCTGAGTCAACAAGCCATTCACATGGGTTGGTCTCCTACCTCCAGGGCAGGTGTCTTGACTCTGTTTTAACACTGAACCTTGAGGATGGCAGGGGAGGGGAATTTTGTGTGGAAATGAGAAGCTGGGTAAATGGTGATCTTTGAAAAGGTAGCCTTTCCTTATAGTCTTGGGATCTGATGTGAAACTTTAGGTGCCCTCTTCAGAATGGTCCCCAGGAATTTCAGCCATTCCTAAAAACTATAGGTTGTCATTAGACTTAATTTTTGATCTCTCTTGTTTTCTCACCCGTTGGATAGTAGAGTTTACTTTAGTTACCCTTCCCAACTAGTTCCTACTGATCTCTTTGTCTCCGTAGAAAGATGTTTCCCTTCATTTCTTACTAGACCTTAAGGACCTCCAGGAGGGTTGTCTTGGATTTCTGGCATCTAGTTCAGTGTCTAGCACAGAAAACATGCTCAATGAACATACTTTTTATTTGTCTCTTTCTTACAGATGCAGGTCTACAGTCGAATCTCGACTCCCTGACCTCCTGCCTCTATCTCCCTTCTTCAGATATTTCTTCTCTCCTATCCTGTATCCTCTGATTCTTGCTCTAGGTGATTCTTCACTCCCAACTCAGCTAATACTTAGTATCCAAGCCACCTTTTCCCTCTGGTATGCTATCTCACACTGCAGGGAACTTTTGATATCATGTCCACTCACCTGGATGATAAGCAGCAGAATAGTATGGGCCCAGATGAAAGCTATTTGTACTTTTCATGTACTTTTAGGGTATTTGGACACAACTCAGCTGTTGACCACAGTGACTCATGTCTCACCTTCTAGGCTGATAAGTGCTGTTGGCGGACATGTGCTCCTGGCATGCCACCATGTTTCCTCTGAGCTAAATTTCAGTAGAAGATGGGTGCGCAGTCTGGAGAACATTTCACATGAAATCATTTTCATTTTGTTGCAGATCAACAGGAAATAAGGCTTAGTTGCCAAACTAAAGCAAGAAAAGCAACCAAGCATATTATTTATTCCTCTTTTAGGGACTTTTATTATTCCAGGAATCATTAGCTTCTCCTAGGATAGTGGAAACTATCCCAGCTATCTTAGTTGGCAAATACAGAGGAAGTCTTGATAGGAGGGAAATATTCAATATTTTGTTCCAGTTTAACTTTGCATTTTCTCCTAAATTGTTTCTGAATTTTATCCTAGATCAGATCACCTATCAGATGCACTTAAGATCTACTCCTTAGTCATTTAAATGGGGTTGGCCTCATGGATCAAAGACTACTAAATAAAGTTCATTTATTTTGGCCGTTTCTACCATTCATTATTCTTTTCATTGGCATGAGTGATGGTGAGACTACAGGGTTACTTACTTTAAAATCTGATCCTCTTTCAAGCTGTTCTGATTCTGTAGGCTTAGCCATCTTTTAATATTAGAGTGACCTGGCCTTGGCCCCACTATGAACTATATACACTGAGGATTGGAGGGAAGGAGATGACAGAATGGAAACTTTATTCATATCTTTGCATGTTTTAATTTTACACTGTTTTTTCATACTCATTTCATTTCCCTCCAGAATGGAAGTTGGCAGCCATTTAGAGAAGTGGTCAAGGAGATTGGAATCATTGTGGTGGAAATGTAGGTGAAGGCCTCTAATCCAGAGATGGTTGACATGATGAGCCCTGGAGCCCTCAATAATAATCTCACAGTATACTGATAGCCTGCATCTAGAGAGCCTTAGCCCCTGATTCTGTACCTAAGGCTAATGCCACTTTGTTGGACGATAGTTAATATAAGGCAACCGCACTCTAGAAGTATTAAGAACCAAACACCACTCCTTTCCCTCCATCTACTCTAGTTTACTCTTCTCAAATATGGAAACCCATCAAATCGCAAGATGCTCTCTTCCCCTCAAAATGTCAATCATAGAGGCTATTTCTCTGTAAGAATGACCAACTAATTTCAGTTATTATTTTCACTGTTTATAAAAGACAACACAACAAAACAGCTTCTGGAAATTTCTTTTTTTTATTAGCAACTCTCTGATTTGAGGGACTCTGTCCAAGGTGGGCACCCTGTTATTGAAGTGCTGACACCCCTCTGTGTTCACAGAGCAGGTCACATGGCCACAGGGACCAGTACCAGAACCACAGCTCCATTTTTCTTTACGGTTAGATCAAATGTTTCAGACATATTATCAGATGTGGCGTGGATGATTCAAACAAAAACAAATGCCCTTGAGTTTAAAAATAGAAGTGAAAAGACTAAATATTTGCACTTTAAAAGGAAAAGAGAATAGCAGAACTCTCAGCCGCAGACCATTCCTTGAAATTATCCTCACTAAATTATAATCATGCACTTTCCACTCTCTAATTAAACATTAGACTTCATTTGTTCCAGATGCATTTGCCTCAAGTGTATTCAGAATGCCCGCCCTTCTTTTCCATCATTGTGAATGGACTGCATGTCTGTGTCCTATATGTGATCAGGAGCTTTGAATAGGTAAGGGATCCTTGACGACAACATGGATTGTTTTAATGTCATACTTCATGTGGCATATTTATACTGCTGGAGCTCCTCTCACTACCTTTTATAACATGCGCTGTCGAGGATTGCTTAATGACACTTTTTGCAAATAGGTTCACATGTTTTTGGAAGGGATTTGCAACCCTTAGTGGTTGGCAGGGAATGGAGGAAAGGGCTTTGGTCATTACAAGAAGGAAATCTGTTGGTGCCATTTTGAGGACTCAGTGCTGAGAAAGATCACCAGGCCCTTCATTAATCCAGCAGAGCCTTGAGCAGTTACATGAAAACCAGAAAGAACTTTGTATTCACTACATTTGCAAATTCCTTACATTAGCAGAATACTACAATTAAACAACAGTCTATAAATATTCAAGGCCAGCTTTTTCATGATTGGAAATAATTCTAGACTTTGATAATAAGATTCTCAATTAAGACTTGTGGTTAAATCCATTAAATATACTTCTTTCAAGTAGTAAAACTTTAACCACATTTATGTTCTTACTGTCATGGGTTGATAGTAAAATGAAAATGTACTTTTGGAAGTTCTAAGTGGTTTAACCAAGATTGGCAAGTTGACGAGTCGATCTGCTGTCACTGAAATTGTCCAGAACAATAGAATCGCTGCTCCAGACAAGGGGACAAGCTATTTGATTTTAGCTATGTGGTAGTTTTTGTGGTAGCAGAGGTCACCGGGAGTTTAGCTGATCTGTTGAATGCAAGCTCCCTTTTTGGCCTTTACTTTCTGTTCGACTATTTTATAATTCTCAAGCATTTCCACAGGTTTGTGGGAACAGGCTAGGCCAGGTCCTTATGACCAATTCATGGAGCTACACTGAGGACTCCATGGGATAAAAAGTTCAAAGGAATGTTAAAAACAAAATCTGAGAATTATTTGGATATTTTCGACTACTCATCATCTGCTCGATTGCCTACCTCTCGTGGACCAGTAAAAAGGTTTCATTTTCTCTTCACTGGAATATTCTTCAAACTCATCTTCCATTCAGCCTCTGCCCTCTGTTGTCCTCCACCCACCCTCCATAGGATGGTGGAGGAGAGAGTGCGACAGAGAAGGTGAAGGACACCAGTGGGAAAAACTACTGCAGTCATCAGGGTCCCAAATCAGTCAAAAGAAAACCACTCTCTACAACTCTTGAGCACAGGGAGGAGGCAACTAGGTAAAACAACATATGTTTATATTTTAAAAGTTCTTCTTTTAGAATCTCTACTTATTTACATATCTTCCAACAACAACTAATTAGACTTAAATGTTCTAAATAGTTTGACCTTGTGTGTTTGTGTGTGTTTGTGTGTGTGTGTGTGAGAGAGAGACAGAAAGAGAGGGGGAGAGAGAGAGAGAGAGAGAGATCTAAACTAATTACATTTACATTTAACTTCCATCTATCCTTGTAAGTATGGACTAACACATGGTTAAGCCTTGGACAGTTATATTTAAAAGCAATTTCTCCTTCGACTCTAGGACACAGTGGCATTCTAAAGAATAAAACCTCACCAATAATTTCCAAAGATGGAGATATGTCAAATCATGAGTGCATTTTTTTCCCTCACTTTGGTTTTGGGAGGATCACAGGTGCGTGCCAAATCTGAAGAAGGTCTCTGACAACGTGACTAATATCAGTTTCAGGTTAGCATCCATCTGCTTGCTTCAGCAGAACTTTTTAAGAAACGAGGTCAATTTTCTTTGTAATGGGTTGGTATTACCTAGTTTTCTAGACTGAATCCATTGTGCAACCCAAGTTGATTGGTCTGCCTAGCAAAATAAAAATATTTGGAATCATCCTAGCAACACCCTACTTCTGTTTGAACTACAGTCTTGATTGCAGAAAGATAGCAAGATTTCTTGCTGCCCCATGATATTTGTCAAGTTTTTCAGCAAATGCCCATGACAAAGGAATAATGCTGAAAAAAAAAAAAATCTACAAATCTGGATACCGAGAGGGAACAAGTAGAATGAGAGGAACAGTTATGCCATTAGAGGGCACTTTTGTAATCTTAGAAGAAAAGTTTGTTCCTAGATAAGCTTAACCAAGGCTTATTCTTAGGAAGAATGTATTTTCAGTTCTTTATTTAAAGTGACTAATTCTAAACTGAAATGTGTCAGAGAGAATATTTCGTGGCAGGGAAACATCTATAAACTCTTAAAACTACCTTTTACACTGTATCTAAATAAAGTTTAAAATTTGAGTCAGTGATTGCCAAAATATGCACATAGCTGCAAAATATTTTGGATCAGCTAAATTCAGTGTTTCTTTTAAATACATTTTGTAAAAAAATTCTGCCTGTCACCTGATCAAAATGAACATTTGATTTCATTTCCCTTAATAAAACTAAGTTTATCCCAAGAGTTGAAGACTATTTCATGATCATTGCTAGGATTCAAGTTTTTCAGAGTATGAAGTATATTTTGGAGCCAGGATAATTTCAAACATTTTTTCTGACGAGTATCTCTTTTTCCCATCATTGATGTGGCAGTTTAAATGGTTCAAATAGTTTCTGAAACAAAAAAGTATGACCTGACAAAATTTTAGCTGAGGAAGTATAATTTTTATAAAGAAAGCAAAAGATCAATGCTATAAGCTGTTGGTGGTCGTCTAAATGATAATATGTACCTGAGCTGGTAAAGTAGATTAGCTGGTAAAATAATTCAGTGTCGAGAACTATGAAGGGTTTGTGATTTTTACCTACTGGTAAACTAACAAGTGAGCCCACCTTAGTTTCGTGGATGTTAGACGTGAAACTACCAGGTCAGAGACAAGGGACTGTAGGACCAGTCAATGGCAGTATCCACAGTATTTTATTCTCCTGCTGACTCCCTGACCTATAGTTCGAATAGTTTGAATACCAGAGGTACAGAAGGCACCAAATAGTGTCCTTTATTCCAACAGAGGAGCCCTGAGCTTAAGAGTGCCTGGATCTTTTATAATAGATGGTAATCTTGTCTGCTCTTTGTTCCAGAGGTTTCATCTCCCAGGGCTGTTTAAACACAAACATCCTTGGAAAGGTCACCTGGAACCAAGACCGTCAGTGCTTCTGCTCCCAAGACATGCAACAAAACAAAACAAAAACTCGCCACAGAGACCCATGGAGAACAGTTTGTCATATTTCTACCATCTGAAGTTGTTTGCTTTACTAAATAATAAACTGCTAGGTGGGGAATCTATAGCCCTCCTAGTTATCATATCTTTTAAGTCACTCGATAAATAGCTCATGTTTCTCCCGTAGTATTCATTAGGGAATTTTACCTGCCCGAGGCTTGGTGGGATCATCTGTGAGATGAAGAGAATAACAGCACATACATCACTGGTTTCTTGCTCACATTTGACAAGATAATAGGTAGAAAGCACTTCGAAGAGAGCCTGGCATGTAGCAAGTAATAACTATACTATTAATATGTTTTGTTGTGTCACTCAAAATTCATCTCATAATGAACTGATTTAATAAAGAGAAAGCTCCTCCCATGGGCAACTGGGAAAAATTCCTGCCAATCATAATTTGGTTCTGGCTAGAGCTGAGCTAAATACTCCAGGATGCTGGGATACTGGGCAGCCTAGCCGGGCAGTACTCTTATGAAGATGACCATCTTGTGGGGTCCAAGGAGATAGGGCTGCCCTGGCATGATCATAGAACAAATGCTTCCGAGTAATTCACTCAAGTGCCGCCATCACGTTTGTTCCGAGTTCCTAGTAAGTGTGGACAACCAAGTGCTAGGCGTTTCTTAGGAGACCCATTTTCATGATATGACCTTTTCTGCTCTCAGGAGGCAAAGTTTCAGGGATCCTCTCCAGAGCAAACTGAATATGTTTTATTAAGCCGAAATAGTTAGTATTTTAGAGAGGGGTGGCATATCAAATTCTGTTCAGATTTTCCATTTCTGTTTGCTCCAGGAGGAAGGGTAGCAGAGGGGAGGGTTTAAAGGCTGTGAACGATGCCCCAGTGTAGTTCACCTTGCCTCTGAAGTTTTCAATAAGTTCGCTAAGTTTTGATTTTCGTCCATCCAGTCATCTTGTATAGATATAACAGTTGTCTGCTGTTAGTAAGTCACTAGGAGCTCCTGCTTACACTCCTAACTTCCTTTGGATGACACCTTGACCTTGACAGTTACTTGGATTTCGGAGGGACAGATTATTTAAGGAAACCTAAGGAGTCCTGATATTCTTCTTACACTGCTAGCTAGCTGGGAAGACTTTACAATTCAGTTTCAGGATTCGTTTGCCGATTCTGAGTTCATTGATTCAAACCCTTCAGAGAACTGAGACCCAGAGGAGTTCATTGCCTGCGATGATGCATCTAGCTAGGAGCTAAAACTAAGAAGTCAACTTAGATCTCATTCAGCTTTGTTTTACTGACAATGCAATTAAGAAATAAGCATGGGAAATACGAGCATCTTGTCAAAAAATATGGCTTTCCTGAGAAGATACTTTAGAGGCTACACACAAGCTCTGCCTTCAGAGTCACTTGAGTTTATTATATTCTCTCATATACATAACAAGCTATATTCTTAAGGTTATTTGAGGACTGAATGCAGTAATATGTTAGTGAACACAGCCACATCTTGTACATAGTAACTCAATCACAGCAAATATTTTGTATGACTATCTGAGGAACGCGTGACCCAAAAAAATCTTTTGAAAAAAGTTAAGTGACCTTTTTGAGCACGTTCACTGTGAAAAAACTACTTCTCACACTCATAAAAAGAAAGCTATTCCCTTCAAAAATATTTTCAGTCCTCTGAATACTTTTGATAGCACTGAAGAAATTTAAAGTCAAATGTTTTAGAAGTGACCTCATAGCTGTAGTAATGAAATAAAATTACTTCATTTCAAATTATCATACATGTTTACATTTTATTTTCTCACTATTTACAGCACTCAAGTGTAAAAACACTATTTCCCTAATGCTTGAGGTCTCTGATGTATGTTGTTCAAAGCAATCAGGGAAAACAGCTCTTCACGTGGTGCTTACTTTAAGGGGAGCAAGGTCTTCCCAGTCCTCAGAGGAAGTGAAGCTTTTCACTAGCGCTGAAGACCTTGCCTGCCCATGCCTTCCTGTTGGGGACACAGGGATGCATAGACGATGCCATGTCTGACAACATCTTTCCAGAAATGTGCGGTCAAGAATGATCCAGAATTGCTTATAGAGTCTGTGATGAAAGTCAGTGAGGAGAGCCAAAATGTAACTAAGTGAAAATTTCCAGCTAGGAATTAAGACAAATGACCTGACTCTAGAACTTTCCAATGGTCTCCCTCAATATGAATGCGAATTCCAGCCTGCTTTTTAATATGTAAGAGGTGTTATGTATAAACGTTGTATCTCAAAGTCTGGTAAGCTACTATTAGACATCAGCAAATAACTCACCTTGTGATTCTGGACAAATTGTTTAACCTTTGAGAGTTGCACATTATAATCTCAAAAAAATCTGATTTAGAAAATCTTATTTGGGGAATAAGAATATTACTATCTATGTAGAATCTTTACTTATAACCTTTAAAAAAGAATATAAAAAATTGTTCAGTGGCCATTTTCTGCGTATCAATGGGTCTCTTATGGTTCAAGTTTGGAGACATTTGTATACAAATATCAACAATGACCTAAGGTGCCACCATAATGAAGTGGGGATTTTCTCTGAATATCCAGGGGAGTTAACATACCAAGAGGTCTTTCATTTCGAAATCTTTTTAGTATCTGAAACTCCACTGACTGCATTTTCAACTCCATGTAGTCGTTTGAAGGAAAACCAGGAACGTTGCCTTCAAGAGTACGTGTCTGGGCCCCAAATACAAAGCTCAGTCGGTGTTGTACTGCCAGGAAGTTTGCGACCTGTCCAGCAGTCCACCTATAGCACTAACATCAGCAATCATTTCTGTTCCAGCATGGTGCCTCTTGGCTGGTGTCTGCTGTGGCTGCTCTTACCACTCAGCTCAAGGACCCAGAAGTTACCCACTCGAGATGAGGAGCTTTTTCAGATGCAGATCCAGGACAAGGCATTTTTTCACGACTCATCAGTAATTCCAGATGGAGCTGAAATTAGCAGTTATCTCTTCAGAGACACACCTAAAAGGTATTCTCACTGCACTTCTTTACCAATAAGCTCATAAAGGAAGCCTCTAAAATGGAAGCAACCTTTGGTAATTTGCCATCGAACTCTAAAAAGGCCTACCCGCTTTCTATAAATAAACAATGGCAGTGCAGCTTTCAGTCATTCAGTAGAAGCTCTTTGATTCTTGTTGATGGTGGAGGGAGAAAACCTTGCATTGCATACATTTTGAATGATTTTTTTTTTTATCTTCAGAACAGTAGGGACATTTCTAAGAAGGACTCTATGATTAAAGTGAAATGACTTAAAGACATACGATTCTTCAAGGGTTTGCATTAAGTCCTCAGGATAATATATCTTGGACCAATATGATCAGGTTCTACGAATGAAAGCCAACAGTGAGCCAAGTTGATACTGTTCACTAACCTATTGAGCTCCCATGATGCTTCTAAGTATTTTTGAAGTTTAAAAATTACAGATAAAATTGCTTACTCTCCATATTTGTAAGTGTAGAACACATAGTTAATATATGAATAATTAGATTTCAAAATCAATTTCTCCTTGGAACCTGGGACCTGCTGGTGTCCCAGAGGATGAAACTACCTTGCATCACCAGTCATCCCTTTTCTAAAGATGTAGGTCTATCAAATCATTAGGTCATTTTTCTCTTCCCATACCAGTTCTGGTTGACAATAATAATGGAGGATGATGTCTCAACCTCTTCCATTTACTTACCAGTCTTACTACCATCTAGTTAGTTTCAATGATTGCAGGTGATCCATTTTCCGATTTCGACTGAAATGACTTAGAATTTAGTTTGATCAGCTTAGCCCTGCAGCATGAAATTATTTGTTTGAATAGATGTGACAAATTAGGAACTGAATTTTCAGTGCTATATAAAATATGACTCTTTAAATGATATCCATGGAAGTGAAGGCACAGAATGCAAAGGTGATTACCCTGAAGGGACTCCAGGTCCTAGAATTTACTAACAACCTCAGTCTGTGTGATGAGCAAGGATGCGGACGGCAATCCTACACATTCAACTTAATCTTAAATATCAGATGAAAGCTTGCTGCGTACATTTTGCTTTTCTGTTATTTGATGTCTTAACATTTTTGAGTCAAAGTTTTTCTTTAAAAATTATTTTGATTTCCCAAATCTGCCTGTCATGCTGCTTGGTCGTCTTCTCTAAATATAGCACCTCGCCTGATGAAATCCTGTCACTTAGATAAAAAGTTTTTCCATCATCTTCTAGTCTCTTAAAAACAACTTGGTTTAAGTGTTGTCTCAGAAATGACCTTTTTTCTTCTTTTCCAGAGCATTTCAAAGCAGTTAGAACGTGTACCTTCCCTCTCTCTCTTCTTATTTCTTGCATCTGTTCATCCTTTCTATTTGTATTTTCTTTCACATAAATAATGATTGGGGGCTTTGAGGTCTACATGGGATGAAATGTTATCTTCCACTAGTTAAGAGTTGCCAGCCACCATGGAAACATCTTTTCTAGGGGTGAACTATGCCAGGAGAGGAACACAGATAGTGATACCATAGTTGATATCATACAGCTGATTATATAGTTGGTACAACAGCTAAAGATGGAATTCCGTACAACAGACCAACCACACGCAAGGAAGTTGAAAGTCATCAATAGCCCCCTGAAGTGAAAGCCCAGGACCAGGTGATTTTACTTCAAAGTTCTACCAAACCTTAAAAGATCGAATACGTATCTTTCTGAAGCTCTTCTGAAGAGGACATTGCAGATAAAGCTTAATAGCAGTGATCAACATGACAGCAGATTTGCTGATTATTCTTATGTCTGTACATAAATTCCAAAGACTCCTGAGTTCATCTCTCGGCTTCGGAGTTATGATTGGGGCACAGTCACTGTATTTCTGTCCCCCACACTGCCCAGTAAATACCTGATCACAGAGCTCAGGACCTGCTGTTTCTGACTGCTGGTCCCTCTGTGCAGCAGTGTTTATCAAATGGTTAGTGTTTATTCGGATTGTCTTCTATCCCTAATCGTAAATGTTTCCATGTCTAAATGTTGACTTAGAGGGTCCTTGCTGTTTTCAAGGCATAATGATTACTGTGTGGCAACCTTCATCTTATTGATTATAGCCCGTATGTAAGTTACCTGGGGACATAAACTGCTTGTTTGACATGAGAACAGAAGGTTATGATAAATTTGTGCATCCACTAATGCTTCAGCATCAGTTAGCTTTGCTAGCCACACACAAACCAAAAACAAAAGTGAGAAGTTTTGGACATTTTTTATTATATAACTGAATTTACGCATTAGTATAAACTCAAAAAATAAACTCATATGTGTAGGTTCCCCACAGGTGCAGGTTTCCCATTCCCAAGACATATGTCAGTACACCCTGCCCTCCACCAAATCACCAAGAGTTTTTCACCATTGTCCAGTGGGCTCTGCCACCCCTTGTCCCTCTCCCCCAACCCTGTCCCATTCCCTGTTGGTCACCTCATTTCTATCGCTAGTGTTGGACTTTTTTTTAAACTATGTGACACCAAACAAATTATTTTGTGGTTCCCATTTCTTTGTAATCTAGATAGATATAGTTATGTTTATGTGGCTAATATCACCCATGCAACCTGGCCCAAAACACAAAATTCTACTCCTCAAAAAGCTAAACTGACTTGAATAGGAGACCATCTGATACCTGTCTTTATAGATGCTTTTTGTACCTGTAATTTTCCATAGAGTAAACAACTAAATCACCTGCTTCTCTGGTCTGGATGATTGTCTAACTTTATTCTTTGATGGACAAGTTGTTTTTGCTTTTATAAAATCTCCACCTTAAATTCCACCCTCCCACCTACCTCCCCTCATCTTCTAATTTATCTATGAACAGTGGGAGGGGGGAGTTTGTTTACATTGCAATTCTGTAATCTTCAATTAGAAACAAAACTTAGGTAAAAGTATCCTCTCTAAAATAATAAATAAAGCTCTTGTAAGGATTCTTGGATCTCTTCATTAATTTAGTTATTGCTAAATTCATTTGTATTCATTCAGATACATTTATTTAAAAATTCATTCATCTATTTAAAATGCTTAGTAAATATTTATTACATGTAGCATTCCATGCTAAAAGCTTGAACTACAGTGACATAGAAAATGAAGCCTCATTGAGCCCCCTTGGGGACTGACATTAAGGAATACACATACACAGCCACCAATTGCAGTAGGTACCTAGAATAAGTAGAGGACAGCAGGGTGTGTAAGACAATCTGAGCCAAAATGAGGAGTCAGAAAAGGCACCCCTGGAGAAGTGATGTTTCATTGTGATTAAGGGCAAAGGGATGTTTTTCAGGCAGAGAAAACTCTAAGACAAGGCAAACTTTGGGAGACTAGAGAAGCTCCATGTGGTTCCAGCCCCCAAATAAAGATCTTGCCTTGATATGAGGCTGGAGAGGTAGGCAGCTTCCCACCATGGAGCAGATATTAGATGCTGGACAATTAAGGACTTTTCCCCAACAGCCAAGTGTAGAACTGTTCGGTAATTCATTCAACTAAGATTTATTCGGAACTCTTTTAGTCTCTAAGTCTTCAATGAATCAAATGCCCTGCCCTCTTGTAACTTTCATTCTCGTAGAGGGAAATGGAAAAATAAAAAGACAGCAAGAAAAGTGGTCTGTCAGAGTAGTGATAGCTGCTTTGAAGACAAATGAAGAGTGAAAGAGCTTCATGGGCAGGAGGTGATATTTTAGATAAAGGGTCACAGTGGGTATAAGGCAAGATGGTGCTTGAGCAGAGAGCTAGAGGCAGTGACGGGTAACCAAGTTCAGTGGCTGGAGAAGGAGCATCACAGGTGGAGGAACGGCAGGTGCTGAGCCCTGAGGCTGCAGTGTGTCACACCGGTTCCAAAGACAGCAAGGAGCTGGGGAGAAGGAGGGAGAGAGAGCAGAAGATGCAAATCACTGCAAGTTGAGACTTTTATTCTAAATGAAATAAACCTCTGGATGGGGAGCGATATGTTCTGACACAAGGATCACCAGACCTAGAAGGGATGAAAAAAACTGAGTCAAGGGTGGAAGCAGGCAGACCATTCAGGGTGCAATGGTAATTCTCAGGCAAGAAATAATGATGGATCAGGAGGTAACAAGAAAAGTGAAAGTGATGGGTCCTCGGTATATTTTTTTCAACTTTTTAAAGGAAAGGCACAGACAGGAATGAAGGCGAGTAGGCAGGCAGGCAGGCAGGCAGAGAGAGAAGTATTTTATTCATCTTTTTGTAGTTTAGTTGTTCACATTTGTTCCCCCAGCCCCAGGTCTTGAACCCGGGACCTTGGGATGTATGTGGGACTGCTCCCAGGTGCACTAGGCTGCTAGGCCACCAGGGTGCGCCCCCTTGATGTGTTTTAAAAGTGGAATTGAAAAAGTCTGTTAATTCAGTGTACAGGAGTGAAAGAGTCTAGAATGACTCTTAAATTGTTTGTCCTGAGCTAACTGGAAGATTGGCATTTATTGAGAAGGGAGACAAGAGGGAAGAAGCCAATTTAGGGGGGAGAATCAGGAGTTTGGAATAGCTGTCTTAAGCGTGAAATTCTCTACTATCTGTGTGAAGACGGCAAGAGAATAATTATATCTAGAATTTAAGAGTTGTGTAAGAGCTCAGGCTGACAGTTTGGCAGTTGGTAAGGTGGGAGGTTAAAACCATGAGCCTGAGTGAGATCACACTGGAATTGGGCACAGGCGGAAATTCCTTGTCCAAGCCCGGAGCTTGGTTCACTCCTTATTGACCTGGAGATGAGGAAGGTGAGGAGGCAGCTTGGAAGAGACTGATGGAGTGAGTGTATGGTGCTCAGCTTGGTGGTAGACTTGGAATAGGGAGGCCAGAGAAGAGGCACCCAGGAGTGCCATCCACGGGAGGTAAAGCTCACTTCTTCTTTGCCATGAAGTGAGTAACTGTGGGCTTCTTGAACTGAAACCACTCATTTCCAAGATTACAGGCTTTGAAAGATCATGAATGAAATCATCTGAATGATTCAGAGTAAGAATACAGAGCATTGTTTAAGGTTACGCAGTATTTTAATTACCCATAAAATATCTTTGGAGGCACCATAAAAAGATCTGAGGATAAGAGCTTGGAGCAGAATGTTTTTGTTAATAACTTGTATTAAGATCATAAGCTGTTTAGTTCCACCAAAAATCTTACTGGCAGAAACATGACAGCAAAATAGTTTTTCCACTGACAGTGATCTTTTTTTTTTTTTTTTTTTTTTTAATATTTCTCAAATGGTGACTAGATACCTCTATCCAAAAGACATAGAATAGGAAAACTGGGACTAAAATCACTAAACACCTGAATAGCGTTGTTCTGTCCAAGACCAACAAGCATTTTCGGATGTTTCCATATCAGAATGCCAGTGGGTCTCGGGACGGTAGGGCGAAAAGTTGTTCCAGTCCCTTTTTAGGTCTTTTATCATGCTTCTCATATTCTACAATAGAAGTTCTTGATTTTACAGTGTAAAAAAAAAAAAGTGATGTTTCTGTGAAAATCTCTTTAGAAATAGTTGGTGGATAGCTCAACAAATGTATCACCTAATTTATGGAAAACACAGCGTCTGTAGACTAACACAGGTGGAAATTCCTCTTCTTACTTTGCAATGGTGGGACCTATGTTAAATAACACCCACAAATAGGTTAAATGCTGATTCTTAACTCAAAATACTTTTGGTTTAACATCTTACTTCACGCCGTGCTGATAAATCCAGTGCAGAAACTTGGGTTATTGAACTTCTGCTGTTGAAGTGGAAAGTATTATAAGTTATGTCAAATAAACACTTTTTTCTCTATGTTACATCAAATCAAGTGAGCTTTCCACTCACTGATTGTATTACAATGCATGTTGTCCGTCTGACTGGGTCCACTTTCCCACAGGTATTTCTTTGTGGTTGAAGAAGACAATACTCCCCTCTCTGTGACAGTGACTCCCTGTGATGCACCTTTAGAGTGGAAGCTGACCCTTCAGGAGTTGCCAGAGGAGGCAAGTGGGGAAAGCTCAGGTGAGCAGCTCTGTCCCAGCCCTCCGGATGCAAGGCCAAAGGCTTATGCAATTGATAGTCTTCTGTTAGTGTCCAAAAAATAGCACAGGTGCTCAGTTAAAACTGGAGTTTTTTCAAGGGAGATGAGGGAAATGAGGGATGGCTTCAGATGACCATGATCTTGATAAAATCAAAGATTAGATAAAGATAGGTATGGAGACTGAAGGAGCGAGGGAAAGGGGAGAAGTTTGAATTAGCCTCTGGCTGTAGTTGGCAATTTTGCCTGCACATTGGAATCATTACTGAGGGCCTTAAATACTACTGATGTCTGGACCCTTGGGACTGATTTAAATGCTTGCTCCAGGCTGTGGTCTGGACATTGGGACAGTTCAAAGTTTCCCAGGCCCCACCCCCAGCCCCATGATTCTAATATTCAGGCAAAGTTAAGCAACTCTGATCCCTAAAATAAAGGGTGGAAACAAGAAGCAAAATAGGGCCTTTAGCATCCCTGAGAGTCCAGGAGAAGAAAGTCAGTAGAAAATGTGGGTTAAGTGTTTGAAGGTTTAGACAAAGGGATAGATGCACCCCGTGTTCGTCCCAGCACCATTAATCACACTAGCCAATAGCTGGAAGCAACCTAAGTGCCCCCAGTGATGAGTGGGTGAAGATGACGTAGAACATAAACACGATGGAATACTACTCAGTGGTAAAAAAGGAGAAGGAATCTTGCCATTTGCGCCAAATGGATAACTTAGAAGGCATTCTGCTTATTGAAATACACGAGCCAGAGAAAGACTAAGACTATGATTTCCTTCATGTGTGGCACACGAAACAAGTCAACTAAGTAAAATATTAAATGTTTAGGCTCTAAGACCAAATTAGTGGTTAGTAGAGGGAAGAGAGGTGGGAGAATAGGGTAAAATGGGCCAATTTTATAGTGAAGGATGGAATGAGACTTTTAGTGATGAACATAATATACTATTTATACAAGTTGAGAATGTACACACCCGAAACCTTTGCTATAAGCCAGTGACTCTAATAACATTTTTTTAGATGAAAAAAGTGGCACCATTGGAAAGCAAATGACAAGGTACAAGCAAATGAGAAGAGTCTACATGAGGTCCCAGAGTGATGCTGCTGTTTTTTAAGGACTGACAGCATCTGATCGTAGAGGGGAGAGCATGACAGCTGGTGCCACACAAGGGATGCTTGCAAGCTCAAATATTTACTGTGAGGAGGGCACATTTTAACTGGGAAAATCTGGGAAATACATATGGGGAGCAGTGAGACAGAAAAGAATTAGCTGTGTAATGACTGTGTTAATCTCAGGGTTTGCGAATATGAAATTCTATATAAAATCTATAAATCTATAAATAAATTCTATAAAGGCAAAGGCTCATTCCTACTCAACTATCCAACAGTCTTTAACCGGCTACCATAAACATTACACACTGGTATCTGTTCATTATCTGGTATTAATTAGTTACAAAAAATGAATAAAAAAATAGTTTGGTGTCAATACTTGCCCCATATTCCTGAATGTGTTCTATACATTGGAGAATTTGGTCAGTACTCTTGCTAGTGCTTTATAGTCTGTATTTTAATGAGCTTTTAGTCCTTATAACTGACATTAGTGAAATGGCTGGTCAGTAAAATGCAAATCGATGAGTCCTTTTGGTAAGCAATCGACGGTAGGGTTGTATCTTTAAAAGAGTTGTAAATCTGGACCTAAAAATCCTGCGAATTGGAGTCCATCCTGATGAAATCATTTAAATTCTGAAAGTCTTCCACATAAACGAATATTATTTGTAATGGTCAAAAACTGACCTGTTTCATTATTTTGATGATATGATAGTAAGTGAGGAAAATAGTATTTAAAAGTGGAGGTTTACTAGGAACATACATGCACGAGAATCGGTGTTGTTAAGCCACAGAGAAAACTGAAGTAACCATAATCATCTAAGCGTTATATGTTAAAGAAAAGACTGGATAGAAATAAAATAGAGGGTTATCTCGGGATCATGAATTAAAATTAAAAAACTTTTTCTCTAGCTCCCAATTTTCCACTGTGCACATTGATTAATGTAATTTTTTAAACTTTATTGAAGTAATGTTCTGTGGTGATATTTTATAGATTCTAGTCATGCATCGTTGTAAATCGACAGCTAAATTGTCTTGATTTTTTAAAGGAAAGGTGCAGGCAGGAATGTAGGCAAGTAGGCAGGCAGGCAGAGAGGAGGAGGAAGCATTTTTATTTCGTTGTTCATCTTGGTTGTTAGCCCTGGTCCCAGGCCTTGAACCTGGGTACTTGGCATGTATGTGGACTATGCCCGGCAGCCTTATCCACTAGGCTTCCAGGGCAGTTGTATTATTATAAAGGAGAAGTAAGTCTTAAAAGCTCAGCGTAAGGTTGGCGAGTGACCGAGCATTGACATGTAGCCTGTGGTCTCTTGTGTCTTCCAGGTGAGCCCGAACCCCTGGAGCAGCAGAAGCAGCAGATCGTTACCGAGGAAGGCACGGAGCTCTTCTCCTACAAAGGCAATGACGTGGAGTATTTCGTCTCCTCCAGCTCTCCATCTGGTCTCTACCAGTTGGAGCTTCTTTCCACAGAGAAAGACACACATTTCAAAGTCTATGCCACCACAACTCCAGAGTCCGACCAGCCCTACCCTGAATTACCTTATGACCCAAGAGTTGATGTCACCGCCCTGGGACGCACCACAGTCACTTTGGCCTGGAAGCCGAGCCCCACAGCCTCTTTGCTGAAACAACCCGTTCACTACTGCGTGGTCATCAACAAGGAGCACAATTTCAAAAGTCTCTGTGCAGTGGAAGCAAAATTGAGCACAGATGACACTTTTATGCTGGCGCCCAAGCCCGGACTGGACTTCAGTCCCTTTGACTTTGCCCACTTTGGATTTCCTGCCGATAATTCCGGGAAAGAACGCAGCTTCCCAGCAAAGCCGTCTCCCAAACTGGGGCGCCATGTCTTCTCCAGGCCCAGGGCGGACATTCACAAAATCTGCATAGGTGACAAGAACATCTTCACCGTCTCCGACCTGAAACCCGACACGCAGTACTACTTTGATGTCTTCGTGGCCAAAAGCGACAGCAACACGAGTACCGCTTACGTCGGCACCTTTGCCAGGACCAAGGAAGAAGCCAAACAGAAGACGGTTGAGCTCAAAGATGGAAAAGTTACAGACATATTTGTGAAAAGGAAGGGAGTGAAGTTTCTTAGGTTTGCTCCAGTCTCTTCACATCAGAAGGTCACCTTCTTCATTCATTCTTGTCTTGATGCCGTTCAAATCCAGGTGAGAAGAGATGGCAAACTTCTTTTGTCTCAGAACGTAGATGGCCTTCGGCAGTTTCAGCTCAGGGGCCAACCTAAGGCAAAATACCTCATCCGGCTGAAAGGAAATAAGAAAGGGGCCTCCATGTTGAAAATCCTAGCTACCACAAGGCCTACAAAGCAGTCGTTTCCCTCCCTTCCTGAAGACACGAGGATCAAAGCCTTCGACAAGCTCCGTACCTGTTCTTCAGCCACCGTGGCTTGGCTGGGCACGCAGGAAAGGAACAAGTTTTGCATCTACAAAAAGGAAGTGGATGAAAACTACAATGAAGACCAGAAGAAAAGAGAACAAAACCAATGCCTAGGACCAGATACGAGGAAGAAATCAGAAAAGGTCCTCTGTAAATACTTCCACAGTCAAAACCTACAAAAAGCAGTCACCACAGAAACAATCAAAGGTCTTCAGCCTGGAAAGTCCTACCTACTGGATGTGTATGTCATAGGGCATGGGGGGCACTCTGTCAAGTATCAGAGTAAAGTTGTTAAAACCAGGAAGTTCTGTTAGTCCCCTGGTCTAGAGATCTGCTCCATCGAACTCCAGGAGGGACATGAATTCCCTTCCAGTACAAACGAACTACTCCCCCTCAGCTAGAGAAGTTGCGACCTGTACCTGTGCTGTAGAAGGATGGATATCAACTTGTGTATATTGATGTTTATGTAACTCACTGTTGGAGACAATTTAGGGGACCCCAGTGGCACCTCACGTGCGTCTGATGCCCGTGGGTCATAGAGGACGTCTTGAAGGAATGGACTGTTACCCCTTGCTTTAACCACTGCATGAACTGCTTCTAAATTATTTTATTATCTAAAAGTTTAAAATATGACATTCATACACACATCCACAAATGCAAATCATTACTTTCTATAGATGCTAGGAGATATATATATATATATATATTATATATAAATTATTTTATAAAGTTTCGTTTTAAATGTCATTGTTTCTATGATGGTAAACTATTAAAGTCTTTTCCTGTTAAAGCACAGATCTAATCTAAGAATATTAAGTGGACAGCCCGCTAGTCAGTTATATTGCTATTGTAAATTCTAATCTGTTGAGTAAGATGTTTAAATATTGTATGTATCTCCTGTACAAAGTTGACATGCATTATATTCATGTACATCAAATTAAAGATAGTAGATTATATACTGTACATTTTCCCAAGCAGTTACCTGGGTCTATTTGATGTCTATTTGTCCCTCACACTCTTATCTTTCTATAATTTACCAGAATTAATGCTTTTTGATAGTTAAAGACATGCTGGATCCCTCTAAAGTTATATTAGAGACAGCTAATTGGTAATTTGACATTGAATAGGAGATAGCAATCGTTAAGAGATTCGATGGACTTCTTTTACAGTAACAGCACATGCCAAGCAGTGTAGTTGGATAAATAGCCAACAGATCATCCTTAGCCACTTAAAATACATTACATCTGTTTTAAAAACCAGCATCTACTTTAACTACCACATGGAATATTTCCATCAGCCAGAATATTAGCAAAATCCTTTAACTTCTCTCTGAAGCAATTTAGAAACCACCAATTAGGACCTTTAGTTCGTAATGAGAAGCTATGGAAGCTAATGTTTTGTGACATTAACAGTCTGCTCATTTTAACATTGAATTTTTCATGAGTTTTTAAAAAATAATTTCAGAATAAGATAAAATTTAAGCAAATAGCGGAAACCATTGATCAAAGACTCAACCTAAAGGTCAGCGTTAGGTAGTTTCAGTCTCTACCGGTTCTATACAGGAGGCATCATGAGAACCTTGGACCAGGATTTAGGAAAGTCTAGAATTTATAATCACCTAAGCTACAGGACTTTAGGAAAACCTCCTATTATCCTCCTTTCCCATTAATAAAAGTTGGCAGTGACAGATTGTGTAATGTGACATGTGTAAGCTACCTTCCGTCATAGAACATTGTCTTTTGAGGAATTTGATGATTCAAAATCACAAAGTGCTCCTATGATTACACATGAAGACAGGTACATTTCTTTAAGCTCGACATTGGCCTTCCCTGCCGGCAACCCCTATCCCTGGTGGGCATGACCGCTGGCTTCTCAGTGGCATATGGAATCACTGGCTAAGGTCATGTAAGTGTGGTTCTCATGAAAAGGAGTCTGCTCACCTTTGAAGCAAACATCCCAGCCCCCCCTTAAAAATTGTCCAACTCCTCAGTGTTGTGATGTGAGAAAACTGATGAGATGTGTACAAAACACCATAAAGACCTTTTTCAAATCTTAAGTTTTTAAAGAGCAGAAAGAACATGTACCCCATATAAGCCATGTAACCAAGCAGTTTGGAAGGAGAACTTTAAATTGGCAACATCCCAGAGAGGTTATATCCTAAGTTGTAAATGTGACACCTTTGGAAGGAGAAGTATCTTTCTCATATTACTCACATATACATTATTACAGGGCAGGGTACTAAATGGGACTATGGTGAATCAAAGTTCTTGCAGCTTCTCAAGGTGATGGACTTAACTTGCAGGTATTGCTTAATGCCTAGAACACCCTGGGAACCAAGCCAAGTCATTTCATCAAGCTTCTACTTTTCAGCAACTGTGATGGTGGCTTCCACAGAATCTGGATAAATCTGAGAATTATTTCATGGCCCCAGTGAAATTTGCCTTTTTAATATGATTGGAAAATTAAGTGCACATTGTGAAGCTTCTATCACTCATCAGGAACAAAAAATCTATTAAGAACTAAACTCGTTCTTTACTAATATGTTTAGATTTTAGCATTCAGGTGAACTGAGGACAAGAAAAAAATTCATTATTAATAAAAGAAACAGAAATTGGCTCATATAAAAACTACCTTGTCCCATTAATCTCCAGGATAGCTGTACTGCGTGCGAATAGGTCCATTTAGAATCCCATGCGTGGCCGTTGTATATTGAAGAGGCAGGTATCTTTGAAGATATTTAGTTCAAGTTCATTATTTTTATTTTTCAGGTGCAAAACCCAGAAATAAATATTAGATTCTCATAGTCAAAACAGCTAAGCAGTGAAATTGCCCAGATTCAAAAATCCTTGCCAAAATATAAATGACCAATTCTTGGGTGGTGGCAGAATGTGATAGTCAATCGTGGTTCATTTTCCAGAAGAAAATAAACCTGCTATATTTATCATTTCAAAGCAACTTCTAAAATTCTTTGTATTTCCATAGGAATGTGTGTGTATAATCTATAACTGACAACCTCAAACTTCCAAGAATAAATTATTTTGCATTTTTAGAGAGAAAAAAGCTAAGTTGGTTTGCAATGCGTACACAAACTCAAGGATCTAAGACCATCAGTTGCTTTCAGGACAAGCCCCATATTTTTTTAATCTAGAACTATTCAGAATCCGTAAATTATAACATGATTTTTTTTGGTTAAATACTTTATAAACAATGTCCACATTAACTTTTAAAATATACATTAAAGGACTAGTGCTGGAAAGGACCTATGTATTTCTTAAGGTCATTACTCAGGATTATTTGAAAAGATTGTGATTTTTGGTGTCTGAAAAGTCAGACGATGTGACTTCAAGAAAAAAAAAGCATTTAGGTAATCTTTAGATGTTTAAAATTAATGGTTCTTAATGGTTTGTGAGGTCCTGTCATTTCACATAAAAATATTGAGATCCAATTAAGATCAGAATCCAGATTCCTGTCTTCCACTTTTCTATACCCCAGGATCTCATTTTAAGCACTTTATTCACTCCAGAAAGCACCTAATAATTTCGAGTATACTTCTCTGTCTCTTCCCTGGCTGGCTTCAAAACAAAACAGAAATTACCATCCAACTTGAAGACACACTTCCTCCTCGCTGATATGGTGGGATAGATGTAACACCCCCCGCCCCCCTCAACCCTGGGAACTTGACTTTGCCTCCTCTTCTCCAAAACCAAGTGAAGTAACCACAACAATATCAACTATCCTCTGTCTGTAGTTGACTGCAGAACCTGGGAGCATCAGAGCGCACATCATGGAGTTTGCTCCAGAGAGTTTTGGCAACCAATAAAAATAATGGTTTTAGAATTTGGGCTTTGTTGTTTTAAGGTGAGGAAAGGAGTTTGGAGAGAAATAGAGTTCTGTCTCATTTCTTTCTCTTCAGGGCCAGAGAGATCAGGGAAGTGAGATCTAGTAGAGCTTCATTTTTTGATGGTTTTGGGTTCTGTCCCACACATAAACTTCTCCTGGGAAGCTCCACCTCGTTCACCATCCACCAGATTAAATTTGTATGCCACAGGTAGATATTCTCATTTCCTAGGAATGGTGGGTCCAAGATCTGGGTTAAATTACTTCTCTGTTTGCTTATGAAAGGTCTTGGTTTTCAGCCTTTGAGAAACAAACTTAGTAAAACAAAATGCAGAATGAAGTTACTTAGAATGACGTTTCACATCCACCCTTATACCTCTTTCCAAGCTATTTTAAAATATCCTTTCAAAGCATAAGTGAAAGAGAGGCTATTGATTGCTGTCACACACACAAATTATTTGCAAAATTGAACTATGTCTGGGGCATTGTTACATTACTTTAATGTCAATATTCATATACCAGTGAAGATAGGATGCTGCTAGTTATTTCACAAGTGTTAGAGGTGAGGAGAAAGTGCAGAGGGCACTGGAGTCATCGTACACACCCATAAGCACAAAAATAAGAATGACTACAACTCACTATTCCGCTGTGCTAGAGAAGAGAACTTTCAGGAAAGTGAAGACTCTTAAAACTGGTTAGAAATGCAGACTCTAGAGGCTTTGAGCCAAGGACACATCAATCAAGCAGACTCTCAGCATGTGGACTCGTCCCTAGTCTTCAGAATTTGGAATAAGTGTTTTAATGGAAGTGAAGGTATTAACCAGAAATTTGACCAGACTGATTCTCAGGATGGGTGATGACATACAAAGAGAAAAATCTAGAAAAAAAATCTTATAATAAAGATGTATTGAATGCTTTTAGAGTCAAGTATTATTGTCAGAAATAAGTGAGTTTTATACAGCAATTTGCAACATGTTTCCCATCTTTTTGTGTAGCAAACTATCAAGATTAATATCCACTGGAATTCTCATAATTTAGAAATAAGCAAAGAATCCTTTCTTGTCTATAGTTACTTCTTGGTCTAATTCTTCCATCTTGTGTAAATAGACGAGCACTGGATAATACAAATTATTTTTAAAAATACGTACAACTGACTAAGTTTTACTTTCTGAGGAAAGTGTCTGTAATAAAGAAAATTAAGTACCCTCATACATAGGATTAGAGATTTGACTGTTCAATATCATTCCTGCCTATAAAATGTAGGCTTATAAATGATTAATATATTAGCTACTTTTACCGGACAGGCTGGGACATTCACCCCCAAATGACATCTCAGCAGGCAGGTCTCAGAAGCAGCACGTCGCCCTTAAGAGCCACAAAAAAAAAAAAGTCTCCTAGACATGCTTCGGTCTAACCCATCCTATTTCTTGTACAGCACCTCTGGCTAAAATAATGGGCCTGTTGTTTACCTGTATTGTACTAGGTCTAACAACAGAGCGAGTCTGCTGAATGAGCAATCAGCTGGGAGACTCTGGTGTAATCACAGAGAGTCCATTTCCAGAGGCAGAATTTCCCTGTATCAGTGCAGACACAGTGCCCTAAGTGACGTGTAATGTTTGTCCCTTTTTCTAGATGGAGTAAGAACTGGAGATAAGAGGCAATCGAGAGAGACAAATACGTATACGTCTATATTTTTCAAAATAAAAAAATAAGATTCAGCCAGTTTCATAATGGTCAAAACTCATTTTAAAAACGTGTTTTTACAGAAGTAACCAGCTCTTGGAGCTGTTTTTAAGAGTTAGCATCTCTTT
This sequence comes from Solenodon paradoxus, assembly GCA_004363575.1. Classification (NCBI taxonomy): domain Eukaryota; kingdom Metazoa; phylum Chordata; class Mammalia; order Eulipotyphla; family Solenodontidae; genus Solenodon; species Solenodon paradoxus. The sequence goes on along the minus strand of RJWH01001017.1, from coordinate 223,966 downwards.
CTGACTGAATAAAACTTGCCATTCTTCCTCAAATAAAGAGGCTAAGATTTCAGTGAAAGGTTGCAGAATTTTGCCCTTTTCCCCCATACACACGATCACAGGTTCTCTTGAGCTACCCATGGCCAACTTCAGGCAGGGAAACAAGATACGAGAGCAGGGGGGGAAAAAAATCACATGTACATTTAAATGACTGGTGTTTGGGACAAATTGTTGACGAATGGCAGAGAGCTGTGTCTCAAGTCCAGCTCTGTGCTGAGCAAACCGAAGGCTCTAAATACTGTCTTGCAGTTCCTCTGCCAATTCCACTGGCAAGCTTCTGGGAGGGCCAAGTTGAAACGTGAAGATAAATGCGCAATTCTGGAGTTTTGGGTGCCAAAGCATACAGAATACTTGTGTTCTGCTATGGAAATCTTAGAAGAACAGAACTTCTGTTTTTAATATCTGAGAGTTTCAAACAGTTCTTAGACTGCTTATTACCTTTCATAAAATTCTCTCCTATTTTAAAAGTCTCTGGGAGGCTTACCTATATTAAAAAGAGGAAAAGAATACTTGCCGACTCTACTGAGTTTTATCTTCTCTATGGAGTTTTATCTTCTCCACTGAAGTTAAACAAGCTCAAACAAAGGACAGCAGTGGAAAGTAGAAATAGGACTTGGGGCATGCATTTCCTTTTTTTTTTTTTTTTTTTAACTTCTGTGGACTTGAAGTTTCTCATTTGTAAAATGAGAAGGGTGATGATCTCGAAGATTCCTTTTGGAAAAGCAGGGGAAATGACAACCTTTACACAAATATGGAGTGTCAGGTACGTGAGATATTGTTATTTAATCCTCCCATCAACTCTGAGATGAAGGCACTATTGTATTCTAACGAAACAGACAAGGGCACTCGAGGAACAAAGAAATTCTATAAGTTACTCAAGGTCACAAAGTGAATGCCATGTGCACACATCTGCTCCAAATGTATGCTTTTTCCACTTCCATTTGTAATACTTCTGAGTGTTCGCGCTTTATGAGTGAACCATGATGTCAGGAGAATAGAAAACATGAGTAGACAGATGAAAAAAAAAATGGGGCTAAGTTCAAATATTTTCTAAGCTTGTCGTGGGCATTTGTAAGTAGTCTGAGATGGATGAACATGGAGACTTATGGACACAAGAATAATTTGCAGAAGCTCTTCTTACTGTGTAGAATGGTTCTGTTTTAATGATATCTAAGCATGCAAACCACCGCAACCTTGCTCGTAGTTCTTATTATATCTTATTATGTAGCATTTGTTGTAATGCTTACGTAGGCTATAATGTGTCTATAATATTATGCCAATAAAACTTTATTTAATGCTTTTGTGTTTTAGCATCTGAAGAGTTGTCCTATGGTTGTTTTTCTTTCTGTTTTGCTTTTTCATATGTATGCCTTCTTTTGTTATAGTTGCTTTACTAGCGAATATTTACTAGGCCTTTGTTATATGTCAAGCCAGGAGCTGAGAGGTCTGTGCTACTGATAAAAAGAAACCAAGGTCAGAGAGGTTAAGAAACTTTTCCAACATCACATAGCTTATTGGGGGTGCAGGCCAGGGTAAAATCCAGGATTATAAATAAAGACAAGGGAAGTGATTCTTCTCATTCCCTGCTTTTGGGAAGATCCTTTGACTCTGCTTTTGATAGAATCCACTGGCACAAATTTAAAGTCGGTTGGATTTGTGTCCATTCTGCTAAGAATTTGCTTTGTGGACACATTGAGTACTTGTCATGGCTACATTTCTGATTCACTCAATTAGACCTTTGTTCCATACAGATTCTTCCAATGTACTTGACATTTAAGGAGCTCACATAGCAACTGCCTAAGTTTTAGGCTAAAAGCAGGTGAATTTTGTTCTCCAAGTGGGTAAGGAGCAGGCTGATGGCAGGATTCAGGTATTACCCTCAGAGCTAGTAAGTCAGCTGCGGTTGCTTCTGCGGTTGAAGTCTTTCCTGGACAACGCTAATGAGGGATGAGAGCCCTGCTGCCCCATCCTCATTTTGGGGAAAAGCCTAATTCCTAATTTAAATATAAAAAAAAAAAAAATACCTACATTACTCAATCATATAACGAGACTTGAACTTCACTCTAAGTCTCTTCCCCAAAACCACATTTAACAAATTTACTTACATTCCAATGCTTTTCCCTTCTCTGCACCAATTATCATTCACTTTTATCAAATATGGAATTAAACTAGTTTGTATTTTTCACTTGATACATGGGCCTTCCTTCTACATCAGCTTGATTGCATTTTAAAAACATAGATGTGTCCCATTCTCCTCAATATGTGCAGTGTGTGCAAACACAGAGCCATGACCTCTATCGCTTAGGAGCTAAAGCTTCCCCCGTCTGGAGCGGAACCACCATCTACATCTCCCCTGTGTTCACTGTTGCTTCAGAGCTTCCACCTCCTTCAAGTTCAAAGACGCACCCTGACCAAACTCTAGTCTGTCTCACCTAAGCCAGGAAGGCCTGGACCTTCAGTGGCCATTACTGCAGGGCCTGCAGAGTCCACTTTTGGTAAGACTGCTGCTGGGTCCTTTTAGGCTGAATCCCCCACTTTGCTTATCTGATCATCTCCATCTGACTCAACTTCTCCTCCCTCACCACCTCCAGGCAGTATCTCTTCACCCAGGCCTGCCTTCAGCAAAAATCCTGGTAGGTCAGTTTAGCAAGAATGACCACACTCATAGTGTATCATTTTCCATGCACTGCCCCCAAATCCCCCATCCTGCTCCTTCACTACACATCTTTTCTTTGTTTTACTTGGGGTTTGAGCCCAATCTCTTTCCTGCTTCAAAGCCCCATTGTAGTCACCCTATGCCGACAGTGAGTCCTGCGTAAAGTCCATCTTACCATTTTGACAGTGTCAGAATATTTTTTTTCCTTAACACAAAGTACTTGTAGGAATCATCTTCATCATTAGCTTTATCAGTATCTTCGTGGGAATGTCCACTCTAAAATAGGGAATATTGCTTCGGGGCAAAGGCACACATAACTCTAAAAATATCAGACAAATATATTAAGAAGTTCAAAGAAAATGTCTCTAAAGCCTACTTTCAGTGATTTTTATAGTAAACATTTTGGAGGTGATCCGTCCTCACTAATCAAAAGTTGACATCTGGCGAGGAAAGCTGATTTTCTCTGTACAAATTGCTTCCCGGTCCATGTGACACAGAAATTGGGTTAAAAGCAGGTCACCACGTGGTGCACTCTGGTGGAGCAGCAGTTAGGTCAGTTACTTCTGAAGGAGCACAGGCCACAAACCCCTGGGTTCAAGTCCTGGGCCAGGTGGGGAAACAACCAGTGTGAACAACTAAATAAAAATGAAGTGAAGATGCTTTTTCCTCCTTTTCCTTCCTGCCTACTTGCCTTCATTCCTGCCTGTACCTTTCCTTAAAAAAACCCAAAAAACAAATTAGGGTCACCCCCTGGATTCTCCTTCACCATTGCTCTCAAACTTCCACCCCACTCAGTTAATCCAGGAAAAGCAGGGTCTCACTCAAAGAAGTTCTCTAACTTGTGTCTAGAACCACGGTGGTTTCCCGTTTGGGGTGAGAATGGGGCGGGGTGGGGGAATCATGTTTTCACCCATTATTCTCAAATAGTTTCGTCATAGGTGAAAGTGACAAACACCTTCTAGTCAACCTGAGGCTGTGTCCTTTACACGCTGGCTTTGAGGATTCAGGGAAAAGACTGACACAGGTTGAGCACCTGGGTCACCTGTGGGTTTAATGTCAGGACACTTCTGATAAAAGTTTGAGCAAATAGCTTTCAAAGTCCCATTTCATGCTCAGGGCAAATTCTAGTTAAATGAAATTATCATTAAAAAAAAGTACAACGAAATGACTCTCAAGGACTCTATAGAGGACTCAAAGAATTGAAAACTACTTTTAAAGCGCATAATAAAGTGATTATTATACCTGTATTTTGGGTAAAAATAAACACAGTGAAGATCAACATTTAGTTTGCTGTACAAATCCTGATTTTATGTGTATTTTATACAAGTGCACAGAAAGACACAAAATTTTTACAAAGCCATATATAGAATATAATAACCATAAAATATTGTCTTGGATATATGTTTTCATGTTCCAGAATGAGAATATCTTCTGACTTTCTTTTCCACACTGCCTGTGTCTGGTTTTCTTACAAAGGTTATCTTTGCTTCACAAAATTAATTGGAGAGTATTCCTTCTTCTCTATATCCTCAGGAACAGTTTGTATAATATTAGAGTTTATTGATTTCTTGAATATTTCATAAAACATACCTGAGAACCACCTGGTACTATTATTCTTAGGAGTACTATGACATTCTACTTACTGAGAGTATTCAACTTAGTTTTCCTATTTCGAGTCATATTTTTAATTGGACACACCCTATTGGAGTAGCGGTCAGGTCAATTGCCTCTGAAGGAGCAAGCCAAATACCTGGGTTTGAGTTCTGGGCAGAGTGGGAACAATTAAAAATTAAAAATAAATAAAATGCTTCTTTTGTCTTATTCTTCCTGTCTGCCTGCCCACTCGCCCTCATTCCTTCCTGCACCCTTCCTTTAAAAAAACTTTTTTAAAATTCAAAAAGTCCTTTAAAATGTGTCATTTCACTTAAATTTTCAAATAGTGCTCCAAAGTTGCTCATGATATTATGTTACTATCTTTAAAGGTTCTACATACTTTAGTTTTTTTTTGTAATTTTTCTTTGTAATTTTAAATTTTATCTTGTCAATTTCTTAAACATCTTCCTAGGAGCTTGTCTCTCAAATTATTTTGAGTTTGTCTATGAAATTTTTTGTATATCGTTAATTGCCAGTGTTCTCTACTGCTTTTTCCCTCTTCAATTACATGAGTTGATCGGTTATTCTTACCTTTTCATTTTCTAATGTTGCCTTCATGCATACAAGTTTCAAGAAATCGTTTAGAAGGTCAGGTGATGCCGGAATGGAATGCAGATTTTGACAGAAAAATCGAACCATTACAAATGAAAGAACCCCTCTTCAGGGGACAGGCGCAGGGTGGCTGCTGACCTACTTAGTTTTGGAAACAAATGGAGTTTATTAAGACCAAAGACAAAGAAAACTGCATGTGAGCACAGTTGGTCCAGTTGATAAAGCTGTTTTCCATGGAGGTAAGTGCTCCATTCTGATCCTGCTGTGAATGTGCACTGTCATTGAAGAATTAGGCAAATGTATGCCTAATACAGAGAGACTGGCTTTCTCACTCTTGGATGGACCCATGTGGTAATGAAATAGAGCTGGAGAAACCAGTAACAACGTTTAGACTAACAGAGAATACAGATGGTCACTTTTTAGATGTTGTCAATATGTATTTATACTCAGTGCACACATGCATCTCCATGCTCTGTCAGCTGCGAATGCCTCGAGAAATGATATCCCTGTGACAAAAGGCACAGTTAGCGCCCAGATCTTAGTTTCTGTTGGAGTCTACTCAAACCACTATGACACCATCCCAGGCTGGGAATCTTATAAACAGACATTTTTCACAGGGATAAAAGCTGAAAGTTCAAGTATAGGCTGGGATTGATGGCAAGGCATCAACATTGGTTGCTTAATTACAAATGCACCAAACTCATGTACGGTGCTAAAAATAAACTGAGGGCGGAGTGTATGGGAACCTTCTATAGCATCTTCACAATTTTTCTGTAAATCTAAAACTATTTCAAAAAACAGTATTAAAAGAAATGAATGTTGCCTCATGAACTTAAAAAATCTCTTAATGCTGCCGGTACGTATTAATATATATTATGTAATAGAGTTTTGTAGGGAAGCCAGCACAGTATTTAAGCTGTAAATATAACCCTCGGCAGCTAAATGGAAGAATTTACTATAGGAGATTACTGGATATTTGCGATGAAATGAACGAATATATAAATCACCCTACTACTGGCGATCATGTTTTATTTTTTATTCATTCATTCAGAAAATAGTTACCAAGTGTGTTCCCTGAACCATACTGTAGAGGCTACCATATTGGATATGTAATCGGGGAAACACCCAAACAAGGTCACTGTCTTCAGAAAAAGCTGAGTCGAGTGAACACTGAACTAACTATTCTGACAACCCAGTGGGCAATGCCTACTGATGTTACCTTAGCTCTCCAGCACCAGTGTGCAGTCAATAGAAGGAAGATGCAAATAAAAGGCAGAAGTTCTTCACCTGTGCCTTTTCCCATCAGCAGAACCTGGATTTCAGAGCAGATGGGAGCTGCAGAGAGCTCCCTGTCAAGAGAACACAAAGAGCCAAGAATCGTGGCTTCAGTCATCTTGTTACCAAGTGGCCAGCTGTTAGAATTTTATAGCCTTCAGGAAGGAAGTAGAGGCTTCTAATGAAATCCATTTACGTATGAATCCATCTGTATGGACCACATGTGAGACACACATCTTCAACAGGAAAAGGAAACAAATTAACACAGGCTTCAAGTCAGACAGCATTAACTTCTCAAGCAGGGTTCTGTCTACAAGAAGGTCACCTTGAACAACCTGCTTAATTAAACACCGGAAGGTTCAAAAAGGTGGAGCAAACTACCTATTTCATGCAGCTAAAATGTAAATTTGAGTCCGACGCCAACAAAACACAAGTCCTTTCCTGAGCAAAAAGCCCTGAGAAACTGGGCAGGGTCACCACTGATGGTTAAGATAGGAAGGCCCAGGCACACTGGTGGAGTAGTGGTTTAGTCCACCACCTTTAGCTGAGTGCAGTCCACTTATATCCCAAGGACCAGGGTTTCTGTCCCAGTTCCAGAAGGAACAACTAAGATGAACAGTTAAATAAAAACAAATGACAAACTTCCTCTTTGCTCATCCTGCCTGCCTGCTTGTCTTCATCCTTCTTACCTACAACTTGCCTTAAAAAAAACAAAACAAAAAAAAAAAAGGATAAGAAAAAGTCTAGAGTGAGTAACCGGGTCACACCTTGCCACACTAAAAAGCGCTCACTTTGTTCATTCAACATGAATGATTCTTTCCCTTTGCAATGTGTTGTACAAGATTCAAGTAGTGGGCCAAGGTTATCCCAATGCTTGTGGAAAAATGAAACGCTGAAAATCTGTGGTTACTTCCTAGTCACAAAGGCTGTAAAACAGCTTCTTTTTTCCTTTGGATTTCTGCAGCATTTTACTATGTTGAACCCAACTAAGAAAGCCTGTGTCATTCTTGACTGACAACAGTATTTCAGGTACTCATGGGGCATATCTGGGCTTCTCATAATGGGCTGGTTAAAAATCGCACGTTTTAAGTATAATTTCTCTAAGTTCACCTAGAAGCAGAAAGAAAAAAGAGGAGCTCTCTAAAGTCAAGATAAAAAAGGGTAAAAAAACATCCTGTGTACGTTGAGCTATACGAAAAGGTGACTAGTATGCACGACCTAGGACAGCCCGACTTGAAGTCACCTGTCCCTCCAGATCTGTGAGGGGCAGTTTATGTGAAAGATTATTTTCCCCATTTAAGACTGTGCACACTCGCCGGAATCAGATACTTCAGAGAAGTCTGGGATCAGCACACTTAACCCAATGAAAGGCTCCATCTTTCCCCCTCATGTGTTGCTGATTGCTTGGCAAGCCAGTATTTCCAGCCCATTTATTTTCAACTCATTCCACTCCAAGGTGTGATTTCGCGGGGCCAGCACACGCCGTGTTACCCGGGCACAGCTGTTGCTTCCCTGTAATTAACATCCTTGTGGGGACAGCAGAGTGCTGGCCTTTTACATCAGTTTCTCATTAATGTGGGTTTTCATTCCTATTGGATCATTGTCTAGGCTTGTCCCAGGGAAACTTCCATCAGGTCTTTGTGGATTTCACAGAGCCAGTGCCACTTAGAAACCCAAACAAGTATCTCTTCGTTTCCAATGGATATTAGAGGAAACCACCTTATTTCAGCTGTGTCTACTTCAAGTTTAGGTTACGGTTGTTTTCCGAGAACTTTGAAAGTGTAGGGCCAAACATTAAAGAGAGCCAGTTGAGTTTTTAACTAGGTAGAGAATCTCAGAGCCAGACACTAAAAACTATGGAAACTCCTCTCCTCGCTGTTGATTTTCTTCCCTTGATTTTGAACTTCAGTCTCAATTGGTGACTCAAGGATAAAACTGCAAATTTCTGCTTTGGGGTCCTTGCGATCCTTTTGACGTCATTTTTTCTATTACAATTTGTGACCCGTGCCATCTCTTCCCAAACTTAATCTAGGCAGCCTTATTTGAGTGTCTGCTTAGGTACATATATACACAGCCATAAAATACACGTCTCTGCATCTGTTCTCAACTCCTGCAGAAATTCGCTTCTGGCTCTGGTTCGGATGTGTTACTTCTAGGTCAAGCTGAAGATAAAGATAGCGCTTCCCCTCAGAATTCCGCTCTGGACTGACCTTTATCACTGAGGTATTTGGGGAAGCCTGGTACCAGGCTTTCACACTTAGCTAGATTATACCAAAGAACCATAAATAAACTCCAAGGCTGCTGACACCATTGTAGGCTTCGGGATCAAAAGAGGAAACTGCATTGAAACTAAACCTGATTTCAGATAAGAAAACCTCAGCCTTCCATTTTTCTTTTTGTTGACATTTGGTTCTCTCAAGTTTCTTTTTATACTGCTTTGGCAACCTTCTAAACCAGAATGGACTTCCTGAAAAACACAGATGTCACAGGCTCTTAGAGAGCATAGGCATTTTAAATCTGGAAGAATATTCAACAACTTCCCATTGCTTCCATCACAAAATCAGAGAATTCATCACTTTGGTGAAAGCATGTATCAATCACATCCTATGCCTCATTTGCTGGTAAACCCTACTATTTCAATGTGTTATCCAAACCTCACACTCTACACCTAGACCCAACTCAAACTGACTTTTGCTACAGAGGGTCCATGCCCCTCTTTCTAGTTTGCTTAATGTTATGATCTGAGCATCTGTGATTAGTTCTGTTGTTGTTTTTAACATATGCCTGTTCTGAGAAGCCTTGGTGGTGACCCGATAGCTGTGTTCCTAACATTAAAAACATTCTGCAACAACTCACGTGTGCAATATAGATACCGTGGATGCCTGGCAACAAGGGCTGTAAATACAGTGTTAGGAAACAGATGTGCTCACGTGACGAGAAATGAGCAACATATTTGTCAACAATTTGGAAACAAGCTCATCCCTCCCACACGGAGTTAATTTCTATAAAGGTCATAAAATCAGGATAGGGAACTGATTCTGAAGAGTTCTCTCATGTAATCTAGTCGAGCATCCTCGAGTGAAATCTTAAGATCATCTCACTCTAAAGGCAAACCCCAGGGTTTCACTGCAAGTTCGAGACTGTTCTTGATTCAAAGATTTTTTCCTCACAATATTCCTTCATTTAGCACTTCTATTCACAAGCAGAATTCCAAAAGTAGTTAAACTGACCTGAGAGTCACTTATTTTTTCAAAATATTTTCAAGGATTAAAACTCCCTGCAAATAGAAACTTCTTGTTGAAATGACTGGTGGTCAGGAGGTGAGACTCCTCCACATGTTTCCAACTTGCAACAGCACTAATTTTTAACAATGCAGACAGGAAACTTTAGAAATAGCATTTACTGATGTCCAGTTAAAAACATTACCATTAGAGACAGGCTTATAAATCAGTTTTCCTTTTAGCCACACTTGAAGACATTCCTACCTATCAAAGCCTTTTTTCTTTGGGTAAAGATGTCCTGATTAGCTCTTATTTCTTCAGGGCTGAGAGCAGTGATCATTAGGAACAAGTACGTGAAAGTGAGGAGGAACCCCTTAAGGGCAGGCCTCTGCGTGGAATGAAAAGCACTGCTCATGAAAACTGAGGGCAATGAGAACTAAATAATACCACTCAGTGAAGAAACTCTTCCCCACATCCTTTAAAGAACCAGCCAGGAGCAATAGGACAGGAGGTGACTCATGGGAGGATACTGCGGTTGCATGCTGAGAATGCATGTGTTGTCACATGTGGACAAAAGCAAGAACTTCCGGGCAAACGGAGGAGGGCGTCAGCACAGGCTCTGTGGGGGTGAGTTCAAGTCTGGGTGCTATGGCAGCATTGTGGGACGGGGGTATTATCCCCGCCAGTGTCAGGTCCCTACACATATTTCACCAGGCAGGCAAGTGGGAAAATTTGTTGCTTGCTTTCCCTCTTCTGCCTCTAAAATACATCTTTGGAGGACTCTGAATACAGTGGGTTAAATCAGACTTAGGCATGGGCTGCTCTGAAAGTCAAAGTACAGAAGATATCCTCTTATTTCCTACTACAGAGAGAAAGCTAGCCTAAAAGAAGTTGAAGAGATTTCTGCTGTTCTTGAATCCCAGAGCTGGGTGAGTAGAAGGAAAATATTAGGGGTTTAAAATAGTTCAACTAGCACCAAAAGAGAGAAGGGACTTTCAATTAAGCACTTTTTAAAAATTCAACTATAGAGATATTAATAAAGAAAAGAAATGCTGATGTGGCCTAACAGTACAACAATTAAGTTTTCATTTCCTGTATCACTGGGTATTCGGCAGAGCAGAGGTACAGAGATTCATAGTACCCTACTAGAGAGTACAAATGATTGCGAAGAGGGGGTCTGGCTATATTGGAAAGAGCTCTGAACTGGTAATTCCGAACTCGGGCCCCCAAACCTCAGGCCCCTCTTAGCTGCTAATCTCACCTTGAAAGTCATTTAGCTTTTCAGCTGCTCCCTTTCCTTATCTGTAAGATGAGAGACTGGATTGGAGAATCCCTAAAGTCCTTTTCAGTAATACAAATTTAAAATTCATTACTAAAGGAGAAACAGCCTGGTTACAACAAAGGAGGAACCCAACCTAACCCAGAAACACCAAAAAAGCAGCAGAATGGAGAGACGGAGCGAGCCTGCAGGGAGGCCTTATGCCCTTAAAAAGGCTTGGGGATAGTGCCCCAACAGCTGGGCTTTATGCAAATCAGGTGGCCCTCAGTACATTTCTGATTGGTGGAGATTTCTCAATCCATGATTGGTCGAATTTAAATCCTGATGGATCGGCTGATTTCAATTTCTTCTTTGTGTTGGTGGGTTGTCGTTGGTAGGTGTCCTCACCTGGGCTTCTGGAACATTTTAGGGCACCCAGCTTTGCCTAGGTTCTGACACCCAACTGCATCTCCCCTCTGATTTTAACCCAGACTCTGGGTAACTCCGTTTGTTTGGATTTAGTCATTATATTGTCACATAAGAAACTCTGAGTTCTTTATTTGAAAGAGCTCACTCAAGAATATTATTTGGTGAAAAGAAACTGGGAGAACAGAGAAGCAACGTTTTATGCATTCAACGATATTTAAATCATCAGTAATTCATTATATCTTAAACTTAATAGAATTTTAATTAGGCAGTATTTAGGAAATGCATTTCAGGAATGGTAAAAATCTACCTTTTCTAGGTAACAAAACTTCAGCTATGAGCTTTATCCAAAGAGGCTCTCATGTTTCCAACTTTAAACAATAAAAGAGAGCTTGGATATTATAAAGTCCAGTTTCTTTATCATGTAAAACTAGATACAATTTTACACTCAGCTAGCTCTTCACACTATTACGTAATTTTGATTTTAAAAATGGGGGGTATTCAGATACTGCGTTTTGTATTTCCTATGACACTTTTTTTTTTTTCATAAAAATAAGTTGACTCTTAGAAAAGTCTACAACAATCAAACCTTACTTATTTGTATACAATCACTTGCATTTTGGAGCACTCACAAACCCATAATTTTGTTTAGTTCTCACAGTAACTTCGTTGGTAGGGTTTTTTTTCCTCTTTATTTCCTAAGTTTTGTTTTTTAAAGGAACATTATTTTATAAGTTTAAAGTGTGCATCATCATAAGTTAACATCTCTACATAATATAGTAATTTTTACCACCAGTAGTCCAATTCTGTCCATCATGTGATTGATCCTTTTCATTCAGGTGCTCATTCCTCTACCTCTTCCCTTGTGGGTATCTTCTAATCTGAGTCTATAGACTAAAACTCAACTTTTGTTTATATTTGTTTGGTTTCTCTGTAAACCACAAAGAAGGTAAAAATACATAAGATGATATTTGTCTCCTTCTGACTTCAGTAAGTGTAGTTCCCTCTACATTCATCCATGTTATTGCAAATGTCAGAATTTCATCTTTTGAATAGCTGAGTAGTATTCCACTGTGTATATAAAACCGTATCTTGTTTATCCACTCATCTGTCAATGGAGTTAGTAGGTTTCTTATTCCTGCCTTTTAGGTGAGGATATTAGGCACAGAGATTTTAAGTACCTCTGAAGGTCACACAGCTGCAAATAGCAGAGTTACGATTTTGCCAACAATTCTAATGTCAAATTCACCTCAGTTTCTCCTTTCATTTTTAGTAGAATGCTGCTGTCCTCAGATGTCACGTTCCACAGAAAGGGAGTTTTTTCTGCATTCACTCCTCTATCCCTGATGCCCAGGTTAAGTTCCTACCTAGTAGGAGCTCTATATTTTGTTGAAGGAATCATTATGTTGTCCGTATAAAGGCAGCATATATTTTTCCATAGAAATTTTTTTGAAACAAAGGAATTGAAAAAATTACCAATTACCAGTTACAACCAAACATACTTTCTATTATACTATTATATTTCTGATAGACTTGTTTTCATTCACTCTTCTATGAAACTTTATTCTGATTTTAGTTTTATGTTATACTTGGTGATTATAATAGGGTATATTAGATAGATAGATAGATAGATATGCTTATATACACATACAATTTTTGTTCTTTCCAATGTTTTTATTCAGAATGTCACCATTCTCTGTTCATAAAGTGTAAATGGGCTGATTTTCTCCTTTTCCTAACCCTGTAACCCTGCTCATGATAATTGGTTCAAAAATCATGTAAATAACCCCAACTATAATAGTGGCTGACATTTATTCGCTACGTACCATGTTCCAGGAACTCTTGTAAACCTCTGGTAATCATTGGCATGTATAATTTTACTTAATCCCCTAAAATAATAAAATAATAATAATTGCCAGTAAGTGGCAAAGGGAGGGTTTAACCTTAGGGAATCTGGCTCCAGAGCTCACTCAGACAAGGTGGGAAGAGGCTGCCTGAGAGTAAGTCAACTTGAACTGGGATGGACAGAGAAACAGGCTCAGCCAGCATTTCTGTTTATTTTTAAGAGAGGAAGGACAGGAGGGAAGAAAGGGAGGGAGGGGAGGAAGTAGCATCTTTATTTATTTGTTTATTTTTGTTTCTCCCGCCACTGCTTAATTCCACCCACCCACACCCTTGACCACAGCTCAAGAATCCAAGTCCTTGGGCTTTACATGGTCCACACACCAGTGTGTGCCTGAACCACAGGGGCCGGCCCTCTGCCAGCATTTTTTTGCCCAGACCCAACTATTCTTCAACCCATTTCCACTTCTAGATTGACTGGCACACGTGTGAATATTCGAGGTGATTCGTGGCTTCATTATTTTGATAACAACTGATCACACACGCCCCAAATGTCTAGCAATAGAAAACTAGTAAAAGGTAAACAAATGTTTGACCTATTCATACAGTGGCCATGTGGCCACTATAAAGAATGAGTCAACTATATAATTTAGGAAATTCCTAGATTAGTTACCAAATTGTAGGCACAGGATGCTGAACTCTACTGAAGTCACTGAACATTTTCCTTGCGAAAACAAATAGGGACACCTCTTTAATGAACTGCAGCAGGCTCTAGTACTCCAGTCATTGCTCTGTCTACTTATTACAAAACTCTCCTCTTTTTGACTATGAACATTCAGGAACAACACTGGGCTATGAACTCAAGTACAAGGTAACAGTTAGGAACCCAGTTTTTCTCAGTCCCTAGGCCATGCATCAGTAACCCCTATAAAGCAGTGGTAACAGAGCTGTGAAAGCATCAGCGGGGATTGTCCCCACAAATTTAATCCCTGGAATGTGCAGACCATCAGCATTTCTCAGCTATAGACCTTACTTCCTGTTAGAATACTGTTTCGTTCCCTTTTGATTATCTCTGTCCATTTTATGACACCTGAAACTCAGCAAGTCTCCTCCCAAGGATGAAAGCTCTCAATTGTTTTACTTGGTGGGAGGGTTTTTTAATTTTTTTTCCTTTTTAAGCAAAGGTACAGGCAGGAATTAAGGCAAGCAGAGGTAAGCAGGCAGGAAGAGAGAGGAGGAAGAAGCACTTTTGATTTGATTTGATTTAGTTCATTGTGACTGTTCCCCGCCCCGGGAGAGGAACCTGGGTCCTTGGGATGTCTGTGGCCCGCACTCAGGGCTGGAGGCAGTGGACCACATTGTTGCTCCTCCAGGGCACGCCGGATTTTCCCTTTGACTCCTTGGTTAATTCTGATTTCATTTTATTTGTTCCTGAAAATAAGAAATGAAAAATGTTACAGGCTATATTAGCATAGACTGATATTCACTATTAGAATTTGAGCTTTGATCCCAAAATCTGCCAAATGGTTGAATTCATGACTCTCCTTGAAGATAGCCAAATCACAAGAGTTAGAGCAAATATTCATACCGGCAATAGGGAAGCTCATAGGATGGGCCATAAAGTAAAGAACAGAATAATCTCTGTAGAAATGCACATGAAAAATGGAAGCAAACTTTCAGTCATGATAAAATATAGACTTTCTCAAAAGTATCTTGATCTACTAGAGGGGATGATACTAAGTGAAATAAGTCAAAAGAAGAAACATAGGTACCAGATGACCTCACTCATAGATGGAATGTGAATGACAAAGGAACAGATGAAACAAACCAAACCCTTGAAAACTTGCATTAGAACTGAGGTTACCAACAGAGAATGGGACAGGGCAGGGGTGTGTGTGAGAGGAGTGTAGGAAGTGGTGGCGGAGCCCACTGACTGAACAAAATGGTGAAGGAACTTGGTGACTTGGTGGAGGGCAGGGCAGTATTGACGTATATCTGAGGAATGGGGGACCTACACCTATGGGGAACTACACATATGAGATTATTTTAATTTTAAAACAAAGTTACTGCAATAAAATACTTTAAAAAAAGTATAATCATCTAGAGTCTCATGATAATGACCTAGCTGGGATCTATGCTAAATAAGTAACATTAGTTAAAATGATTATGCCCATACCAAAAAAGAAATTCCTTGGAGAAATCCAAGAGTCAATAAAACAAAACAAAAAGACAATCATCCCTGACTCAGAATGAAATCGCTGGGGAAGGTTAGAACGCATACTGCTTAAGAATAATTGTGATGTTCACAAAATTGTTGTCTGGTCATGATTCTCTTGAGTTTAGAAAAAGACTTCTTTATTTTACCCATAGTAACATAACAAAATTGGCCAGGATGTTGAATCATCATTGGCTGGTAATGTCAAGAGTAATGCCAGCGATGTTTCCAGTATCCTGGAAATACTGTGAAAATAGGACATGGACAGGAATCAAAGCCTCAGATCCAAGTCTCCTTTGAATACCTCTGCCTCTCTTCACATACCCCACCCACCACCAAGTGGTCAAAAAGTTTATTTACGGTCATTCTCAGATGGTTTTTGTTGGTGAAAATGAAGTCTCTGGTGGTTGTGAAAATTGATTTAATGTCTGATATGGAAAAACTGAATGCATCTTTCCAGTGGCAGGGCATGTAATTCATAGGATTCATGTTAAGGAACTTTGCAAAGACTTTCACTAACAAAAACTTAAATCTTAAATCTTCAGGAAAGATAAGGTAAATAAAAATTCTAAAAGTTAGCCATGCTGTGAAACATTCAACTTCCCTTAGCCTCAGGTATTTCTTTGATATTTCATGACTATGAAATCAATCACTTTTAGGTTTCTCTCCATATTCACCTTAAGTGTTAATAGGAGGCTATCACATGCTTTTAGGAATTTCACCTTCAGTCCCTGAGGCAACCTGATAAGGGCAGCATTATAATGGACTCCCATATATACAGGAGTCTTATCATCAGCAAGTATATGCAGCTTCCCCACAGCATTTTACTGAACAGACTATGAAATATCTAACCCCACCCCAGAGATACAGCATTCTGAAAAAAAATGCTTTCCTGAAAGTCTAGTAAAAAGGTCTTATCAGATATTCCTAATAGAGGTATCATGGTAAACTCGTAATCATTGATCCTTGCATCCATGTTTTCTAACTTGAAAACACAAATCACTTCCCTGTGACAATGAATATTCAGTCTGTCAGGAGACCAAGGATTCTCAAGATACCTCTGGAGACAGAAGCTCTCAGACTAAGTTTGTTAACCCAAGATTTTTAGACCAAGCAGATAAGACAAAGTAGACAGCTTGCATCTTAGATGACGCAACAAGATTATTTTTCTGTTATCATTGCTTTCCTATTTATTCTTCCTTTACTGCTAATCATATTTGTTATAAGATTCTGATAACCCTACAACTGCCCCAAAATGTTTATCAACATACATTCACACATTACGTCATTTTTCGAAAACTGACTTCCCATAACCTTTCTCTACCCCCATAGGAGAGAGAATCTAATGGATGACTGGTTATGTCGTGCCCCCAACTGATACTGCTGGCAAAAATTTAAGTTATTCATTTGAAACATCAGAATACATATTCCCTTTCACTTGTCCCTTCAGGTACTTGAATTTTCCTCTCCTAATTAAGCCCATATTCAGGCTTAGGGAAATTAGACACTGACCACAAATCCATAAAATACATCCACTGAAATCTATACAGCCTTGTCAGTGCCATTGACCTTACTGGAGTCCAGAACAGATACTGGGTCATTCGCTTTGACCTTAGTAGTTCTTCTGTTACATTTTTGGTTTTTTGTTATTTTAATTTTTTTAGATTCTCCAGTCACTTTTGCAGAAATCATTTAATTGTGCTCAAGACATCCACAGCCAGTGCTGTGGCTGACTTACTCCTCTTATGAAATTCTGTTCTCTACCATGATAGTACTACTTATATGGAATCAGACTTTTAATTACTTAACTTACACAAAACTGTTGCTTATATATCGTAATAATGAGAGATTTTCTGAGGACACCTAAATGCCTCCAAAAGGAGCCAAAGAAAGACTGCTTGGGAGAAATACATGAAGGGTACGTAAAGGAATCAAATTTCCTTCCACATACATCACATAGACTGTTATTCCACCAGTAGGTAGAACTGAATTAGAAAACATGAATGAAATTTGTTTCTAATCCAGTAACACGTTATTTGCAACATTGCAAGTACCATGAGTTTTCCCCAAACTAATTTAAATTTATTAGTAAGGCTTATTACGGGAATTATAGAGCCCTTGGTATGTCTTAGCTAGAAAGGGACAGTATGTGTCATAACTGACACTCCTATTGAATCTGTATAAATACTGTTAGGTAGAGTGGAAAGTCTGTCACTAGCATTAAGGAAAATTGTACCTGATTCCTAACAGACCCAGTTGAACTCAGGATCTTATCTTCCTGAGCTAGATTCAGTAATCTAATCTCCTGACTCCTCTGTCATTTATCATCATCATCATCATCATCATCATTTTTGGCCGGTCACAGTATTTCAGTAAGAGGCTGCAATGTACCCAGAATCTTAAATGTGGCTGGTAGATATTGTTGCATCAGATGACTCAACCATTCATTCTACAACAAAAGGAATATAAGGAATGGCCTTCTTCTGTGAAAAATAAAACAACAAACAACCAAGGATACTTCCTATGCCTTTTGATTAACAGTTAATTTCTATTCTTTAATGAGAAGTAACTAAAGTTGTACTTTGGAATCAATTCTCCTTTGTGAAAAATATGAGCTTTCATACTTTTAAAACACTGGTCATAGCAAGAAAATCACTTTATTTGAGCTAGTGTACATAAGCATATATGTAAAACTGCAATGGAATTCTATGAAAGAATATTTACCTTGATTATGCATGATGCATTGTAATATTTTCTATTTTATTTTTCAATTATGTCATTTATTTTGAAACTGCTACTATAACACATTATATTGATGGCCCGCAATTGAGTTGCAGCCCAATGTTTGATCTGCAATATGCTACCCTATGTGACCTGGTCACTAGCTATATTGAGTTGTACAAAAATTTGCTTTTTAAAACTCTTATAGGGCTACTTCTCTACCTCCATACTGCCATTCCTCCCAATGACTGAGCATCTGATCCAGTTCTTCTCAGTCATTTAAGGTTCAGAGTGGGTCCCTTTTCTCTCAGAAAGTACCTAAGGAAGAGACATTCTTAGAAAAAAAAAACATGGACTCAGGGCAGGGTATTAAATTTACCCCATGATGAACTCAGTTCAGTTGGACCATGTCACGGGGGTCTTTCAGGAGACATCTCTCTCTTCATGGCGGCTAGAACTCAGATATCAAGGACTCTACCTTGGTTTCTCAGGGAAGGCAGGCTCTGTACACAATGGACAGAATCCTCCTTCTATGGAACCAGTGCCCTTGGCAGAACTCTCCTGGGAGTGGGGACAAGTCTGAGGCCAAAGTTCAGACAGGACAACTTTCATCTATTTTCCCATATTCAACATTTTATGATTTTCTTGCCCAAGTTCCCCAGGCTTAACCTTAGGACTGGGGTGGTGGCTTGTGTGGAGACTCTCACCAGACTCTTGCTTCATTTTCCATCCTGTTTTCATTCTAGATCTCAGCATATTTTTGTTTCATTATTGAATCACAAAATGATCTCAGGTCATTAGAAAGTCATCTCAGAAATACACTTTAGTAAGTAAGCCCCTTGACTGGCTACATGTATAGTTCATACAGGTCAGAGAACACACGACAGGATGAGAAAAGAGAAATAGCAGTGAGGGAATTAACTGGAAGAGGGTCCATAGTGTTAAAAGCTGGAGGATTGAGTATAATGGGGGTAACAGTTTTTGTTTCCTTTGATCGTTGTCATTATTGGGGCTTTTTAGTAATTTAATTGTTTTGTTTTTGAAATAATTTTATTGCTATAACATTGCATCACAACATGTTTCAGGGGTACAACATCATAAATCAGTATCTATACATACTGCAATGAATTCACCACTGAAAGTTCTGTTCTATTTTTCACCACCCATTGGGGTAATTGTCAACCTTTAAAAATACACCTTCAGAAGCGAGGGGTCAGGTAGATTGTAGCAGGGTAAAGAGCAAGGGGTAAGTATCCCAAAGTAGCAATGTTAAAGGCTAGTACAGAGCTCTGAGGGTGTCTTGCAAGCAAGACTAAGGATTAGTAGGAAAAAGACTTTTCTAACTTTTTTTTTATGATACAGGGTAGATCGGAGTTTATTGTTGTTGAAAGAAATGGAACCAAAAGAGGAGAAGTCACTGAAGATACAAGCCAGACCAGAGATACTTTCTGGGTAAATGGCTCAGAGAACTCAAAAAGGAATGGAATCATGAATAAGTGGTAGATTAGCTATTTACGCCAAGTGAAATATTTTCTCCATTGATGAGGGTAAAGACATTTGTGAGTATAAAGAATATGAATGAAAGGATAAGTAAGTTAGATAGTTTCTTCTTATGGACAAAGCATTTTCATATACATTATCTCATGTTCCCCTCACCAGTAATTTTAATTTGTAGATTTTAAGTTGTACGTGATCAACGGCCACTCAATGAGTAGACCCTGCACTGCTTGCTGTTACCCCACAGTGATTTTGTGGGTCTTTCGGTGCACTTTCTTGATACAAAGAACTTTAAAAATATAAAATCCATTTATAATCATGATAGGAAGAAAGAAAGTGTTTGGAAAAAAAAAAAAGGTATCTTTAGTGTGTTTGTCAAACTAGGAAGCTAAAAACTTTCCTAACATATGAAGACACATTAGTAATCACATCATAATAACTTCAGGAGATACCAAGAATACAGATGAGAACATAAGTGGCAGACTTTGAGAATGAAAAGACGGTAGTGGTTATGTGTTTTCTCTTTATCGTTTGTGGTTTTAAGAAATTATTTCTATGAAACTATTAAGTAGACTCAGTGCAATCCTCATTCATTAAAATCCCAGTAACAATTTTTTCAGAGAGAGAAAACCAGTCAAAAATCATATGAAATCTCAAGGGACCCCAAATAACCAAACTAATTTTAGGGAAAAAACAATCAGAAGCCTCATTTCAAAACATACTACTTTTCAATAGTCATCAAGACTGTGTGGTACTGACATATAAAGAGGATGGACTAGAACAGAACGCAGACATAAACGCTGGCATATACGGTCAAATGATTCTTGACAAGGGGGCCAGGACTGCAGAGAGGGCAGATACAGTCTCTTTAGCAAATGATACTGGAAAATGCATGTTTCCATGCAACCAAAGCTGGACATCCATCTTAGACTGCATCTAAAGATGATCTCAAAATGAATTATAGATTTTACACAGAGGAAAACCTCCAGGACGTTAGATGTGGCAATAAATTCATGACTATGACCAAAAGCATAGGTGACTTAAGCAAAAAGAGCTAAATAGAACAGCACAAATCTTTAAAACTCATGCACATCAAAGGAAACAATCATTAGAGTGAAAGGTAACCTATAGACTGGGAGAGATTATTTGCAAATCATCTATCTGATAACAGGTTGATATCCAGAATATATAAGCATCTTATACAACTCAACAATAACAACACAATGCTTCTAAAATGGGCAAATAATTTGAATAGGCAGTCCTCCAAAGAAGGCACAGAAATGGCCAGCAAGTATTTGAAAAGATATTCAGTATCATTAATCAAGGGATATCAAAATAATGAGCTATCACCTTGTATCCATTAGAATGACCACTATCTATGGAACAGAAAGTAACAAGTGTTGATTTGGATGCAGAGAAATTGAAAGTCTTGTGCACTGTTGGTGGGGACATAAAATGGTACAGCCATTACAAAAAACAATGTGGAATTTCCTAAAAAAAATTAAAAAATAGAATTATTATATGAACTGACAATCCCACTTCTGGGCTTATAGACAAAGGAGTTGAAAACAAGATCTCTGCACACACATGCTCATAGAAACATTAATCACAATAGCTTAGAAGTGGAAGTATCTCAGATGTCCGTTGACAGAGGAATAAATGAAGAAAATATGGTTTATCACGTGGCCTTAAAAAAAAAAAGGAAGCTCTGTCATGTGGTATAATATACATGAAACTTGCATTATACTAATCAGTATAAGCTAGTTGCAGAAGGATGAGTAGTATATTATTCTACTCCTGCGACGTCTTTAAAATAATCAAAATCATATTAGCAGACATAGAAAGATACTTTTCAAGGGCTGAGGAACAGGAGGGAGAATTCATTCTTAGTAGGTATGAAGTTTGTTGTGCAAGATGAAAATTTTCTAGCGCTGTTTCTCAATAATATGAATGTTTGACACAATTGACTGTACTAAAAGTGACTAATATGGAAAATTTAATCTGCATTGAAACCTCCATAAAACTGTAAACAAATTAAAACTAAGACAAATGAAAAACAGAGCAGATAACGTTCATAGCCCACATTAACTTTTTTTACCTCATCCCCAAGCCCTGTCTTGCACCCGGGTCCACAGTTTGTATAACCTGTGCCTTAACCACCTGAGCCACCGGGGGCTGTGGGAGGACATTAAAATTATAACCGCATTTCATGGAATCAATAATTGCACAGAGCATTCTGCTAGTTCACTACATTGATGAGAAACCATTATGAGCAGGAAGTAGCAGACACTCTAAATGCCTTTATCAGACAGTCATATGTCAGAAAGAGATACAATCTGGGAAAGATCAGAGTCATTCTATTGCAAAGATTTTTTTTTTTTTTTCTGAGTCTAGGACACATCTGAAAATGGTTTCCAAAATGAAGGTATGGAGCAAATTCTTGCATTTTTCTCCATTCCCCTTGTCACCAATAAGATGAAGTGTATGGTTTGAAGAGCCTTGATAAAGGATTCAGATTTTAAAAGTAGCATACATCACTTCTTGGGCCTGCGTGCGTGCATGTGTGTGCATGTGTGTGTGTGAGTGTGATGGCATGTATGTATATATGTGTGTGTGTGTGTGTGTGTGTATGTGTGTTTGTATATACCTGATAAGTTATAAAATTGCCAGCTTTGATTTGCCCTGCACATGAGAAGTCTTTCCAGCTGCTTCAGTATAGACATTTTCCAAATCAATGGCCGCATACCATATGCTAGGAGTGATGTGGTAAACAGAGCACATCTGGAACAGCAGTAATGACTGGAGTCACCGCCTTATTAATTTCAGTGGTTAAAATCCTTATTCTCTAAGACTACAAACCAAGTTAAAAGGGACTGTGATAGGTCAAACCACTTCTACTTAGAAAAGTGATTTGCTGTTGGCTAACTCTTTTGATGGGGAAGGTTGGTTATATATGCTTTTTTCTGAGCACTTTCATCAAATTGCCACTTTATAGGATAATGAGTCAATGTAACTGTTCGATGAATTGCCAAGAATTCTTATTTAAAATCTACATTCATTAATGGGGAAGATAAGCAGGGTACATTTGTCCAGCTGGTGTGTCAACTGAAAGATGCCTTATGTCAAAACTCCATTTTTCACCTGAGCTCATGGGCCCAGCTAATTGGTAGACACAGTGATATTTAAGTGTCAGGTCTTAATATCAGGGCAGAGCCTAATACTCCCCAAAAAATCTAAGCACACAGCAACTTCAGAGGTGGCCACAGGTCTCTCTGGGGAAGTACAACACACATATCTACAAAGCAAACTTTAAGTATTGTCACAGTACTCTTCCTTAAAGCAATGCTCGTTGACTGACCTACAGAAACTGACAGAGAAACCTTATCTCTCTGCTCTGATAATTCAAGTCAGGCCGCTGTGTTTGCTAGCTCTAACATATTTTACCCTTGACTTAGCAAGCATAAGTTACCCTACTATTTTAGTTTGAGGATCCTCCTTTTCCCAGTAGATAGTGCCAAAGTTCTCTGCAGGAAAGGTCACACTTTTTTGATTTCCCTTCCTACCCTCTGCCTTTGCGGAGACCATGCCTATCTTAGCTCTGGCCATTGAGTGTTGTCGTTTAGCCTTTGCCGCTATCAACTGCACTGAAACCAGTAAGCTCCTTTCAATAGTAGTATTTCCCACCTTCATCCTTCAGTAATGAGGGGACTCTTACTTCTCTTGACATATATGGGAAGTGCAGCTTGGATTCAGGGTGCTATGATTAACCTAAGACCCCCCACTCCAATGTCCTTATCCAATTTTCAGCCTGTCTTTCTCCTAACCAACACTTTGAATTTCATATAAGAGACAAGGGACCACTATGAATCCAATTTACTTTTTAAGATTGGGTTCTATATCTGATTTTCAGTTATATCTGATATACCAAGAGGTAATGTGTTTTTGAAGGTATTCATAGAAGGTCCTTCATCCTTTGTCCGTGACTGAAGTAAGGATTTAAAACCCAGAACTTTATACTCCTTTTCCTTAGATCTCCGTAGAAATCAGAAGGCAACTCACTCTCAAGTCCTTGCATTCCTTCCATAACGTCCCATCGTAGCAGTTACTCTGTCAGTCCAAGCCTTGTCTTCCAAGGCCTTTATTCCAGGGGATAATTTGCATAATAAACTATTTTACTGTCGACATTTCCCATTTTCTATTGGCTTGTCAGATATCCAATCTTAGTTTCCCATCCTTGAGGTTTAGCTGCCCACAACCATTTGAAACAAACTGCCATAGTAAATCAAGGTCCAATTTTAGGAAATAAACAATATGGCAGTCATGAAAAAGAAATGAATTTAGTTGCTTAAAAAGTATGAAGGAAGGAGTCTTAGAAAAGGCCAAAGAACCCACTGCAGAGCAATGCCACAGAACTGACCTGCTAAAGAATTTCCTACCCCTGCTACTTAATTATTTCGATTGGAATCAGAGACTGTCCATGCAACTGCTGGCTTCAGGTGCACATTGCCTGCACCCATGTTTATAGCAGCAGCATTTACAGTGCCCAGGAAGGGCAAGCAACTCGAATACCAATTAATGGATGAATAGAGAAGGAAAATGTTATATTTACATGCAATGGAATAATAATTAGCTTTCAAAAGGAAGGGCATTCTGAAAGATATGCTTCATGTTTGACCCTTGAGAGCTTTATGTTGAGTGAAATAAGTCGGTCCCAGAGAGACAAATACTTTATGTATTATGAACTTCATAGAGCAGTTGACTTCATAGAAACAAAGTATGATGGTGGCTGCTAGAGGATGTGGGGAAGGGGAAATGGGGCGCTCTGTTTACAGCGTCACTTCCGGTATACGACGTAGAGTTTCAGATTTGCAAAATGCAGAAATTCTGGAGAGTGCTTGCACAGTAAAGTGCATATGCTTAGAACACTGCTGAATTGTGCACTTCAAAATGGTTAAGATCATAAATAGGATGTTACGTTTATTTCATCACAATGAAAAATGTGCATTTTAGAATGCGCACTACATAAGCTGAGATTCAGGGATGAGATCATGGCACTCCTACTAGTCACTAACAAAATAAGTGA
The DNA here is from genome assembly GCA_004363575.1 of Solenodon paradoxus. Classification (NCBI taxonomy): domain Eukaryota; kingdom Metazoa; phylum Chordata; class Mammalia; order Eulipotyphla; family Solenodontidae; genus Solenodon; species Solenodon paradoxus. The sequence continues at coordinate 199,528 of RJWH01001017.1, read as the reverse complement.
CTGATGGGAGAAAAATGCTTGATGGGGAAAAATCCCAAGGTGTCAAGGGTTATGATGCCTAGAAGAAAAGTGGAACAGAGAACATTTGGTTTTTGCCCCCTTGGCCTTCAAAATCCTGCATGACCGTTTCCGAGAGTCAGAACCTCAAACCAGCCACTAGACCCTTTCTCAGGAGTACAGGAAGAGTCACCAGAAGAAGGTTAAAATGAAGGCTCCATGCCAATCTAACACAGAAAAGAGTGCTTTTTTTTTTTTTTCTAGAAATAACCACTACTTTAAATGCATTTTCAAGATTTCTGTTTCCAGAGGAACTTGGACAATTTTGTCTGAAGTTTTCCACTTCCTCCGAAACCTATGCAGAGAAATCAGAGGGACAATGGAAATAAAACATTTCCATGAGCTGTCTTTGCTATAAGACTAGAAAACTTTAAAACCCCTTAAAACTACAGAGTATGTGTAAATGTATTACCACACACAGAGGCAGGAAAATTAGGAAGCTGGAGGGAGCAGATTCTAGAGAAAAGAGTCTTGATCCCAGAAGGAGATGGCATCATGGAGAGAGGAAGCTTCAGGGGGCTGGGCTGAGGTTGAATAGACTCACGGCTGACCAAGGCTCATAATTAGCCAGAGAATGGGGAGGGAGAGAGAGGGTGAAAAGTTGAGAACTAGAACCAAAGTAGATCAGACAGTCTACCTTGATGTTGGTCAAAAGGAGGCTTCGGGAATGAGGAAAAGGGATGAGGAAAGTCTTGGGCTGCTACAAAAACCCTCCTGAATCAGAAGTGACCCTGGCTATGAGGGGAGGTCTGATTATGCAGGTTAAAAAGAAACATTCTGTGACACTAGGACAGTGGTTTCCACCTGGAAAGATCGTGTCCTCTAGAGGACATTTGTCAATGCCGGGAGACATTTTGGTTATCGCGCAGGAACACATCTTCTAATGCACAGGACAGCTCCACAATGAAGAATTATCCTGCCCAACATGTTCCCAGGTTGAGAAACTGCTCTAGCAGCAGAGATTGCCCACACTCTGTGCGTTTGGGGGTGCCAGCTTGCATCCTCTCTTTCTCTCTTGGTATTTCCTGCTAGTGGGCCAGGAAAATCAAGTAATGTCAAATATTTAAAGAAAAGGAATAAGCACAGAATCGTATGAAGGTACTATAAAGGAGATTTTCAAAAACAGAGGCTCAATTTTTCCATAGGTAATGAAAATTATGTTAAAAATATATTGCCGTCAAATATACGAACATGAAACCAATTATCCTTTGGAAAAGACTATAGAAACTACAAAGGCAAAATAACTCAGAGAGGAGATCATGAAGAAAGAGGATGACTACAGTCAGAGAATTTGAAGTGGATCTGGAGGTCACATAGGAGCTCAAGAAATCACTGAAACAAAAATGCAAACTTTCTAAGATATTTTTAAAAGCAAACAGATAACATAGTGAAAAACATTTGTAGACAGATGGAGAAAGCAATATAAGAACTAAGACCACATATATGAAAGATAGGCCTCCTCAAACACCTGTTCAGATGGGCTTTTCCAGTACATGTCACCTTGGCATTTTATCTTCTGGTAGGGCCATATCTAGAAGATGTGGTTTTGTCATAGGAGTCACCCTCTTTTCATCATGTGAGACCCCCTTGTTTTCTTGTCAACCCCTCCAAGCCCTTATCCCATTTCTTAGTTCAAGAGTAAAAACCTTCAGTCTGTCCCATTGACTATAGAATTTATAGTCATGTGAATGTTCCATATATATGTAATTCAATTTGTTCTTTTTCTCCTGCTAGTCTGCCTGATGTTAACTGGTTTGTTCAACCAGCTGGAGAGGAATTTGAAGGAGACAGAGAATTGTCCCTGTATCCCTGCAATATCAGTAAGTACAAACAAATTGGTCTCACTTTTATTTTTAAGATTTAAACACTTGTACAGAACTGATTCATTAAAGTTAAACATAAAACTATCAGCCAAGATAAAATAGGCAAATAAAAATAAATGAGTTAAGAGAGTTGGTTATATAAGGAATGCATCGTAAGACTCTTCAAAGACACAAAGTACATGCAAATTAATGGAATATTATGGTTTGTTTGTTTTTTTGTTAGAGGAAACTTTAATAACACAAGTATGTGATTTTTCTGATTAATTTCTAAGTTAAATTAAAATTAAAATGTTCTGAACGAAATAAATTAATCCTAAGGTGTTTATGTAAGAATAAGCTAAAGACAACTAGGAAAACTGAAAAATAAGTTCAATGAAAATTGAGTAGATCAGTTACTAAAGCGAAGTTTAATGTCTTAATAAGTAACACAGGCTCAATGGTGCAAAACAGAATAACTCTGAAATAGACTCAAACACATACAGGTGTTTAAGATATTTAAAAGGTGGTATTTGAAATTAATGGGTTTAAGACAGATGATATTGGAACTGTTGGGTAAACTAATGGCACAGAAGGCAAAGTTGAATCCTTTCTCCATAGGAGTCTGTGGGATAAATTCAAGGTCTATTTTAAATGTAAAATATAAAAATTTAGAATATGCTATTTAGTACAGGAGAGGAGGAAAAGAGAAGAATCTGATCAGATTCTTTTTACTAATGGGGAAGATTTCAAGTTAAGTTGTTAAGTGAAAAGTCTTTTATGTAAAAAGAGGGAAAAGAAGAATGTTTCTGTGCATCAGTATGAGAATGAAATATAATAAGCTAATGAAATGTGATTAACAACAGGGAGCAATGTGAACTCAGTGGACAGGAGGGAGGCTTTTTCTCTACAAATTTTTTTTTTAAACCCCTGTGTGCTCCTTTAAGATCACATGCTTTTCTTTCATCACTAGAGGGAATATGAACCACTGCACTCCTTTTTGCACACTCAGTGTATGTATTATTACTATATATAATTATCATTTCATTATTTTATTATTTTTATTGCCACCTAATTTATAGTATTATTACTATATATAATTATCATTTCATTATTTTATTATTATTTTTATTGCCACCTGATTTAGAAGCTTTTGACTTTGAAACCTGTTCATAAGATAAAAATGATGGACAGGGAAAATACTGGTGTCATGTATAAAACACCAACTTCTTTGGAAATTATTTGAATCCCAATTCACAGAAAGAACAAAGTGATGGTCACTGTCTACAAATGAAGCAGAGTTCACACGTTAGGAGAAATGTTGAAATTTTATATGTATCTATATCTTTATCTATTTGTATATATTTTATATATGTATTACCCGCCCCCCACCCCCCCCAATTTCTAGAGAAAGTAAGTAAATTGAATGTCTGGTGATACCCGGGGACCTTCTGAGTGTGTCAGCTTTCTATGCTTTGTAACAGAACTAGGAGTATGCTACTGGAGAGGAGAGAAAAACAATCTACCTAAGCACATGCCACACACCTCACCTCACATGTAAAGGCAGCCAGGGGTTGCAGAATTATGTATCATAGAATAAAAACAATAAGCTGAAATTACAAATCTTGGTCAAATCAAAGTAGAGACCATGGTCAGTCAGTTTCTTGATGGAGTATGCAGGGAAACTGGATGTCTGGGGCAGGGACACTCCTCGGTCGGGAACGAGGCTTCCAGGACAGGCAGGAAAGGTCACATCATAGCAACCTCACTCTTTTACCTCTGAAATATTTACAGGTTAAATGTGATTTCAAAAAAAGGATCAAAAATGTCAAGAAAAAAGATCTTCAAAGGGCCTGTCTTAGAGGGGCAACCCCCCATCTCAGAAGGGTGGGAAAAGTAAATGGAGAAAGCTTTATAAATAGGAGCTTTATCTGCCAACCACAAGGACCTCGGTTGATGAGGGTTTTGGCTGACACTCCAATCTCCTGCCTTGTTTTTCTCCTCCAATGTCTCCCTGGTTCTGTAAGGAGCCTCTCTCCTTGGCTAACGAACGCAGCACTCTTGGCTGTTTCCCTGAACTTACCAAACCTTAAGACTAGAGTCATCTGAGTGCGCTACCACACAAAGAAACTTGACCTTACAGGGTGGATCCATTATTTGCTGTTGAAGAAATAACCAGTGACTCTGCTATAGTATTCTCCAAAAAGTTTTTTGTGGCAGAGAAGTCAAAACTGCAATTCCTTCTTGGTGCTTGTCTCAGAATCTCGATTCCAATAATGTACTTGTGAAAATGCAACGTTTTACTTAAGTATGGAGACCAGAGATACTCATTTCCAAAGAGACATTGGATTTCAGCATCAGATGAGTGGAACTGATGGGTTAAGGTAGTTTTCTGAGCACCACCTTCTGAGAAAGGACAACAGAGAACTAGCAGATTCATAGCAAGTGAGATAAACCAAAATTGAAATGCTGTAGCATAGCATTCGATTGTGATCTCCGAGGGAATTTGCTTGTTTCTTGACTAAGGCTGGTTTTCACTTGGATTTCCTTCAAAGGAGGATCTTCTGTCTATACCTGCAGAAAAGGAGATCTAGTATTTTCTGTGCTGTTTTGTTTTGTTTTGTTTTTTGGTTTTTGACATTAAAGAGGTTTTCCTTAAACATATACACACACACAGTTATTTTGACTGAACTAGTTTGATCAGTCTGGCGGTGAAAATATTTTCAGAACCTATACACATTAACCATTGCAAATCTCCGTCCCACCCAGCCTGGTACCAGAGGACTCTTCCATCCTATATCTCCCTGGACTTTGGGAAAGTACTGTTCTTTCTGGGTGGGAAGAGGACAGGACTTGATCTAGAATCTTCCAGAAGCAAATCTGTCACAAAGGGCCATACACTCAGGAACCAGTGGTATACAATCACATACATGTGTGAAGCAGGCATGAGAGAGTATTGATAAGCTGTTTGTATTTCCAAGTAGGAAGGAAAGTACTTCAGGTACCAGAGTGAGCACATATCTGGGCCAGGACAAAGTTCACCATACAGAAGTTGCTGGGAGCAGCCCAGTCTGAGCTAAAGCAGGCCTTCTGCACTGTGACAGCAGAAGAGATTAATTGAAAAAGCAACTGCATGACTTAAAGGGCCTCAAGTATTGACTACACAGCCCTTTAGAGAGAAGTGTGCTGACTCCTGACCTACAGTAGCCAGGGATCTGGCTGGTGAAATAGGAACCTGAATCGGGCAGAACCCTGAAGGCTTGAGCTGAACTAGTTTGATATGATGTCATTTGCCTTGAAAAACCACTGTAAGGTTGTCTTGATCAGGACAACTTCATTCGTTCTGGTTTCTCTGTACAGAAAAGATAGAGGCTTCAATGGGAACGGGGCAACTATTAGGAAGTGAGTGTGGCAATGTAAAGAGATGATGGCAGGTCAGGTTTGCATGGCACTTGGGTGACATAGTTAAAAAAATACTAAGGAGGTAGGATTAGATTTTCCATCAATTTTAGAGTTGAAACTGGAACCAACTGGGGTATCTAGGGGGTGGAGGGGGTATTCAGGAAAATGATTCTGTGTGTGTATGTGTGTGTGTGTGTGTGTGTGTGTGTAACACCCCCATTGGGGAAATCTGCACACCTGCACACACATCTTCATGCACAATTTGGAGCTAATTTGGTGGGTGTATGTTTACTCAAATTGACTTTTAGCAAACTGGGAATTTCAAACCATGTGGGAAGTGGCAACAATCCCAATCAAACCAGTGTGCATGGTGGCTCTAGGTAGGATCCCCGGAATTAAATCTAAAAATCCCTCATTTTGCAATGTTAGGTTTATAAACAGATAACCTGTGTTATTTGTGGCTTACCCAAATTATTATTTTTTATTATTATTACACCTAAAATTGTAAGCTTACAATTATTATTTTAATAATAATAATAACTCATAATTTGGGGTTCATTAACTCCAGTTAACTTTAGTTACATTATGACTATCAGGTAAATATAAAATGAATGTGTCTAAAAGATATTAGCTCATTAATAAATGAAGGGCCCAAGAATAATTGGTTCAAAGAATCTTTATGAAATATCTAGCCCTCTCTCTGAAATTTTTTTTAATTTAATATTAGGATAAATTAAAATCAGGATAAATTGCTAGAATAGGTACTTAACTATTTATCTCATATAGGATGATTGCCTTTTCTGGTTACTATCATAGTACAGAAACTATTCATCTTTCTAATGGACAAAAAAAACTGCAATATTTTTGGAGAGCAAAAAAAAATTGCTTTGTGATATATCCTAAAGAGTCAAACATCAAGTCTAGGGAGGCATAGAAAAAACATCCCAAAATCTCTTTGGCTTATTTTTTAAGTTTCATATAATTTTCCTGTTAGATACATTATGGTGTCTCATAGTGAAATAAATGAGATGGTTAATTTTGGCATAATATGTATTTACAACAGTTCTATTTTTATTTTGATTTATCTCATATTCTTATCCATGTGAGGAATAAACGACAAAATCTTGGACACAGGAACATTATCAGGTCAAAAGTGAATTTTATACAGAATGATGGTGAGACTACTTCCTTGAGATTTTAAGCAAACATAGTCTATTACTGGGACAGTCACTAAAATTTTATTTTAAATCTGTAAGTCTAACATGAAGTACAAAAACTTGAATTTATGGTGGGGTGGGGAAAATACTCCGTGTAAAACGGAGAGCAAAATTAATGGCGGCCCAGTGCAGCCAAAAACAAGATTTAAAGTTATTTTCCTTAGCTGTTTCATAGGACCTTGGCTTGCCTAGTTGGCAGCTTTGTAACCTGAGTATGTCCTGCTGTGAAGTGAAAAGTTGACCAGAGTTTTCTGAAGAGCAGATTATGAGGACTTTGGTTTTAACACCAGCTTTACTTGTGTGTGAACCTCATATTTTTCTCATCTAATAGTCAATCTGAAGATGATTTGCTCTCATCTGACTAGCAATGAAAGCTGTGTAATTAAATGTTGCCATACTCCGTGTTTATTGTAAACATTTACATTTTCTCAAAGCACACTTTTGTGGGCAGTAACTTGTATCGTTCTTCATCTCACGTGCCAGTTGGAAGTCTGAGCCATGAGACGCAGATACCACGCATGTAATGTTCCACTAAACATAAAGCATATGTCTTCCTGGGGAATTGGAGGAATTGAATAATAGGAAATTAGTATTGGCTTGAAATTTGACTTCCTGAAAATGTATTTTGAATGTCAAAAATAAAAATTCTGAGATGAATACTTTTAGAGAGGAATTCTAAGAATCTTTGACTTTTTAATAGGTGTCGCTCATGACCGATGAGGTGTTCTGTTGTGAACTTGGATAAAGTAACTCCCAAAGGTGCATGCTTGCAAGACGATGGGAAGGAGGCCATATCACTCTTTACTATCAGACTCAGGAAATGGAAATGGAATAACTCCCAGGTCTAGGATTTGTCTGTCATTTACTACTAAGTAATCTCAAAGGCTCAATTCTCTTTTTCTTCTTGGTAAAGCTAATACAAAAAGTAGAAGAAAATTAACTTGGTTATGGAATTTAGACAGTTCTAAAAGTAATCCAAATGTGCACATGATTTCTTTGGCTTTTGATGTGCATATTGTTTGTCCTCACAAGTTAATTCACTGGATTATAGTCAAAAGTGTCCCTCAGTTTCCACTGACCATTTAGGAAAAGCAAAAGGGTACTTTCTCCAAAGTGCTTGGAAGTCCAGGGGAACCGAGAGTGATCCTCTGAGGAAGCATTCATGTTGCTTTTAGCTCAAGTAGAGTTTTCAATAAAAAGAATTTGCCATTATATAAGCAAGATTGAAATTCTTCATTAAAACATAAAAATAGTGATTAAATAAATACTCAAAACAGTTTGTTTTAAATTATAGATTTTTTAAAAGAGTAGAGAGAGTTTAGAATTCAATATCATCTCTAAAGGAGAAAACTCCAAAAGCAATATCCATAACCAGAAAGAATAGAGCACACCTACCTCAATACTTCAGTGTAAAGGTATGCACATTTTAGGCAAGAGTCACATGTTTACTTGACTTCAATCTTCTGGACATATTTATTAGGGGTAATTTCCAGAAGGCTCTTCTAAAGGAGTAAGAGAACACATACTTGGATCCTTCCAAGTTTAGGGTGAAGCTACGTTCTCTAATGTGACCTAGTAAAACCCTATTTACTCCCATTTTCTTCAACTTAGAGAGTTATAAACTACTACAAGAAGTGAATGAGTGGTCTCAAAGAGATGAAAACTTTTTCCTTAATGGAAACTGAGGGATGAGCAAACCTAGAGTACTGAAAACTGCCCTGGAAAAAGTTTTTTTATACTTTGATAATAATAATGGTAGCAATAGTGATGATGTAGATAGGAGGAGGAGGAGGAGGAGGAGGAGTAACTAAACTTAAACAAGCTTTTAGAATGTACTACACTGTGCTTAGCATATAGCTTTACTTCATTCATTCTTGGGCATCATCTTTCTATGAGGTCTGCCCACATAAACCAACATTCACATAAGCACGGGTTATCAAGAACTCACTTTGGGAGGGTCTGCAGACATACTCCACAAAGTTTTTCATGCTATTAACAAAAATTTTTCAAAGTATTTTATTTCATCATAAACATGTAGGTGAATTTTATGTTCTATTTCATAATGCACATACATGTATTTTACTATTAAAATAATGCCTTAAATAATTTAACAATAGAAAATTTATATTACCTAGAATCACTAGTCTTTACTTGATCTTTGGACTTTACTTTCTTTCTCTTTATTGTGTTATTTTGTTTACATTTTTATTAACTTTTTTAGGATATTGACTTTGCATCTCAGTCTGCGCACATTTTATGCCATCCTGCTACCAGAGCACTAGTGCCCTTTGCCACCATCTCAATCCTTGTTTCCTTCCTGGGTTGTTGACCCCTCCCATCCCTCGGAGGCCACAGTACTGTGATCGATGAATTTTGCTGTGATTTGTCTTGGACCTCATGTTCATTGAAGTAGTCTTGTTACATGAAGTGAAACAGCATCAGAGATTTTTTTAAAATTAAGTTAAACCAACATAATAAGTTCACCATTATCATAAAGATGAATAACTAATTCGAGTCCTAATTCAAGATTGTTTCGTCCTGTCTTTTCTTCTACCCCTGAGAATTTCCCCATGAGCTCAAAAATGTTTGATGAGTACTTTTCACAGTTCAGTCATGGAGTATCTAGAGGCTAAGAAAACAGTAAAGGATTTTGAGGCCAATTTTAAGGTTCATTGTCTTCATTTACATATTCACATGTGTAAGCCTTTATGTCTACTCTGCATAGCCCAGCAAAGGAAAAAGTCAGATTTGCTTGTAGCAAACTTACTTAGGAGTCTCTAATACGAAAATATTTTTTTCTTCAAACCTTTGAACAAAAGTAACATTCTGAAAGAATTCAACATTGGCACTCAACTGCAATTTCAGTTTCTGAGATGCAAATTAAGAATTCCTAGAACAAATTTCATTCAGAAAACGATCAAAGAATGACTGCCAAGCATTGGACAGTCATTAAGATTTAATAAATGGAGACATTTTAGGAGAAGTTAGTAGAATAATACCCCTGAGTTATTTCTTCTGGGATTTGAGACAGACCCAGACATATAATAAAATGAGGCTCTTAGAGATGGCCTTGAATCTTCTATCTCGTGACTAACTAGTGCATTATTGGTGATGATGGAAGTATCTAATGCTATGTTGTGATATTGGCATGTCTGAATTTTCTACTTTCAGTGGCAAATTGGACAATAACTAGTACAATGTGACAGCCTCTAAAGTGTTTTTGAAAAGAAGAGTAGAAGGAAAGATGGACTGAGGCCCAACATGTTCAAGGCTAATGACCTCTCAACCAGGTCACAACAGAAGAGAACTCTCAAAATTAGAAGTATTACCATTCCACCAAAATAATTTTACCCTATTCTGAGACATTCACAGCATTTTTGCTGAGTTAAAATACCCCATTACCTGGAGAGAGTAAAATTGAAATCCAGGAAAATAGAGACAATGTGATCTTAAGTTCCCCTTGGCCCTTGATCAATATTGTAAGCAAAGCTAGAGG
>RJWH01001017.1:101303-189457 GCA_004363575.1 Solenodon paradoxus | reverse complement strand
GACTGTATAAGGAATGAGTAAGAATTACACAAAGTGTTTTAGAGGCAAATAGCAGCATAAACTTGTATAGTCCGAGATTTGAAAATACACCACCCCAACTGAACACATAATTCTTTCAGATATTCCCTGGGAACCCACAGTTTTGGAAAATTGTCCTTAACACTACACAACTGATAAGCTTACTTTTCAATTTCAATTTTTTTCAGAGATATCAACCACTCCAAGGTTATTGTAGAGCTACGTAGAATGTTTTCAAAATATTCTTCTCTGTCAGTACGCAGTGACTCTACACTTCATTTGTCATCCAGAGAAATATATTTTGGGTCAGTCCTGCATGATACTTTTCATTATATATGGAAGAGACTGTGAAAGTTTTGAGGTAATTATATAAAGCACATCCTTGAAATGTCTTTTCCAATGTACTGCTAGTGATCGAAACACTCAGATTGTGTCCATTCTTGTGCCAATAAGAATATTACTTCTCTGGCAGTAATTATCTATAGTCTCTTAAGAATCATATGTATCCTATGTAGTTATTTAGTGAATTCCAAATTAATTTAATAAATGATGGGGGTGATCCAGATACTTAACAGTTCTTGTTAAAGGCAGATCAACTGGCACGCATTAATTAGAAAAGTTTCAGTTCTACAGTAGACCTCCGTCTCTGGGAAATTTCCAACATGGAATCTAAACTTCCATGTCCTATTCAAAACATTACAAAAACACCACTGTTTTAAAGTTCCTTCAAGAGTTCATAATGAATTTATTGTGCAGTTGTACTGCCAAGTGTAAAGAATTAACTGATAGCCTAAAGCAGTCCCTAGATCAGAACCCAGTTTATATTTTTCTAAAAGTTCTATCCCTACACAGGGGGAAATAAACCAAGGTCTCTAAAACACACTGGAGCCACTCAGTCACTTGGCTATCTCTTTTGCATCGTGAATACATTCTGTGATTTTTAGGATCACATGTGCTCTTTTTGTGACTTCTTTTTCCATGTTTGCACCTGCACTTTTGTTGTGCTTGGATGACAGAGCAGACAGCTCTGACTCAAATCATCAAGAGCTCTGCGCAATTTTGAGTTCTCTTATGTTCTTTTCTATTAAGCTTTGTTTGGCTTCAGTGACCTAGACATAGAATAACACCAAGCGAATGTACTTTAATATTACTTAGTACAACTGAAAGAATAACTCACCTACATTTGACTCTTACAGACTGATTAAGAATTTGGATCATCTCTGATCATTCCTTGTTATCCTCAGTGTTATAGGACAGGTAGCATCATTGCCTTTGTCAGAGCACTAGCTTTCACATCTGGTTTAAAAATGATATCCATCCATCAATCCATCACAGGATTGTAGGATACCTCTTACATTTAAAATATTGTGCTCTAGGTGCTATGGGTTTTACCATAAGGTAGAAAATAATTGAAGAGACTTTTATTCTTAGTTGACAAACTCAAGTAAACAAAATTAAAAATTACATTGCTTTGTTTTTTCTTAAGTCCTCTTCCAGTCAAACTGGAAGATAATTCAGCTTCAGTTAATACTAGGATCCCCTGTGAAAAAGTCCTGCCATTTTACATCTGCTCCAGCACATCAGTGTTCCTTTGGGTCACTGGTGGTCCATCTATCCACACTGGTCACTGATGATACAATAGTGTATAATCTAAATGGATTCAACAGGACAGTCGTTTTGATCCTGCTTTGTCACCTTGCGTAACCATTTGAGTTCTCGTGACTGACTCAAAACTGGCCTCTCTAAGGTCCTGTGTAACCAGTGCTTCCAAGAACTCTATCAGGGAATAAAACTTAATTTCTCTGTAATTCACAGACTTCCATTCCTCTCTCAACCTAGAATGAGCACCTTCTCTGTTCTCTACTCCTCCAACTGTTGGCTCAAGCTTTTGGAAAATGTCACAAAAGAAAGCATCAAGCTGTACTTTTGGTTTTACAACATCAATCACAGTCTTAAAAGGAAGAGAGAGAGAAAAGTCAGAATCTCATAAAATGTTCTAAGTGTAGCACTGATTAGACCATCCTTAATATAATCTCTATGGCCAGGCAAATGCCTTGCACTCAGTTGGTCTAAAGTGTGAATTACGTGCCCTGTGGCAAAGACATGGAAACAATCTAATGGATTTCTCAATCACGACTCACTGCTGGAGATTGGGATTAAGCCCATTCAAAAACTGAGTAGTTACTATGGAAAGTTGGAGAGTATTAATGAAAAATTTTGACTTCTAGTTTGGTTATATATTTAAATTTACTTGTTAAAGAACTACATAAAACTTTAGATAAAATTAATGAAATGTGAAAAATGTTAAGGTGAATGTTGAAGTCAATATACATTATTCTGATGATGAGAGGCAAATTGTAAGAAATATGATCAATCATCTCAAAAACGGCAATGAATGGAAAGAGGGGAAAAGATTTGAATATAAAAATAAAGAGGCTCTTGGGTTGTGTAATAGTAAAATTCATGAAAGAAAGTGAATCCTATAAATACTGGGAAAAGACAGAGATTTCTTGATGAGTTGATGTTAAATTCTGTAAGTAACAAAGATGATATAAAATATCTTTAACCACCATTACAACCAAAAATACCAATTAAAACCCAGCTGGTGATCACTTTAATAAATATGATCACTCTCTGTACCCACACTAGCCTTCCCCCCACACCTTGAAATGGCCTGAAATCCTATCTATAGTTTATAATTTTTTCTTAAAGTAGAAGTCTTTACCAAAAATGACAAAACTTTAAAAATATTTCTATGTCTTGGCCAGTAATGATTTGTGAAGCCTCAAAATATTTTTGTAAACTGTTGGTAATAAAAAATATTTCAATTAATTATGTTGGAGGAAAGATTAAATTATCTTTCTCTTGTCTCTGTGGAAAACAAATCGCTAAGAAATTGTTACAGGAAATGGTAGTCAAAAGATGTGTCCCCCCCCCCCAAATGTAACAATAAAATGGTTACAGAAGTTTGTACAGTGTATTGTATGTGGAATGGGGTTGTCTGTGGTTTCAGTGACTTTTTCAAATTTTTCTTTATTTTTTCCTTCTCTTTTTAAAAAGCAGTAGTATTTGTTATTTCTTTAATTCACAATGCTAAGTCCCATTCAGGATACTGACTTTGTAACTCAGTTTATATTTCACACCACACCCTCCACCAGAGTTCCAGTGTCCCTTACCACCACACTTTCCCTCATCATCTCTCCCCCCCATAACCTGTCCTGAGTCCTGTTAGTTTTACTGGAATATGTATGTTCATTTGTTTCATTGCATTGTACTCTACATATGAGTGAACCCATCGTATATTTTTCTTTTTTCTTTCTCACTTGTTTCACTCAACATGATTTCCTCCAGGTCCATTCAGATTGCAGCAAAGGGCACAATTCCATTTTTGTTTTTGTTTTTTAAATAGCAGCATTGAATTCCATTGAGTACATAGACCCCAGCTTCTTTATCCAGTCATCTGTTAATGGGCATTTAAGTTGCTTCCATGTCTTTCTCTGGTGAACTGTGTTTTTTTTCAAATTTTTCTTGAGTCACAGTAAGTTTTATATTGTAAAATATACTTCCCTGTCTTCTCCATTTAAAGTTGTATTATTTCCTTTCTCATTGCAAATGAATTCTTACTTTCATACCTAATGGTGAGCCTCAGTTTTGTATTCCTTTCTCTTAAAGGGAAACTCCCACTCCATTTGCAAAATGTAGCCCCTACAAAACCTGGATCCACCCCTCACACTTTTGAGAGCAGTGCCTGACACATCCAGAAAGTTCTCAGTAGTCATGATCATGTTTTCTGTGTCTTCGCTTTGGGTGAAATCATGCCCTAAGAAATAGGGTTGTTCACATAGGTGAGTGTTTTCTTTATGTCCTCAACTTCTCCTTGAGTCTATTCTGCCTAATTTCTATGTATTTACTGATACTTTGCGTTTGTTATCACTCAGATATAAACTGCATGTAATAACTACATACCTAACAGAAATTTCATGAAAGAAAAAAGTTGACAAATCCCAACTCAAAAATGTGCTCAACCATGTAAAATAAATATAAGTTTATGGGCAGAAAATGTCTATCTACATACAGTTTTAACTGCAAGCTATCTCTGAATGGTATGTTGTTATTGCATTGTTTTTTATTTCTGAGTATTCCAACTGGTGTACAACAAACACATCTTCAGAAAAAATTAAAGTTAAATTGATAAAATATATTTTATTTATTTTTAAAGAAGAGACAGGACCTTGAATAAAATGTACCCTTACTCAGAATTTTCAATGGGCCATTCTTAAAAATGTGGTATTCTAATTGGAGCTTAAAGGCAGGGACCTGGCCTTCTTATGATCTACTCCCAGAAATGGTATTAACTTATTCCTTAGCCTTAAGCTCTTCACTTAACCTTTTAGCTCGGGCTTTGTAAAGAGAGGATAATGGCCATTCCTGGGGAATTACAATAGCAAATTAGCTTAGGTTTGTAAAGTGTTTAAAAGATGGATCCTCATTAAAATGCTTTGTAATTTGGGTATTACAGAAAGAAATAATGAGGATGGTAATTAATTATCTGTGTTCCCATGGTCAAAGAAAACAGCACTTCTTATGTGTAGAGTAGAAACTTGGAAGGGAAACAAATGGCTTGGTGAATGAGAGCTGGCATGTTTGACAGTAAGAGTCAAATGAAAACAGCAAACTGTGTGCCCTTTTTCCAAGACTCTCGTTGTTGGATCTTTTAAAAATGTATTTATTTATGTATATTTGAGGCTGAATGGGAGTTGAAGAATCTGAGATGCTATTCTTTGCAACATTAATTAAAATATGCATAGGATGGGGAAAACACTGGAAATTTGAGACATTATTTTCATGAAAACCTCTCCCATGTGGTGTAGCAAGCTGACAACAGAATGTGACTTGAATTTTTCTACTGATCGAAAATAAAATTCCCCCTATCTCACTCAACCTAAATTTACTGGGGACAATAGACCTCTCATAATTTCTGAGGCTTAAGAAATGAATGGACTAGATTGAAAAACTGATTCAAGTAAAAAAAACAAAAAACAAAAAAACGTTTGGAAATAACTTCTAGAAGCAAATGTTACCAATTTTTTATCTTTTATAAACCATTTGTTTCAAGCAAATCAAAATATGCCAGAAAAAAACACATATGTTTTTTACATCATCAAACATGTAAGCAAAGAAAACAACATTATGGAATTGAAGAGGGGAAGGGGTAGCCTTTTCCCTAAGGCTGGAAGGGCCTTCTTAACTACTGACAAAAGGCCTGTTTAATTGTAGAAGAAAGTAGATTATGTCTTTGATTTCTTATGAGGAAAGCAAAGTTCGAAATCAGCGATGAACATGTGGTTTGCGTTGAGTTCATGTCAATGCGATTTGTTCCAGGTCTTACAACTCCGACCGTCCTGTTGCTATCAACACCAGACTGTGAAGAAAAAAAGACTCCCAAAACTCCATCTTTCAGAAGCAGGAGGTAACACACAGGACGCCATATGACCTTGCCCGTGCCCTGCAGCGATACTGCAGCCCTGCTTTAATCCTCCTGCCTCCTCCTGTCACCAGGGGACTCCCCTCGCACTGAGCTATTGCTGTGGAATTACAAGAGCTGTCAAAGGCAATTTGGAGTAAGTAGGGTGTCCCCTTCCAGACCAAACCAACCCTGAGACTTAGTCAAAAAGTGGCCAGTATTTGCATATAGTCTCACCTGCACCCCAGGACACTTAACTGCCCCATAGAAAATCTTAGGGAGGGCTTGTTTCTCAACTTCTGCCTCGAATTATGTTCTTTTGGACCTTTGCTTTACATCTCCCAGTATTCTTTCTGGGTTTATCATTTTCTCAGTCTGACTTGACTTGCTTCACCATCTTAATGAACAGGGAGTGGGAACATAACAGTGTTAGGGAGAACGAGTCACATATTTGCTGAAGCTCTTATTCACATTGTTCTTTTGGAAGAGAGAAGGTGCAGGCAGGAATGAAGGCAAGCAGAGAGAGACAGGTGGTTGGAAGAGAGGAGGAAGAAACACTGCAGGTGTTTTATTTAGTTGGTCATCTTGATTGCTCACTCTGGTCCTGGTGCTTTCAGCCAGAGGCAGCTGACCAAACCATGACTCCACCAGAACATACCATAATTAATGTGACTAATAGTAAAATATTGAGTATTGTGCAATGCTATTAGGGTATGATGTGTATTTTAATAACCTACCATTGTTCACACTTGGTCATTGTTTTAAGGTTCCTGACCTTCTGAGATTTCTGTCTTACCGTTCTCAAAGTATTTTTCACGTGTTTTGCATAAACAAATCAATCTGAATGGCCAACTGAAACTGAATCAAACGTTGGGTGCTTGTCACACTCTAAAAAAATCATTAACTCTCAGCTCCTAATAGACTCCCTAAGTTGGTTAGGAAGTTAAGAAACATAATGGTTCAGCTGACTGATAAATGTAGAAAGAAGGCATCAGAAGCTCTCAGTGTTCTCATGAACGCTTTCCATTTA
Source organism: Solenodon paradoxus (assembly GCA_004363575.1). Taxonomy (NCBI): domain Eukaryota; kingdom Metazoa; phylum Chordata; class Mammalia; order Eulipotyphla; family Solenodontidae; genus Solenodon; species Solenodon paradoxus. The sequence goes on along the minus strand of RJWH01001017.1, from coordinate 182,945 downwards.
AGAAGAGAAAATGTGTTTTCACTGGCTAACAACACAGATTAATTCCCAAATGTCACCATTACCTATTTCTATAAATGTAGTCCATTGGCCTCAGCTACTAAAGGGCAAAAGAATTAGCATTCTCAAAGCCAAACATGACGTATGTGCCTTATCTATTCTGCATCCATTTTGTTACGTTGCTGTCCATAGTTTGGAGGCCCTAGGATTCTTCCATTTGTCTTCTGCAAAAGAAGGATTAGCATCAGCCCGCACAGTTTTATCCACATCATGCAAAACTGACCTTTCCAAGAGAAAATTGTACGTGATTTAACATTTTTCACTTTAGTTTCGTATTTACTTGAAGTAGCGTAGATTATTGTGGTCTATTAATGCAGGCCCATTGCTCTGTTTTCCACTCAGTCATAAACTTTCCTTCTTGAGTGACGAGCTGCCCATGATTAAACTCCTCAAGATTGTTCTCAAGTAAACAATGTGGATCATTTTTGAAGAGAGTATCATAGTGTCAGTCATATATTTTTCATAGGAATACAAATCTTGACCATCAATGGCCTAATATGGATTTGTCTTCTAGTGGTAAGTGCTCCTGAGGTAACAATATTTTAGGAAATAACAAAGAATGGCATTGGTTGAACAGTTAGTTCATGCCAGGCTATCAGTTTCGCTTTTATTATAATCACCTCATGTACTTTTCATAACTACCTCAGCAAGTAGAAGGTAAATATTTTAACTTTTTACTTGTTAACCAAGCTTACAATGAAGTAAGTCCATATTCAGGAAATTCCAAACGAAAGCAAGGTCATTAAGACAAAGCACCTATTTTGTACAGCGCTGACTTAGTAAAATAAAGAAAAAACTAGCCAAGGTTAGAGATTTTCTGGGTGGATGTCCATGCACACTTTCTGAAAATGTCAGTCCTCTAGGTTATTGCTCTGATTCATTTTTTTGCATTTGGACAGTTTTTCTCAATGATTTGTGTTTGTCACGATGCGTGAAGAGTCTTGTGTGGGAAGGTCACCGATGTTTCCCTAGTAAGTGCTCAGTGAATATCAGTTTCTAGTGCTTCTGTAGTTTTGTATTCATTCCTTCGGTACTATTTTTTGTACTGTCTACATGCAAAGTCTGATTCAAGCATATAACAGCGAGCAAAGCAGATAAAAACGTTGTCTCGTCATGAAAAATGGGAGATTTTTGCAAGACACGGCTAGAAGTCAGTTTTACAATAATAGCAACTTCTGAATAATACATGTTATTGCTTATTGCTATTGTCTTCTCATGGGTATATTAGTATTAGTGAGAAGACGTGTGTAATTTTAGTCAATGTAAATTTAGCCTTTTAAAAACTGTGCCCTATTTTATTCACGCTTGTATTTATAAAGTGCTGACTGAAAGTTAGTCTACTGTTGGTTACTTACTTACTCTGAAATGGTAAGAGGCATTAGCACTGGATAGTGCTAAAACTTTTCATTTGTAATTTTAAAATAGAGAATCATCATTCATAGACACCCAATTAAGGGAGCACCAAGGGGGAAATTACCTCATATGTTGATAATAACCGTTTATAGCCAAAGACAGTAATGGTGACAATTTTTCATAGGTGTCACCTATCATGGGTGGGATGGTAAAATAGGTCAGATATCTATCTATCCAAGAATTGCTAGGAGTCAAGCAGGACTCCTGCAGAATATGGACCCTGCCTTATCTGAATCATGAACCAGTGTCTCTTGATCTGGTCTCTCTGTTTCTTAAGGGAATACAGGTCTGAACAAGCCACTTTCAGATTCAGGCAAAGGCATTGAATCAAAATATCTCTATGTATGAATTTGAAGCATAAGGTGGGGAAAGAGGTATTTTCGGGGGAACTTATAAATGGGACGAGGAGTACAAGGCGTGGGCCAACAATCCTGCTTACTGAGGGTGTGAAGTGGTGCTTGGTGATGAAGGGGTATATTCACCAAATGACCCCTGCACAGGACTCTCCCCGTGTGGGTAAATGATGATACATTTCTAGACAAGCACTTAATTTTTATTCTTGGAATAACACTTTTCTTCTTCTTCTTCTTTTTTTTTTTTTTTTAAATTGGGAGTTATACAGTTAGATGCATCATTATATAAAACACTAACATACAATTTGAAATTAATTTTTCAAACAGGAAGCATAAAGTTCAGCCATTGATTAGGGAAGAGAATCCTTTTTAAAAATAAAATTCCTCATCTTTACAATTCTGGATGAAGATGATGTTGGATTAAAATATATGGACATTTTGGATAAACTGTACTTATGCAATGAACTACGGTTATAAACTTCCTTTGGAAAGGAGTTTGAAAAATATTTGTATCTATTAATCTGATCAGAAGCACAATATTTAAAGGAGATAAATCTCTGTTAATTTTCTTAAATTTTAATAAAAAACATACATGCATATCATAACATGCTAGTAAATCAGTCTCTGACTTTGTAAATAGCAGGGCCAGAAACTAACTAAGGAACCAAATTCTGGGTTAGAGTAACCTGTTTCTCCAAGACTTCTGTAACTGTCTTTATAACTGAAAGCTTGTACAACATCTATAAAAATATAAAAAATACTCATCATCTAAACATTTTTGGTCATGGACATTGATTATCTGCAGCAGAACTAGTATAGTAATACCAGGCTCTTATCTCAGCATGCTTTAATATTCAAATTACTTGTGCTAAAAAAAGAGATGTAATCTGATGAATCAAGGAAGACTTCAAGATTTAGATTAGAAAGAAATAGAGAATGTTCTAGATTGAGAGATTTGGATGAGAAATACAAGGAAACATTGAAGACACAAGACTGTAGAAGATGCATTTAAAGAAAATAGGGAAAAATGACAATTTATTTAGAACCAATTCCGGAAGGGCTATGCCTCCAATATGTTAACAAATGAATCCTGTAAAGGTTATTAATATTTGTTCTTTATAATTACTGTCTGATAATTTAATTGAAGAAGGATGCATTGAATGAGTACTTATCACTTATCAAAGATTTATATAACAGATGAGTTCGCCTTTGCTATTCATTTTCCACAAAGTCTTGTATTAGCATATATGGAAGTTGTATTTTCCTCAGGTTCTGGGAAGTTTGTTGAATATCATAGAACGTGAAAGTCATGCATGAACAGTTTTAGAAGACTTGTGCTTTCTACGAAGTCAGTGGATCATTAAGAAGAATCTTTGGAGTGAATGATTAGATGCAAATTCATTAAGTACTTTATTTTCTGAAATTGCTTCCTACTGCCTGGAGAGAAAAGTGAGAGAAAATTTAGTTCTAAAGCAATAAAAATTTGTGTAAGTCTGGTTTAAATTACCTCATCCAATGAACAATTTACTTCTAGACAAAATCATTCATACTCGCTCACTGTAGGATTAAACAAAAAAATGTAACATTCATTTTACTGCACTAAATGTAGACCAACACATTTATGAAAATTATTTTCTACAGCCTGCATATCAAAATTGTTTGAAGATGACTGGAAGAGAACACAAAAAACATATTAGTACCTTTCCATGCACTTTTTAGAATTGGCAACCACTTTTAGGTCTTTACAATGCAGAATGGAGGTGAATTTTACACTCGTTATACATTACATAGGCATATGACAAGGTTTAAATGAGCAAAGAAAATCAGCCTCAAAATTTTCTTCAGCAAGTTAAGTATACCATTAACTACGAACTTGAAAATAAATGTTGATAGTGATTTTTAAAAGTCTACTTGATACTTTTCATGTGTGCTGTGATTTGAATAATTTAATATTAAAATAAAATTTATTTGTTAGAACGTAAGCTCTTTGAGTAAGTCTATGCAAGTTTACACTCTTAGTCTTTCAAATAATGGATGACTTTTATACCATTTCCCAAAGTCAATACCTACTGACTTGGTTATTAAAACTGAACTGCTTACTTGTACATTCGTGCATGAGAGAATATCTACTGTATTTTTAATAAACTTTTTTTAATCCAGGGTGTGACAATATAGAACATTCAGAAGGAATCCTGGTGGTCTCTTGGTCAACCAGCTAAGAGTAAGGACAGAACTCTACTTGTATGGAGTTTGGTAAGGAAGCCCTTCTTAGTTTCTCTATGAAAGTAAAGGATAGGGACTTGGGGGTGAAGTGGGTGCAGGTGGTGTAGAATGGAAGAAAAGACCAACCCTGAGACATTGCTTAGATCATGGGGGTCTGGAACTACTCCATACTGGTAAAAGCCATTAAGTTCTTCTACCAGTTTCATCTAATTTCCCTGACATCTTAGAATTCCTAGGGCCATTTAATTTTAGAATGTGACTAATTCAGAATGCAGATTTCTGCCCTCCTTAAGAAAACACTGACAATCTATCCAGGCTTCAGTAAGAGTTTCACACCATTTCCTGAATTCAACATCAAAATTTGCATTCGTTTTTACAAAAGCTGAGGGTTATAGGAACACTGGCAGACACCAGTAATATAGACTTAGGAAATTTGCAAGTTGAGAGATAGGCTTGAATAATTTAGAAAGGAGATGAAAGATAGAAAGCATAATATCCTGACAATAAAGTTCATTAAAAATCCGTCAATGTTATGCTTATTACATGAGAAATAGACTTCATATTTGATTTAAATCCACTATCAAATCTTCATCACTAGATTAGTGCCACAAAGATTGCATTTTATGAATTCCAGGAGATTAAAAGAGGGGCAATTAGACTGGAGAAAGAAATGCAATATAATTTGACACTTGTTTTTCATAGAGGCTCAGATTTTCAAAGGGATCTTTTTTTATTAAATACCACTAGAGGTAGGTGTAATATCAGGATCCATATTATTCATCACATTATTATGGACTGAAGGAGTTAATATGTCTTTGAAATGTGAATAATTTTGCCCCTGTTTATTGGTAAGGCCTGATAAATGGTCCCCAATGTCCTTTCAAATCTTTCTCATATTGTTTTTGCTACATTCTTTTGAGACAGGTGATTATGGTCAACTGTCAATTATGCTTATGTGATAGAGCCCAGGTTGACAGAAAATTGGAGTACTTTGTCACGGCAGCTCTAGCAAACTAATATAATCAATCAAGACATGACTAACATAAAAAATAAACTTACATCTTAGTCATTTTTTAGAATTCAAAGTTGTCTTAGAGATTAACTGTCCTATTTCCTTTATTCTGCAATTGATGAAGCTGAGTTACAGGGCATACGTAGGCTTATGAGAGTATTTGAATAAGACGAGCCCATTTCATACCAATTCTCATCCTCTTCTCCCAGTTGTCTCACCCTCTTCTCCCATGTTGGGGGAGAAAGTACCTAGAGGCTTAGTCCAAAAAGATTGTAAGTAAAAATGGACAGAATAGATGAGTGTGTATCATATTTAGATCAAAGATAGTTTTTCTGGGACAAAGAGAACATTAAAGAGGGAATAGGGATTTTGTGTGTGTGTGTGTGTGTGTGTGTGTATGTGTGTGTGTGTGTGTGTGTGTGTGTTTCATTTTTAGGTTTGAAGATAAGCAAACTTGGCAGGCAGAGTGATACCAGGACATATTGGTTGGAGAAGACAGCAAGAGCCCCTGGGTGGAGGAATATTTGGAAAAGGAGAGGGGTCAGTGTGACTGGACAGGGTTGATATGAAAGTTTAGTTGCAAATGAAATGGGCTGGTGGTGGAGGCTATGCTGCCAAGAGTCAAGTTAGGGAAGGAGGATAGGCTGGTGGTGGAGGCTATGCTGCCAAGAGTCAAGTTAGGGAAGGAGGACCATCTGATGGTAGCAACATGAGGTCTTGCTGGGTGAGGGATTTGCTTTGATATGGGGCCCAGGTGTCCTGTCTGTCTGGATTCATTACTCTTCTCCCCTGGCAGGAGGCACTTGCCGATGGGTAACTCAGAGTTGATTATAACAGCATCTGGGAACTGCTGTAATTTTCTGCCTGCTTTTGATTCCTCAAACCTGGTTGGTTGAATGAGTGCATATGTGCTTACATATGTCTGAACACAAGACAGATTCCCCCAGTGAAGCCCCCAAATATTACACACTGCTCGCAAGTGTCAGTCTCTTCTAGTTGATCTCCTGCCTTTCTGAGTATTAGGACACCATGAAAACAACCACGGTAAAGTGACCCTCACTTCTGAGGGCCACATGGTTTTTGACACAGAATGTTTGTGACTTCCAATATTCCCCAGAGGTTAGAAGTGGTTCTTGAAAAGCATTGTATCTATCCCTGTACATTTCTCAGGGGGAAATATTATAAGAAGTTTTACATTGTGCAAATACTCATTAGTAGCCATTTTTATTATTTGTACAGTAAAAGTTCTTACAATGTCAAATTTTGATTTGCTTTTTATTAATTTCAAATTTTATGTTTACTTTGCTCTCTTTGCAAAGTATTCCTTACAAGCTGCTAAGGTCTTTTGACAATCACTGCAGACTAATGATGCTTTATTTTTTCATATAGATGAAAAAAATAGATATGAGATGCAGAAATATATAATTTACATACACATGACACATATATGCATGTTATCACAAGATGTGTTAATGAATTTATGAGACTCTAAGATGTTGTGTTAGGAAAATGACTAATTTTTGAATCAAGAACTAATCAAACTCAAATTGCAGTAATAATACTTGCTCTTCAGCAAGACTTCGGTCCTTTCTCTAAACCCTTAGTTCCAAGTGTCAAAGCTTTTACAAATATTGATTAGTTCATTCTTTTAAAACTATTATCTTTTTTTTAAGGAAAGGGATAGGCATGGAGGGAGAGGAAGAAGAGCATTTTTATTTATTTCATCTTGTTCATCTTGGTTTTGTTCGATCTGGGTCTTGTGGGGATGGTGGGATGTGTGTGGACTGCACCCATGGACTAAACAGCTAGGCCACCAGACTGCAAAGATCACTATCATTGTAAAAATAAAATATATGGGTCAACTCAAACCACAACTTTTATTTTCCATCAAAAATTACCTTTAGACATGAGATTTTAAAGGTCAAGCATTTTTCTAGACATTGTATCTCCATCATCATTACTTGCAAACTGCTTCATTATGGGTTTTTAGGTATATCGTATGGCTCTGTGGAATTCATCACCTCAAAATAGTTTGTAAATGACTGAGAATCAGTTTAGTGCAAAATGTTTATCTCTAAGTTACAGATGTTTTCGTCCTTCATTTTTTTCAGTCGAAGATGCATTAGATTCCTTTTTAACTTTATAATCAATTAAACAAATAAATGCTCCCATTGGGAAAATTGTGAACTTTCTCCACCCGTGAGCTGCACTGTGTTGGCAAATTTCTGCTTATTCTATGGTAAAACAATAACGCGTGACCCTGGCTTGAATTCACTGCTAAAACTTAGTCAGTTTAATTGGGCAAGTTCAGCCTGTGATTCTGTCCTTTATAAACCTGTACTCAGGCAGTTTATGATTCTAACAAACCTTCAAGAGTGAGTTACGGTGTAGTGCTCAAACTAAAATCTCCTAGGATTATTCCAAAAGTAATGTCCCAACTGGGGGAATTTTATCTTTTTACAATGGTATATTTAATTTTACTGTGACTAGAAATACCTGTCAAAGAGGGGGAAAAAGTTTTTTTTTCTTTAAAGACCTTTTGTTCTTTAGTTTTCTAAGGTAATTAGTGTAATAAACTTCAGTTCCGGTGACTGGAAAACAAAGTGCTTAAAAATTGGCAGCTGAGTTTGAAAGAGAAGTCAAGATGATGTACAAGATAATGAGTCATGTCTGAAGTTAAGGCTTTGGATTCTCGCCCATTCTCTTGATCAAATGTTTCTCAGATAATGGGTATAGCCTGTGAACCCACAAATTAGTGTCCCCTCATAGAAAAGCTATAAGCACCACTGTGCTTTCTCTGTTTTCACTGAAGGGATAGAGAAGGAAACTTGATTTTTCAGAGCACCCACTATAAACACAGTGCTGTGTGTTACAAATTCATTCAATACTCATTCTACCCATCCATCCATCCATCCATCCATCCATCCATCCATCTCTACATCTATGTACCTAGATAACACTTATGTACTAGCAGTAACCTGTTTAGCAAAAGAGAAACTGATGTTCAGCCATTATATAACTTTGTAATGTGGAACTGGAAGCTTAAAATATGATCTTTTGGGGTTTCAAAATACATTCTTTCTTTCATCCTTATTTAAAAAAAAATATATATATATATAAATTATATAAAAATCTATTTTCCTTGTATTAAATTGGAATATCATGGCCAATGCTAAATTCCCTTTAGAAACCACCTCTGACCCTTGTCTCCTCCTCCTCCCTTTAAGATAAAACATTTTATGCATTTAATGTATTTTTATTAGATCTTTAAAATCTTTTATTTCCACAAATGTAAACGTAAAAATGTATCCGCAGCATGATTTGGTTTGCGGTTTTTCCTATAAATAACATGTTGTGCAAATAGTTGTAGAGGTCATTTTTACCACTTCAACATTATGTCTTTAAGACTTAGTCATCTGGAAACACACAGATTTTGCTTGTTCATTCTACTAGCTCTCGCCATCTGTGGCAATGTGTATTTGGATTTGTAATTGCAGTTACAATGACTATTACGACAACAGTCTTTTACAATTCTCCTTGAGCATCTGAGCTGATATTGCTCTAAGAGCAGGAACCTAAAAATAGAACTGCAGGGTGAAAGAATATATGTGAGCATTTTTTAGTTTATTGGATAGTGCTCGATTTCTCCCCAAAGTGGACCTTCCAGTTGATTCTTGTCACAGTGTGTGAGGGAACCCGTTTCCCCACATCTCATCATCTGCAGAGAGTGTGCTCAGCTTTTAGATGTATGTCTAACTAAAGGCATTCAAAGTATTAATTCACTCTTGCTTCCCCTGGTCTTTTCCTGATTACTATCAAAGTTAACCATCTGTTCAACGACCATTTATATTTTCTCCTATTAACTGATTTTTCCATTAGAAATGTTTTATTATGTGTTTTTACATGCTTGTTGTTATTAGAGATGAGTCCATTTTTCTATTAGATATTTGTTTTTACTACGTGGTAAGTTATGTATTTGACACATATTTTTCTTAGTTCATAGTTTCCTTAATGTTGTAATGATTTCTGGAATTGTTGCAAAGTTTTAACTATCCATGTACTCCCTTGTATCCATGCTTTACATTTAAAGCAATTTTATTCTTTGGTTGATTTCTCGACTCCAAGATGATGGTACTGTTCTTTATTTTCTTGGAGACATTTTACAGCTTCCATTTTTATGCACAGTGGTGTTATGTGATGATGTGAAGTATTGATTGAAATCTTTCCTGTCTTTTGAGGTTACCAAACAGTGTAAGGCTGACAGTGGAGACAGATCCCTGTGGAGAACAAAGTTAGTAATTATTTCAAGGTCAAGTTCAAAGATATCCTGGTCCTTGGCATAAGATTCCCAGTCTGCCCCTGAATGCCAGTAAGGCTAACCTGCTTTGACAGTCTTGACCACTTGGAAAAAAAAAAAGAGGGAACTTGGAAAGAAAAGATACTGGATGTGAGGTATACTATATCATAGGAGTGTGGCATTTTGTTCTCGCCTCTATGGTTTGGGGGTAATGAAAGAGTATGCTAAATGTCTATTAAACTTTAAGGGTGTGTTTAAACATAAAGGTGAGAGCTAGTTTCTCATCTAAAGCTTTCTGGAGAAGGAAGAGCTGTAGTAACTCATCCTTGCTGGTCACAAAGGGGCCAAGTGGAGCATGTGTGGGTCCAAAGCATATTCTGGAAATGCCAACACTCTGTCTCCCTCTGAGCCTGGGAATATCTGGGAGAAAACTTCAGTGGGTCTCCTGTGCTTCACCTGGAGGAGCACAGAAAGCTGCAGAGAGATATTTGTTCTGATTTATACCCCTTTTCATATTAATCACATATTCCCTTTGGAATTCTGATTTGCTAATAATTTTCTTTTTTAAAGATGAATGGATGTTGACTTTTATTTGAAAAATTAGGAGAAACTTAAAATAAATGAATATCTAGCTAATTTGTTAATTTAGAAAATCAAAATAATATCTTATAAAATTAAGTCTCCCTTATGGCCTATTTGAAATCTGATGTATTATTACATATTTTCTTTGAATGAATTGTTAGAATCCGATTATTAATATATTATCTAGGAGTTTTGTGTTCATCATCAAAAGTGAAATAGAAGTATACTTTCCTTTTCTTAGAATGTTATTGTCCACATTTGTTTTCAGAATATTTTAGACTATGAAATGAGCTAATGAGTTGGTTTTACATATATATATATATATATATATATATATATATATATATACTTTTTTTTCCCCTAAGTTCTGGATCTATTCATATGAAACAGAGATTATCTGCTCCATGAATCTAAATCTGTCCTAAATCTTAAATCAGCTATTGTTTGTATAGGTAGATTGTTCTGGTTTTTGTTTTATTTTTACTGCCTGGACCATTTTTGATAATTTATATCTTTCCAGAAAAAGTATCCAATTCACATAGGTGATATCCAAATTCAGTGATAGTGGTAAGATTTTTGATGGTACTAACCAAACCCTGATAACTGTATAAAACTCTGAATTAATAATATCCCCTTTTATGACCCTGTTATTATTAGTTATATCTTCACAGTTTCCTTGATTTTTAATTGCCCTTAATGTATTTATTTTATTAGCTTTCATTAATTTTTAATCAATTCTCCCCATCTTTATATTTTCTATTTTATTAATTTATTATTTCACAATGGTGTGTCCTTTGTACTGTACTTTTCTCCCATTTGTTCCTGATGACAAGATATAGTTCATTTGTTTTTAACTTTACTATTTTTTTATAATCAAGGAAAGTAGAAGTCACACATAAATATTAAGTTTATGCTACTTTATTTTGTTATGCTAGAGGAAGCCTGTTTCCATTGGTAGCCAGGCAAGCTGTGGACAATACAGCTCCAAAGGGAGACATTCACATTCACATTGACAAGACTGAAGCACGTGGCCCATCTCACTCTGCATTGTGGCATCATGTTTGCAATAGGATGCTTGATAACTAAGGATAGAAAATTTAATATCTAGTATCTGCCTTAAGAACTTTGATCAAAATAGTTAGAATTGAGAAACATATGTACACACGCACCTTAAAAGTATAAGACAGTAGTTATTAAATGCCAAATGAATGAGCAGATAGAAGCTGTGGCTCTAGAAGGGAGGCAGCCCAGATGGCAACCTGGCAGGACGTGTCAAATCTCCTCATCACAGAAAACTAGAAATCACCTATCCTTCAGACACACATGGTGTGGAAGGGCTGACCTGGGGGCTGCAGACACAACAGCAGCGATCAGCACCACGAGAGTCGGCAAAGGCATTGGGGTTCAGAGATGCATCGCAGATTTGGAACCGTCAGTCTTAGGGGGAAAAAAGTGATGGAGCAGGTGGAACCACTGGAAGAACTGAGTCTTCCAGGAGTTGCTCTGAGGCCAGCAAAGCGCCCAGCAGAACTGGGAAATGGAGCAGGAGAGAGGGTCTTGGTACAAGGCAGAAAGCCTCCCTAGAAGGAAAATGACAGAGAGTGCCACCATAACCGGAAGGTATCTAAAATAATTTCCCACCCTCAAGCCCTCCCATCATATTGCTCGGGAGCCTCAGGACCCTCGCACTGGAAATCCCACCCCCAGGCTTAAAGGAAGAAGAGAGTCCTAGAAGGAAGAAAACTTCAAGGCTACCCACAGCATCACACTATGGATGGAGGAGGAACTGCAGCCCAGTTACTGATTGTGGGCCAGTGACAAGGTTGTCATTATCATTCAGAGCTGGGTCACTGGGTTAAGGCTCTACATTCCCACACAAACTTCAGCCCCATAGGCTGAACTCTTGGGTCCCAACAGAGGATCCACCTAAGAAGTTCAACAAATACAACCAGTGCTGACGCCTCACAACTCAAGAATTACCAGTGTTCAAAACAAGATCAAGACTTCTCTGGTACAAGTCGATACTCTACAGAACACCATCACTGTAGGGAAACCTAGCCCACAGAAGCATATACAGAATGCCAAGCAGAATGAACACACATAGAAATATATGCAAAATGATGGATCTAATTAAAACCCTGAGGGAAAGTCTGAAGACAACAGACATATGCAAACTACCTGAGGATGAATTTAGGGCAACAGTGCTAAACATATTCATGGAAATCAAGAAAACAATAGAGCAAGAAAAAGAGAATAACAAAAGAGAGAGAGAAGAAACGAAGCAAGATAACAACAAAATGAAGAACTTGATAGCTGAATTAAAGAACTCAATAGATGGGCTCAAGTGTAGGGTGGATGAAGCCTCCAATAGAATCAGTGAGCTTGAGGATAGGGCAGAGGAATGCACTCAAACCAGCAAAGAGAGAAAAGAATGAAAAGAAATGAAGACAGCATTTGTGACCTATGGGATAGCATCAAAAGGGACAACATTTGCATATTAGGGGTCCCAGAAGGAGAGAATAGAGAAAAGGAGCAGAAACTGTATTTGAAAAAATAATAGCTGAGAACTTTCCTAACCTGAGGAACGAAGCAAGCCTCTAGACCCAATAAGCTCAAAGAGTTCCTAATAAATGAAACTCAGATGGACCTACATATAGACATATTGCCATCAAAAGGGAAAAAATGTGAGATAAAGCATCTTAAAAATGGAGAAAATTGAGTCACATATAAAGGAGTCCCCATATGATTGTCAGTGGATTTCTCAACTGAAGTTGTACAGGCCAGGAGGGAATGGTATGATATAGTCAAAGTGCTAAAAGGAAAGGATTTTTGACCTCTGATAGTATACCCTTCAAGATTATCATTCAGAACTGAAGGAATGATAAAAAACTTTTCAGATAAGCAAAAGTTAAAGGAATTCATCACCACAAAACCAGCTCTATAAAAAATACTGAAGGATGCTATATAAAGTATAAGGAAAACCTACTTAAAAATGATAAGACAACAAATATAAAAAGTGGGGAGGAGGAGAGGAGAATAAAAATGTGGATGCGTAGAATGAGTGCAAGTTTAATCTGCTTTGAAATAAACGTAGAATTGTTAATGCTAACCTCAGGGTAAATTCTAAACACATCTCCAGGGAAAAAGCAAAGAAGAAAACAAAAAGAGAACCAATAAAAATATAACTACATCCAACCCACCTAAGAAGAGAAAGAGAACATTAACAGACATTAGAACTCTTATGAGGTGTGAATACTCATAGACTGAAATGCAATTTCATTATCCTGAAATGAACATAGCATTGTAAACAAAAGAAATCATAACATTATTATTTAAAATAAACGAGCAAATAAATAAAAATAAAAACAAAAGAAAACAAGTAAACACTATGGCTCTACAGTAAGAGATCACTTCTGACTGTGATGGTCAGACATGGCTTCATGGAAAAGACGACATCTAGAATGAATTGTGAAGGATGGAGGTAATTAAGAACAACTTTACAAAGAGGACATTCAGGCAATGGGAGAAAATGTAGGTAAGGCACTGAGATAGGATAAAGTGGACTGAGAAAGAATATGTGAATTTGATGGTATGAAAGCATCTACAAAAGTGGCACAGCCTTGTGGAATAGTGTTTTGGTAAGCCACTTCCTGCCAGGGCAGTCAGCATGCATCTCAGGGCCGGGGTAAAAGGTCAAGATGAACAACTAAGTATAATAAGTGCTGCTTCTTCCTCTCTCTTCCTGCCCCTGCTCTCCTTCACACCTGTCTGTACCACCTTTTCCTTAAAAAAAAATAAAGGAAGGAAGGGAGGGAGGGAAGGAAAAGGGAAGATTCTAAAAGAATAGTGGGAGATGGTGGGAGAAGATATTTGCACATCGTACATCTGACAAGGGATTAATATCCAAAATATATAAAAACTCATAACACTCAACAACGAGAAAAACAAATAAACAAGTTAAAAATAGGCAGAAGATCATCATAGATACCGCTCCAAAGCAGACAAACAGATGGCCAAAGGTGCGTGACAAGATGTCCTACTTCTCTTGTTATCAGGAGAGCAGTGAGATACTGTGCCTCACGCCTATGAGAATGGCTATTGTCCAAAAGCCTGGAAACAGCAAGTGTCAGCCAGGATGCAGAGAAAAGGAACTCTCATTCATTGTGATTGGGAGAGTTAATTGGTGCAGTCATTATGGAAAGCTGTGTGGAGATTCCTCAAAAACAGAAATTCCATAGGATCCTTTTATTTTACTTCTGGATGTTTAATGCTTCCCCCAATCCCCCCCAAAGACCAACACTAATTGAAAAAGATATGCACCTCCTTGTTTATTGCAGCATTATTTACAGAAGCCAAGAGCTGGAAACAACCTAAATAACCACGAGTTGATAGACAAGCTATGGTCTGTATACGCAATGGAATACTACTTGACTATAAAAAAAATAGGAAATTTTGTATTTGCAACAACATGGATGAGCCTCAAGGGAATTTTGCTTAGTGAGATAAGCCAGGAGAAGGACAAATATTCTTTGATTTCACTCATATGCACTATATAGAGAAAGCAAGCAAATAATCAAATGAAACAAAAAAAGATTGCTGGTCTATAAAATCAAATTAGCAGCTACAAAGTGGAAGGGGAGGTGTGGTCAAATTGGTCATAGGCATTCATTTGACAGTAAAGGAAGAACTGAACTGGCTGAACTTAATGTGTTTACACACGTTCATGTACAGTGGTGCACACCTTCAGTCTTTGTAATGTTATGATACAATGTGCCTCCCATAAATTCCCTTTCTAAGAGAAGGAAGGAAGGAAGAGAAGTATCTTTTTGTTTAATTCTGATTTTTCACCCCAGCCCCAGTTTTTGAACCCGGGATTTTTTGCTTCACATCCTTTACATGCCAGGGCCTCAGCCTCCAGAGACACAATTGTTTGCACCCAATTCAGAGGAGAAGAAGAAAGAAGGAAGAAGGAAGAAGAAGGAAGAAGGAGGAAGGAGGAAGGAGGAGGAGGAGGAGAAGAGTTAAAGTTGGAAGAATAGGATGGAACAAGATTACAGACAGCTTTTGTATGATACATTTTGGAATATCCTGTTGGTTTTTGGATTTGTATTAGAGATGGGGTGTTATGATAATAGTTAAGAAATATTAACCTAGCGATGCAGTCTCAGTACCTTGAGGAAAAGGAAGCAAGAGTGGGAGCTTTATAGAAATATCGTTAATCTGAGCAACTTTGTGGGTGTAAACTGGAAATCACCAGTGGTTTGGGAAAAGGAAGACAATGACCTGAATCGAAAGTCAAGCTATCTGGTAAAGAAGGAATTGGTGTTTCAAGCATAGAACTTGGCAGAACTGTGAGAGAAGGAAAATCAACGTGATCGAGCAAGTTGCAATTGTCACTAATGGTCTAAAACAAACTTTTGGCTTCCAAATTCAGTGAAAACAAGAATTAAAGTCAGGTATTTTTGTTTTTTAAAATAGGTATTTAGTAATGTTAGTTATTTACTATTTGTCTCTATTCTTAGAATTAGTATTAGGATCCTATGATTGTAACTAAATAGCTTCCATAGATCAAAATGGTACTTTTAAAAATCTAGGCAATGCTTAGAACTTTATCAGATTTTACACTGGAGCTAACTGTCATAAGGAATGTTATTGGGCTAGGAAATAATTACCTTTTGTAAAAAGTAATGTTTGAATGAATACTTTTGAATGAATGAACAAAGCATTCTCTGAGGTGTGTTCTTTAAAATAAATTGAAACTCTTCAAAAGCTAGTTAACAACTTCTTCATAATTGAATTTTGTTATATTCTGGGTTTTTAATGTCTTCCTTTGAAAGTTCCACAGCTACTATATAATCATAAGCACAAGAAATATTTTACTTACCCTACAATCATTTTAAATTTCATGGGCCAAATTCTTCCCTCAAATGTACTTTTTATAACTCTCACTGAAGTGAGTGGAAATTTAGTTAGACTATCTGAGGGCAAAATTTGGAATCACATTTGCAAAGATATTGACTTTTCCTGATTCATGTTTTATTTTGAAATTGGACATTTAAATTGGCTAGGATTATCTGTAATAAAGTATTTGAACTTGATGCCATTTAGATGCCATACTGGGGAAAGAAGAAAAATAATATTTTACCGCAAGTTGCTACTTTTTACATTTTGACTTTCATTTCCCATGAAAAAAATATAAAACTAGAGAATTAAATACCTCCCTATTTCCCCCTACTGAGCTTGAAAGTTAAAAAGCATTGCAATGGCATGAGTAAAATATTTTTTATAGCATATAATAACAGTGGAACTCCAGGAGACTGGCAGGAAAAGGGAAAGGAAATCAAGGAGTGGAAGAAGGGAGGTATTTGAAATATTGAGCTCAGGCATCCAAAATAAATGAACCAAATAGTTTTAAGTTTAACTCATGATTTCACCTCTCCATTCTCTTTGTGTGAAAACTATTCCAAAGATTTAAGAGTTTTATTATTTTGATGCTGACTTTATCTTTTCTAAATACTAGAGTAATAACGGCTACCCAGACATTATTCAGTCCTATGTAGACAGAATTCTGTAAGAGATGCTGCTTATTATGGGTATCAGACTTTTGATGACAGAATACAGGTAGGGGCTACTCAGTTCTGCTATTAATATTTAATTAAATTCGAAAGATTGTTTGAAATTACCCAAGGGCAGATTTGTCTAAGAGACAGGTATGTAACCTGCGCTTCATTCTTCATACCAGTTTGTAAGTTGCTATGTGGACAATTGACTGCATAGACTATGTGTCGGATTCCAGTATTTGTTCCATGTCTGTCCTTTCCTAACTTGGTGCGCAAAGAATTGCTCTTGTGAATTCTCTTTGGTTTCTGTCATGTTGAATGCGTTTTTCCACAATTGTTCTTTCAATTTAAAATACCACATCACTTTCTACCTTCTGGAACCATGCTGCCATGTACCAGTCTTTGCTTAAACACGGATAGTTACTGCTCTGTTGCTATCAGCTGACGTTTAGAGCAGACATCGCTTCTTCCTGTAAGCTCTGCAAGATGCTTGGGTATCTTGCAAGACTGCAGTGCTCTGTCTCTAACATCACTAGCTCATATGTGTTCCCTTTTTCTTAGTAAAATAGATGCTCTAATGACAGGAGTGGAGTGGACATTTTCCACTACTCCATTAGGGTCTTCTTGGGCTGGTGGAACAAACAAGTTAACATCAGAGATGGAGAAAAAGAACGTGTTTGATTACATGTGTGTGGAGAATGACCTGGACCGATGGAGTGTTTTTGTTCTAGAGCTCATGGATAGGATGGGGCCTGGGGTGTCAGGGAGAGAGGAGGAGACTCAGGCTGAGAAGGGTGACTCATAAAAACCAGATGCTCTGCAGGTAGGCTGCCATCCTCAGCTCTGTTTTCTCTGCAAGATAAATTGGTCTCTCCAGTAGAAAGACTGTTTCTGGAGATGACCCTACATCTGGGCAATCCTCAGTTGTCTAGATAATAATGTCATGATAACACTTTATCTTGAAGTCTGACCTTCAGTTGACCTTGGATCAAAATAATCCCCACACCCAAATGACATGTCTTGGAAAAAACCCTAGGCTGGAACCATCTTGGGGACATCTATCTGATCATTTAGGGGAGCCTGTCTTTTACTGTATTAAAGCTTTCTTGTTAGAAAGATCATTTCCCCACAGATTTGCTTCCATCTGGGCACACACATGATTACCTGGGATGTACTTTGTAGCCTACTAAACAGGTTCCTGTTTTCCTCTTCCCCTCCCAAAGCAGCTGTGGTTCCATCCACTCTTAGATTTGCAAAGTCTGATTAAGTGTATTGCTTAGTCTTTGTGCTTGGCACATATCAGGAGTTCTATAAATACTTGTAGGACTCCATGATGATCTTAAGGGTTTTATTTTTAATAGATATAGCATAATTTGAGTTAACTGAAGAACTTTTTACAATGCTTTCAGTAAATTGGGAGTATAATCAAGGACTCCCAACTGACAAAATATGTCTAACACAATTTAACGACTCGTCGGGTTATTTCCTCCTTGGAAGACACAAGTGATATATGAAAGCAGAGTAAAGTTTCCTACAAGTACTCATCGGGGATTTTGAGATTCCTTGTAGTTTGTGGGAGCATCATGGTCTTGTAGCATTCTATAGATACTGAAGACATAAATCTGTCCTGGAAAGATGATGGAGGGTTACCATTTGCCACAGTGCAAGATAATAGACTTACTTCTGGGTAATTACAGCTATGAAACTTAGTCCTAACTCATGGTAATAGGAACAATTACTTCCGTTTATTTATTATTTCAACCTATTTTATGCCTGGACCTCTGCACAGGAGACATTATCAGATACGGAGATAGAATTTTAGGGTGGTTGTCAACCTTTCTCACATGAATGTAAATCTGAGATGTATGATCCAAACTCCATATCCCTGATTTCAAAATCCTTGCTGTGACTGTGGCTTCAGGCCACTGTAAAGGAGACTGGGGATACTCCGAGTAGAAAGGCATTCCCTATGGTCACAACAATGGGGGAACACTATTCCAGCTGTTAGATCTGGTGGAAGAAGTTTCCAGAAGCTATTTTGTGTATGTTAGCACAGATGTTGGCATGGTGCGTGTGATTTCTTTTGTAAACTCTTTTTCTTCCTTCTGGTCTAAGGGTCATTATGGTAAAATTTCGTGGAGACGTCCAGAGCTGATGACTTGAGGAATCAGCATGATGCCAATTATTTTTCTCCACAGCTGTATAGTGGCCTTCAAAAAAGAGAAACGTCTGATAACTGAATTCCTCAGGCAAAGAAAATGGCAGTCATAGGCTGGCTGGATTATAAACTATGGAGGAAACATTTGACCCAGTGGTATGATAGAATCTGCTATTTTGACCATATATGATTATTTCAATTTTTTGGTGTCTCTTCTCCAGAGAATACACCTGCCATGTTGCTAGAAGTCTTTCAATTTGGTTTCTCGTGTATTGAAACATTTCTTCTAACAAAGGATAAGTTACCATCAGGGCAAGAAGTATTAATAACTTGCAAAATAATATACTGTTTCCTATTTCACTCACACATTCTATCTAAAATACTATCCTTCACAATTTATGTTTGGCTATGGAGGCTTAAAAACCTACAGCTCTATTTCAGCAGCAGAAATCTCTTGTGTGTGTGTTAGAAATAAGTGACATTAACATTTTGCCCTAATTATAAAGATTTTTTTAAACAAAGAAAATCAATGTTATTGAACTTTCCTTTTTTTAAATTTTTTCATTGGTCAGCTTTTTTTTTTTTTCATTGTGGTAAAAAATACAGAATGTAAAATGTACCCTCTCATAATACCCTCTCACTCTCCATCTCCCCCTGTGCAATCCGGTCACCCCTGTCCGACTTTCTGTTCCCATGAGTTTTACTACTGCAGGTATTTATATAAGTAGAATCAGACCTTCTATGTCCATTTGCATCTGGCTTATTTCACTTATCATAAGCACCTCAGGGCTCACCTGTGCTGCAGCATGAGTCAGAATTTTCTTTTAAAGACTGAATAATATTCCAGTGTGTGTCTATACCATTTTGTTTACCCCTTCATCTGTGGATGGACGCTAAGGTTTTGTCCAAGTTTTAGCTATTGTGAATAATGCTGTGAACATGGGTGTGCAAATATCTCTTTGACATCCTGCTTTTAATTATTTTGAGTATATATTCAGAAGTGGCATTGCTAGCTCATATAGTGGTAGCATTTTAAACATTAGGAGGAACAGTCACCCTCTTAGCAGCTGCATCTTCTGACATTGTCACTAATAGGACACACATTTCCAATTTCTCCACACCCTCACCAGTCCTTCCTTCCTTCCCTGCTTCGTCCCTCTCTCCCTTCCTTCCTCTGTGGCCATCCTAATGAGCGTGATACCGCATTGTGATTTTGACTTATATTTCCTAATGACTGAATATCTTTTCCTATGCTTGTTGGCCATTCATCTATTTTCTTTGGAGAAATGTCTATCTAGGTCCATTTCCCATTTTAACAACCAGGTCGCTTGTTTGTATTTAGTTGTTGTTGAGTTGTAGGAGTTCTTTATATGTTCTAGGTATTAACCTTTGTGTGAGATTTATGACTTGCCATTATTTCTTTCCGTTTTGTAGGCTGCCTTCATACTCTGTTGGTGATTTCCTTTAATGTGCAGATGATTGGTCAGCATTTATGTATCATCTGGAGTATCAGTCATTTCTTATCAGAGCATGTGACCCAGGAACCATGAGAAAGGCTGCATGGAGCAAGGCATGGGGAAAGGTTCTGAGCCTCCCTGCTGTCTCCAGGCACACAGTAATCTTAGAAGCTCCTGTGGTCACCAACCTGGAAGCTCCTGAACTTTATTTTCTTCAACTAAATATTATTTTTCACTTGTATGTAAAATATGAGAATACAGTACTTGGTTGCAATTGGAAGGTGCAGAGAGAAACTAACTTAATGATCCTCATACAATGTTCATTTGCTATGTTCACATGCCCCACATATGGGTTGGAGCATCAAGCTTACCTTTCTGATTTTGCAATGTTAACTGAAACTTTAAGCTGCCAAACATAAGCAGGCAGGAAGAGATAACTGGTATGGAGGAGAACTCACAGAGGCCCCGGGACAGTAGGGAAGTTCTTCATTGAGGTGAAAATGCCCCTTTGTATCGTGAGATCATCGAGGAATAAGCACTCCCTTGTGATGTTTCTTTGAAAAACTACTTTCTAAGGAAAAAGTTAATAAACATTATTATAATGCTTTTTTCTACATTATATAGTTTTTGAAAGTTTTCAAAAATGATCATTTAAACCTAGATACTTTCTTAGTCACTTGGAATAGTGGGCTAATAAGGTATCCTTTTTAAAAAAACAATAATCCTGTTCTGAATTCACCATTTCAGTTTAATATGGGGGAAACAAAGCCAATTTTACAAACTGAGATATACTAACAAACATAGGAGCATTGTCATTGTTTTTTAGTTAACTACTACAGGTTTTTAATGTTATTGATTTTGTGGATTAAAAATATGTGGACCCAATAGCCCATTGTCAGATGACTGGATAAAAATATAGCATAGCTATACATAATGGAATATTACACAGCCATGAAAAGGGATGATGGTAAGTGAAATAAATCAGCAGAAAGACAAATACCAGATGATCTCACTCATATGTGGAATTTAAAGAAACGAGGCAAAGGAACAGCCAAAACAAAAACCAACCTTGGCACTGGCAATAGAACTGAGGCTACCAGTGGGGAATGGGGTGGAGGTGGGAGCAAGGGGTAGTGAGGTCCATCAACAATGGTGAAGAACCTGGTGGTGGGTGTGCTATATTGTCATATATTTAAGGAGTGGCGAAGCTACATATACAAATTTATATTATTTTGTAAATCAAATTTACCTCAATAAATATTAGATTTAAGAAAAGTGTGGATAAGTGAGGCTGTGTTATAAGTAGGGAAAGTCTCAAAATATCTCTCACCTTCACAGAATCTTTATATAAAGGCGAGGTCTTGTCTTAACAATCCCTCTTTGGTGAAGAGACAGCCTTGGGGAATCACTGGTTTTGCCTTCCCTTCCCTGTCCTTGATGGGACCAAAGTAGAACATCTGACCAGAGAAAAACTCTTTTATTGGGCTTTGGCCAGTGGAATGTTCTGTCTACTTCTTAGTCACTGCTAAGTCTCATGGGAAATGCAACTGGGAAATGAGAAGGACTGACCAGCTAGATGAAGAATCCAGGACATGGGGAACAAGCCAGCTCAGTTTGAATGACGTCTACCACTTCAAGGATGTATGAAATTGACTAGGACCAATCACCTCTTTGAGATTCCATTTTCTTGTGGGTATATTGAAGCTAATAAAATTTACTTTGCAGGGTTCTTCTGGTAGGGCTGTTAAGGTTTTGGGATTTGATATAAAGATTGTAGTTTGGCTTCTGGCACATACTGGGCACTCAATGCATTGAAACTATTATCCTTCCCGGTTTTCCCCTCATTTTCTTTCAGCTTCTTGTTACCATTCCATACTCGGCTCCAAGAAGAGCAGTGAGTTTAAGGATAACATGACCAGTGGTTCATCTTTTGGGATTTGTTTTTATAGTGTTACTCTAGGCTCTTCCAATGAAAGAATCACATGATTCTTCTCTGGTTCTGCATACAAGTGGTTGATGTCATTACTTACCACCAAGGGATTAAAGAACGTGGAGTGTGCAGACTCTTTCTGGTTACAGGTTCATCTTTTCATGGTGCCATGGCTAAGAGTTAACGCTAAGGAGACATGGTTTCAGAGCAAGAATTTGACAATCCCACTCTGGATTTTATTTCCAAGAATGTCTTTTTTTCTTGAGTCATACCAAATAAATCTTTTATCTTCTCTGGTCAAGAAACTTGGATTTTTATATTCATTCATTGCAAAGTTCCTCTGACTCTCAGGAAACTGAGACAAGTAAAGCTCAGTGTTTTATTTTCTATCCAGCTTTTATTCTACCATGGCAGTTGGAAAGGGTCATTAATAACCGAGACATAATCAAAAGAATTCCACAGAGTGTGTGGTAAAATAATGAATTAATATGAGAATTATAATTCTAGTCTTCCCTGTAATGAAAATATAAGGCCTCGGCCAGCACACAAACTTGAATTTACTAACTGCAGCTTGCTTTAGGAGTTGCAATGGGAAAAAAAAAAAAAAAAAAATTCCTCCAAAATCAAATTTGAAAATAGGGAGGTATGTGTTTGGAATCCTTTCTGTGTCAAGACAGTAGATTATTTTGTAGAATAAGTAAATCAGGTGCATGGTAGTACTTTAAAGTCAATATTATGATTTTCTTACTTTTTTTTGTAAAGCCTGGATTTAAACTGTTGATAGAAAGCAGACTTTTTTTAATTTCCCATTTTTCAAAGATAATACTGAAAGGTCACTTTCTTGTTTTAGGTTTTCAGAAATGACTCATTGTACCACTACTGTCTTATAGGCTTCAAAATCAAATTTCCGGGCAGTATTGTGCATTTTGATTTGGCAAACATGAACCCTTTTTGATGTGTTGTAATAGAGATTATTATTAAGAGCTTTTTTATTACTGGTTTCCGTGTTTTAGTTGGTAGATCTTCAGAATGCTCCATCAAACAGATAAAAAGAACATTGCATGCTTTAATGAAATATACTGCTGGAGTTCATTGTACCCAGATCTCTGATCGAGATTCATAAATGTTCTGGAAAAGTTTCTTGTTTTACTAATTATCAGATTTATCTTTACAGATTTGTTTATGTTTTAGGGCTTTCTAATTAGTACAGATGCCTACATTCAGAAAGAGCAGCATTCTCAAGTCTGCAGCTTTGTTCCCCAGAAACATAGCAAGTAATTGAGATGGAGCCTGGCCAAAGCCAAGGTCATCACTGAATGAGGGTGTGTCAGACGAAGACCAAAATAGTTCTTTTTTTCTCTCTTAGTGATCAAAAGCTGTGGAAACTTCTGTGCCCAGAGATATGGCAGAGCATTTGACTGAGAAGCCAGTGTGGTTTGAGGGCCAGAGCTGAAAGACTATGTTTGAAAAAGGAGTAAGTGGCATGCCGCCCTCTGGATTGGGACTTGGTTACAGCTGGGTCCATTGGATAAGGTCTGGCCTGAACTTCTTACTGGTTCAAAGGCCCCCAGGAAAACCTGCTTAGTCCAGATTCCTTGAGGCGCAAGTAAATTTCAGGCCCACCATCGACCAGCTTGAAAATCACGGCTTAGATTTGACTTTTAGAATTTACTTTCAATCAAGAAATACGAATTGACCCTTGAAAATCTGCATTCGCTTCTGACTTCCAGAAACAAAATTGCTAATAGCCTGGTGTTGATTAGAAGTCTAACCAATGACCCATTAACCTAATCGGTTAACACATACTTACATGCTCGTATGTTAGATGCTATAGTCTCACAATAAAGCAAGCTAGAGAAAAGAAAATGCTATTAAGGAAATCATAAGTAGGTGCCCCCTGGTGGAGCAGTGGTTATGTCAATTGCCTCCGAAGGACTTAGGCCACATACTCCTGAGTTTGAGTCCCGGGTGGTTGTGTGGGGTGGGGCTGTGGTGGGTGAAAGAACCAGTATGAACAACTAAATAAAAATAAAATAAAATGCTTCTTTCTCCTTTCTCCTCTGGTCTTCCTGCCTACTTGCCTTCTTTCCTGCCTGCACCTTTCCTTTAAAAAAAAAAAAAGAAAAAGAAAATCCTAACTTGATCATCATAAAGGAATTCATCCTCATCTTCACCTTGAGTAGGCAGAGGAGGGGTTGAAAAAAAACAAATATAAGTAGGCCCACATAGTCAAACCTGCATTGTTCAAAGGTCAACTTGATGCATATATGTATTCATGTGTGTGTGTGTGTGTGTGTGTATGTGTGTGTGGCAAAGTTACCCTTAAAAATCTAAAAAGAAAAAAGGATCATTCTTTAAAGATCTCCTTATATTTCTACTACATAATTTTCTTCATAATGCTGCTTTAAAAAACATTTGTTCTGGCATGCCCTAGTGGATAAGACTGCAGAGATAGTCTTCATACATCCCAAGGACCCAGGTCCTAGAACCTGGGGCAGGGAGAACCACCAGGAGGAACACCTAATAAAATAAATAAATGCTTCTTCCTCATCTCACTTACTGCCTCTCTGCCTACTCGCCTGCATTCCTGCAGGCACCTTTCCTTTAAATTTTTTTTTTTCCCCCCCAAAACTTGAAGAAACTGAAGTCTTCTTAGGAAATCAGGGACTGTTGAACTCCAAGGCTTTCCTTAGTCCTGAAGAAACAGGAATCATCTCGATGGTGGGAGAACAGCTTTTAATTTTATCAAAATTATTAGCTTACCATTTAAATGATTTATAAGGACAATCAAATAGTTATGGGAACATTAAAATGGTTACTGAGAAAAGACCCCAGGACAGAAAAGTACCAGAATTATTAAAAGAAATGAGTAGAAAACCTCAGTCTCCTGAAGGATGAAAGGGTCACTTAAAATTCCTTCTGAGCACAGTGTAATACCTACTAAGTTTATTTAAAACCAGACTTGGTGGCATTATTTCTTCGTTGGGACACTGAATTGCCCCTATCTCCACTACGGTGTGCCTGAAAATTTTCGGTAGCCCTGGTGACTTTTATGCAAACGAGAGTTCAGGAATAGTTTATCTTGGCAAGTGGCAGAACTTCTCAGGACTTATGCTAACAAAAAAGAACTAGATCTACATATTACTCAAATTGTTCCTGACAAATTTTGAATTAACTTGAAATGGATTAATTGCAGGCTATTAACATCTCTTTCTGTTTTTCAATCAACATACTTATGGGTCCCCTAGGAGTTTAAGCCTCCGAAGCAAGCACGAAAAACTCGAAGACGCATAATTCAGAAGTGAGAAGGAATGAAATTTCCTGGACCTCAGCGAGTGTTCTCAACAGTCGGGCAATAAGCATGTTTTGAGGGTCTGGAAGTTGATAAAGCTGTTTTGGAGCCTGTCCCAGCGGTGTCAAGGCCCTTTCCGTTTTGCATCTGAAAAGAGACTATAATTCATCGACTGCAAGAAAAATTCGGATGGGCGGACTGTAGATCTGAACTCAGTTTACTGGGGAAGAACCCCACGCTGGACAAGGGCTGCCCCGCAAGAGCGGGGGCGCGGGACCCGGCCTCTGGGCCTGAGACCCGGGGGGCGAGCCCAGCTCCGGGCTCCGCGCCCGGGCGCGGGTCCGAGCCGCCAACTTCGGACCAATCAGCGCGCGGCGTCCCGGCGCCCGCAGCGCCCCGGCCCGCGCCCTCTGCGCCCCCGTCAGCCTTGGCAGCGGCAGCGGCTCCCGACCGAGCCAGACCCGGGACGAGGAGGGGCTGAGCCGCGGGGGATCCTGGAATCGGCGGGGAGGTGGGGATTCTGGGAGGAGAGCTCCATTTCCTCCTTCCCCGCTGGCCTCTCCCTCCACCCCGGCACCCCAATTCCGCGGTGCCGCCTCCCGGGCGCAGCGCGGCGGTGCGGAGCGGGGCGGCGGGCGCCGCGGCCGGGAACATGCTGGGCATGTACGTGCCGGACAGGTTCTCCCTGAAGTCCTCCCGCGTGCAGGACGGGATGGGGCTCTACACGGCCCGCAGAGTGCGGAAGGTGGGTGACCCGGCGGCGGCCTGCACGCGCCCGGCGCTGCCCGGGCTGGCTTCGCCGCAGGTTCGGGGGCGCCGCGGGCTGCACCCCGTCGGCCCTCGTCGGGTTCCGGCCTGGAGTCCCGCGGGGCGGCCGCGGCGGCCTCCGCTCGCCGCGCCACGTAGGTGTCGGCGGGGCGCGCTCCGCTGCCGGCCGGTCCCGGGGCGGGTCTGCGGCGGCCGCGCTGCGCGAGGAGTCTTTCCTCCCGCCGCAGGAAGTGAGCGGGGCCGCCGCTGCCCGCGAGCGAGCGCGCTCGCCGCCCGGCCCGCCGAGGCCCAGGGGGGCGGGTGTCCGTGCTCCCTGGCGCGCGCGCCGCCCTGCACTGGCGGCTGGAGAAGCGGGGCAGAAACGCCTCCTGTCCCTGGGAGTGGAGGGGCGCCGCCCGGAGCGCGGGCCGGCGTGGCGCTGGCCTGTGAAGCGCTTGGACACACCTAGGACTTCTGTCCCTCCCCCCTGGGACTGTCTGCTAAGTGATCTTTGAATCTCTGCAATTTTGTCTCTGCTTTTTGGGGACTTTTCTCGGATTCCGCCGCCCCTTCCTAGAGGGCAGGTGAGTGGGGCGAGCCCTTGGCGCCATCCACACGGGGACGACTTGGAAATGTTGCCTGTTGAGAGCAAAGGCTTAGGAAGAGAGAGGACTGGAGAATTCCAAGTCTTTGGCGTTGCTGAGACTTGCGTTCTAAGTCATTGCACAGGACCTGTAAATCGGGAAAGCCGGATGGTACCGTTTACCGGGCGGACCCCTCGTCCGGGCTGGTGCGGTGCGGTACCCACGTTGGTGACGTCAACAGCACCACGCTCCGGACACCAGCATGGTCCGCGTGTCCGAGGTGAGGAAAACTGTGAGAAGGAATTTCCTGCTGAATTAGTGAGTTAGGCTTCAAACCCAGGGCTTCTGTGTCCAAAGTTCAAGCATGTTTTTTCCCCAGGTTTATCCCTACCACCCACTCCTTGTTAGCAGGTATTTTTGAAAAATGGAGATTTGGGCAAGAGCAGGCTTGCTCAGGAAGGGTGTACTAACAAGAGGGTCACAGGGTGCACCCAAAGACATCAGGATGCCTTTCATTGGAATTTAGGCCCCCCTCCACACACACACACCTGGAGAGCAGGTGCGGAAAGGTGTGCTAAGGCTTCAGAAGGATTCATCAACAATACGACCTGTAAGCATCCGATGGGGGAAAATTGGAAAAGAACCAATATTACTTTTTCTAGTGGGAGTTTAGGAGAACGTTAAAAAATGAGAAACAGAAATAAACACGTTATTTGAAGTAGAAGCGTAGTGAATACATGTTTTTGCCAAATAGTTGCTAAAGTCAACATACTTGAAAGCATGGTTGAAATTCTGCTTTTAGTTCTTTCTCACAAGATGTGATAATTTCCAAAGGGATTTTTTCTCGAAGGTCTCAGACCTACTTGTAGTTATTTAAAACATTAAAGAGTTCTTAAAAAATGTTTAATGTTATGAATAGTAATAGGTTCCCAAATTCAATCTATACTAGAATTAGTACATAATCTCTATTTTTGTCCTTAAATTACTATTTGGGTTTTGAGAAACCTCTGCAGAGTGTGCTTTCTTTGGATATTTTTTATTAATTACAACTTATTTTTTCTTACATTTGATTATTTTTTGGGCATAGAGTGATCAGTTTCTATTAATGTGTATTATTATAAGTTACTACATTAATAATATAATTAATATAAATTATACATTATCACACTTTATTGTAGTAGTACTGAAGAGATGCTTTTCCTGATTTTTTGTAATTTCAGTGCAGAAAACCTACAGAGATTTTCTTCCAGATCACATTTAGAATGCTTACCTATATTTCAAAGTGAATATGTGAATATTTGTCATAAATCTCAATGACATACTATTATTGACATAGGTTAGTTGTCACATGTTAATCAGTCATAAAGGCATTGATTATGACATGTTCTTTGACACCAGAATTGATCTGGTAGTAGGTTTCAACTCCTTTCAAAGGTTGAAGACAAAACTGAAGCGAAATAATAGATTTTATCTATATATTTAGACTAAGTCTAAATATCTATGTATTTCTTGCCTGTTTATGTATAGTTAACATTTTTCCCAAGCCGCCTTGTACTAAGCCATAAATCTAGAGGTCTGAAAAACAAATATGTCAGCAGCTATATCAATGACCTTACCTGAAAGTTCTCATATTCTCTATTCCAAACCATTTTTGGAATCTATCTCCTTAGATGTGTAGCTTGGAGATTTCTGATGTTTTGCCACCTTTTTCTAACATCTTTGCTTATATAACAACTCTGTTTTAAACACACAGTTGCAAATGAAGATACCTTGATTTCAAAGTCAGATGAACTAATCCTGACCTGTGCTGGGAGGTTAAGAGTCTGCACCTACTACATCCACTTGGTCAAATGAACTCCTCCATCCTTTTCTATACCCACCCTCTTTTGTGCAGTGTTTCCCAAGGTGGGACCTACAGCACCTTCACCTACCCTGGCTCCACCACCTGAGTCCTACTAGGTTTTCTTGGCAGTTTTGTTTTCTTACAGGCCTGCTGTCTCTGTCTCTGTCTCTGTCTCTGTCTGTCTGTCTCTCTCTCTCTCTCTCTCTCTCTCTCTCTCTCTCTCTCTCTCGTATAGAATCTAGACGATAGCGATAATAATATGTGAGGTGGAATGAGGAGAGCGGCATCTGGTCAATATTTCTGTGAAAACCATGAATCGTTCTTGGAGAAAGAATGGTTGAGAGGCTGTTGGAAAGCCCTCGAGTAGAAAAAGGAGGCCTGTGTGCATTCACACTTATCCATCCTGCGATTTGTTAGTGGTAAGAATAATACAAAATAAAAATGTGAGTCTTCATGCCTGGCGCCAGACCCTGTTTCAAAGTCTGCGATGCGTCACACATTGCTAAGCGCAGTGCGACACTTCAGTAAAGATGTAGTGTTCTGTCTTGCAGAGTACTAGGCAGGTTAAAATCCATTTTGGTTACTCAAAGTTAGTACATTAACTCTAAAGTAAGTCCTCACTTAACAGCCTCCCCAGGTTCTTGGAAACAGTGACGTTAGGGAAACGATGCCTGCTGAAATATACCAAAAGCAGGTTCTCAGATAATGTCCTTTCTTTTCTTTGTCACCTGGGACTTTATTTTCTCACCAACATTATAATAAAATAAGGTTAAACAGAATGACATTATCTAAGGACCTACTGCACACACAGTAAAAAGCTGAGCAGACACCGTACTACATTCCATTTTTTATATCATGACCTTTTTTTTGTTTTGTTTTTATTTTTCACTTGCTTATATGATGAACCAGTGAGTGGTGATGCTGGACATTATGGGTGAATCAAAAAAGTGGAAAGGTCCGCCATAGGGTCTCTTCAAACTCAGATTCTGTGATTGTATGGAAAAGATTCAGGCTGGGGAGATACTGCTACCAGCTTTCCTTCCCTTTAGATTTATTGTATTGATTCTTGGTTTTTCTTCCCCTCTGACGTTTGGTCATTTAATCACTTCCAGCAGGCATTGTGCCAGGCCCTGAAGAGACACAGGTGAGCCAGGTAGACAAAGCTTTTGTCCATGGAGGAGCTTGAGTTCCCGTGTGGGGAGATTGTAACCAAATAAAGGGAAGGTCACCAAGATGATGAAAGCATGTGTTAAGTGAAGGAAAAACCCGGTGATGCATTAGAGGGTAAATGGGCGTGGAGCCTGTGTTAGATGGACAGGAGGGAAGACCTCTCAGAGGAGAGACTTCTGCAGTGAGACCTGTAGGAGCTGAACCATTGTTTTCCTCCCTGGGGTGGAGACAGCGAGCCTGGACTAAGTTAGTGGAAATAGTTTGGATTCAAAGTGTTCTGAAATAAGAGCATCAGCAACTTCTAATAGATTGAATGTGGCGTTCAGTTGAAGGGGAAGAATCTAAATGACTCGGTTTTGGCTTGACCACTTGGGTAAATCTTATGCCATTCGCATGCATGCAAAATATCCCATTTTGGAATCCGGTAGGTTCAGTTGTAGGATATGTAGGTGAAAGAAGATCAAAATCGGCCAATACTAAGCAAGCACCTGACACTGCACTTAATAGTATTGATTAAAAAAAGTGGGTTAGTCTCCACTGTGAGACTTGTGAAAATGCAAAGAAAATGCAGCACAAAAGTACAAGATGAACCTGTGTCATATTATGTATTAAAATACCCAAATTTTCATTGTATACGTGGATTGACTGTCTATAGGCACGATGTTATAGAATCAGCAATTTTTTGACTGTCACACAGGGACAGAGAAAGGTTCCACACAGGGGGACTAGTGCTATGAATGACAACATGAGGTTGTAAGGTTGTGCGAAATTAAGAGGTTCTTACCTGAGACGGAGGAGAGGGAGAAACCCCTGTCATTACCATAAGTCATCAGAAAGTATGGGGAATCCTAGGACTGTCTGGATGAGCTGGTTTCCATGAGGTCAGTCATGTTAATATTGTCTTTGTCATTGGGCACCTCACCTGTATTCTTTCACTTCGCTCCTCCCTTTGGCTGTGTGAAGTCGGTACTATTATGATGCCCTTTCTCAGGTGAGGCTATTAAGACAGAGAGGCTGGCCAGTATGGCACATAAATGTGGCTTGATGTGACATAGATTTTGTGGTAGAACATTGACACTGATAAGAGTGAATCTGACCAGCTATCTGTGCTCTTCTCAGTTTGGATGGACTCGAGTGGTTTGAGATAAAATTTAGGCAGTCCTTTAAGGGCTAGACCTTGTCATTGACCCTAGTTCTGAACAGGAGCTGTTTACACATTTCCATGGAAGCGTCATCTTGTGCAGAGTTGCCATAGGCCTCCTGCAGCTGTCACATGCCTTCTTGAAGTCTGGCTTCTGTTTTTACTCTGCATTTGCGTATGATATCTTGTTTTATTATACAGTCTTTAGAGGTCTATTAGTATCTCCAATTTACAGATTACAGACTTGCTTAATTATTACTACTTGTCAAACTACTTACAGTTATCCTTATGTTGACTTCAGCTTTTTCTCCTTTTCAACACATTTCTCATTGACCACCTAAAACCTTACTTGATCTTCAGATAGTTATTTTTCTTCCTTATGGAGAAACTTTAACTTGCGTACACTTAGTATAGCTGAGTTAGGATGGTATTTCAAAAAGAACTAAAGACTGAAAGGAAAGATAAAGAAAAGCAAAGGGAAAGAATGCAGTAAACACTCACTTAAAATTGTTTGTCTCCATCAGATGTCCGGTCCCCTAATTCCAGTGGAAGCAGTCAAGAGCATTCTGAGGCCCAGGCCTCCTTAATTTATTACATATCAGCTACGGTGAATTGATCCCAATAGTAACTCTGTTCCTGACTTCTTCCCTCTTAACCTTGTGCTTTTTGCGTACAGGCCCTTAAGTGACCTCCTGTCCTTGAGCCTTTGGACATTCTCCCAGTGGACTTTGCTTTTGCATGAAGAAAGGCATGTTCCTAGTTCAAACTTGCCAGATACCTAGGATTTTATCCGTACCTGCTTTTCAGAACAAAAGTTAATTGATATCACTGGGGACTAGTGTCCTGTTACTGCTTAACAAATGATCACAAATGTAGTGGCTTAAAGCCACACCAAGTTAAGACTAGATTTCTGTGGAATAAGGCGCTTGGTTGATCCACTTAGAAGGTGACTCAAGACACAAAGTGTGTGCATGCTAAAAACCCGCCAGTAGGTGTTAGCTTATGTTTCCTGGTGGCTGTTGATAGCTCCTCTGGAAACATAGTCAGAGGAAAAGTAATCAGCACCATGCCTGCCATCTGGGTTATCTCTTTTTTGTGTTTGCATATTTGCACTCACAGCGGTGACTCAGGGCAGCCTTCTCCTTCCTCCTGTGATGACAGATTTTCCAAAAGTGTGTAAGGAACCCACTTAGATGGATGTTTTCTCAGAAATGTCGTGCTTTGTCTTTGGACGGCTCTGGTTAATTATTTCAGCAAGCAGTGACTGGGCCGCTGCAGTTCGGCACCGGGTAGGTCACCAGTGACAGAGACGAGTCATTGGGCGCTGCGTGAGTTTGGCTCTCAGCCCTGCAGCAAGCCTGCTGGAGGCTGCTGACGTCTGTGTTGCGTGCCGGCGAGGGCACTCATTTGGAGGAAGGTTTTGTCAGTAGTAAGTGGGCTAAATGGAATTTGAACTCAGGTCATCCCATAATGCCCTTTCATTAACAAAAACACAATTTTTTCCTCCTAAACTGATAAAATGCTGTATCCATGCCCAAATACTTCCAAGTATAGACATACACCCACTCAGACACCTAAAAATTATTTTATATAAGTGAGAAAAGAGTAAACTCATTTCATCATCTGGCATGTCTCGTTCAAAGGTATCTTGTGGAAATCCCTCCAAGGAATTTGCTTTTGCTCTAATTCATTATTTGTAATGACTACATTTAGCCTGTGCTATGGATGGGTCATCCTTTTTATTGATTCAGGTCTTGCTTGACACAGTCATTCAATAATTGCTATCACCAGGCTCTATTCTGGCCATTGCGAATATAGTTCTAAAGAAAAGAGATATTCTGGCTCTTTTGGAGCATGCATTCTTTTTAGTGAGGGGACATAAAATAAGCATATTAGATAAAAGTTAGACTAAGTGAACATGTGATCAGTGCTATAGAAGGAAGATGAAAGAGAGTTGGGTATCTTTGAGTTGGCAGAGTTAAGTGTGTGTAGGGGGATGTTGTTACAAATAGGTAACCAGTTAATCCTCACAAAGCAGAGCAGGTTTGGGCAGTGATTTAAAGGAGGGGAG
The DNA here is from genome assembly GCA_004363575.1 of Solenodon paradoxus. Taxonomy (NCBI): domain Eukaryota; kingdom Metazoa; phylum Chordata; class Mammalia; order Eulipotyphla; family Solenodontidae; genus Solenodon; species Solenodon paradoxus. The sequence continues at coordinate 150,055 of RJWH01001017.1, read as the reverse complement.
GAAGTTAGCCAGACATGTTTCTAGGGGAGAACATTCTAGGCAGAAGGGGCAGCTCGAGCAAAGACCCTAAGATAGGAGATTCCTGTTGTGTTTTAGGAACCAGGAGGCCAGTGTGACTGGAATGAAGTGAGGGAGGGGGCTGAGTGCTAGGGGAAGCGGTCTGAGTTATGGAAGAGAAAGGGAGAGAACTTGGAGAAAAAGCACATTTGAGGGTCTTTCAGACCTTTGGGAAGACATTGGCTTTCACGTTGAGTGAAACAGGCAGCCATTGCAGGATTTTGAGCAGAAGGAACCTGATCTGACTTGAGCCTTTCCAGATCATTCTGACTGCCAGAGGGCCAGTGTGAAAACTGGGAGGCCTGTGAGGGTGCAGTTGCAGGTATCTTGTCAGAGGAAATGGTGGGTTAGACCAAGATGGTGGCAGTGTTGTTAGTATATTTTGAAGATAGCAGTAAGAGGAGATAAGTGTAGAAGAAAGGGAAGGATTATGGATGATTCTAAGAGTTTCAGCTGGAGAGATGGGAAGGATTGGATTGGTAGCCAATAACTGAAATAGGGAGGATTGTGGGGAGGGCAGATTTAAAGAGGGAAGATCAGAAGTTCAGTCTGAAGCATGTTGATTTTGAGATGTCTGACAATAGGAAGGGAGGGGATTTATCAAAGAGACAGTGAGATACGGTTGTTATTCTTGCTATTCCGCCTTCCCTTCCTTTCTGCCATTGTCATTATTTTTTAAAATTTTGTTGTCTTGTAAACCTTATAGTACCTCTGTACGGTTTTCCCCCTTAAACTGTTATCTTTTAGAACAATTAAAAATAAGACAAGTCATCTTTGTTATTTTGTTTTTATTTTATTATTGTTGTTATTATTTTTGAACATTTCTAGAACTCTTCATTTCTTCATTTTGAACCAAGTTTCTGCCTGTTATCATAATCTTTTTGCCTGAGCATATTCTTTCTTGTATCACAATATGCTGGCAATACATTTTCTCAGTTTTTGTTTGTCTGAGAAGGTATTTTGCTTTCATCTTTGGAGAATATATTCTCTAGGTTGAACGATTTTATCCCCCACAGGTTATTTTTTTTTGTTTTTGTTTTTGGTTTACATAATTTCTGACAGGAAGTTTTCTCTAAGTCTTCTGAATATATTAGGACTTGTTTCTCCTCTACTTTTAGTTTTCTTTGTATTTTTGTGACTTGAATATGATGGGTTTAAACTTAAAAAAAATCTTGCCTATTATATGTGAATGTGATGTATTGTTTTTGGAAAATTCTCAGCTGTGGTTTCATCAGTTTGGCCTCATCTTTCTTCTTCTGAGACTCCAATTTCATGTATGTTAGACTATTTGAGATAATATTGTCCCACAACCCTTATGTGCTTTGTTCCATTTTCCCTTTTTTTCTCCTCCTTGTAATTCAGTTTTGATCATTTCTTTTGCCTTATTTTCAAATTTACTACTTTTCTCCATTGTGTTTTCTGGTGAACCTGACAAAGAAATTCATCTTTGATACCATAATTAATTTTTTTTATAGTGTTTTTCATTTGACTAAGTTGAACTCTCTCCTGTGCTTATGCTTGTTACCTACCTTTTCTATTCTTTTACAAATTAATCCTAGTTATTTAAAAAATGCTGGTGTAATGGTTTCAATGCCCGTGTTGTTTCTAAATCTATTTCTACTGATGGGGTGATTTTTTTTTTCCCTTTTTATGTTATATTTTTGTATGCCTTGTATGCTTTGCTTTGTGAACATCAAGATCATGTATGAAGCAATCAAGAGGGCAGTAAATAGTATTGAAGTCTGGAAATATGCACATCTTTTATTCTATCAGGCGTTCAGTGTGAGAGATAGTTTAACTCAGAAGCTAGGATGAGGTTATATCATGTTGTTGGTATTTCTCTTTCAATTTGTTCTCTAAATATATTAAAGTATTTTCTCCTCTAGTTCGATTTTACAGAGTGTTCCTTATTTGTCTGTTTTCTCTCTGTCTCTCTCTTCCTCTGTCTGTCTCTCTCAGCTGGGCCCCTTTGTATACGTGTTTACCTTGATTGGTTTTTGGAAACCCAAGACTGGTTGTTAGAGCATCTTCTGTTGTGTCAGTCCTGTCCTGTAGGCAAGAGACTCGGCATGCCGTGGGACTGCTCTGGCAGGTAGACCGTCAGTTCCCTGTTGGTGCTCTGGTCTCCTTGTACTTTCCTGGGCAGGAAGTACAGGAAAGACTCTGGGATTTGGACTGTGAAGTTTTTCCTCAAGATCTTCTCATTTTCAGTCCTCAGTCGTGGCTCCTTTGTTCTCTTCCAGTTTATTATTCAGCCCACTGGAGAGATGCCTCACACAGTTTATTGTCAGAACCCAAAGCTTCACATACCCAGCTGTCCATATGTGCGAGTAGCTGTTTTGCTCAGGAGAAGCAAGTAGGTTTGAGATTAAGGGAAAAGGTGCTGCAGTCAGGGCAACTCTTCTTCCTGATTTTCTCCTGACTTTCTTATCTCCTGTTTATAAGTAATTCAGTTCATAAAGAATCGTTCTGTTACGTCTTGGGCCCCAGTATATATCTTTTCCTTGACGTGTTTTCAAGAGGAGAGTAATAGAGACCACTGAAGTCATCTAGATCTTGGGATTATATTACTTGTGTGATAAGAAATTGGCGGGTGGTCACTTGCTGCTATTAGTTCCGTGGCTCAAAATATAGAGGTGGAGGTCTTTGCTGTTCTCTTGGCCTCAAGGTGGCTGCTTTAGTCCCAGCTATTGCACTTTTATTCCAGGTAGGGAGAAAGAGGAAGTACCAAGGCATTATGTAGTTACCATTGCATTGAGGTGTACTTGTCAGTAGACTTAGTTATCTTTTAAGAACTTGCAAGTGGTTCTTTTTTCTATCTGATTTGGAAGTTTGTAAATGTACGTTTTCTACCTGGTTACATTAGTACCCTCAATAAGGTCTGTGTTTTAGTACTAAAGGGGATGCGTATAGGGAAGCAAACTGCGTCTGACTGATAGTCATGGTAGGAAAAGATGATTGACTGTTTTTCATGTTGAGCTTTTTAGATACACACTTTGTTGAAGGCCTTATTGCATTGCAAGAGCACACACGTTGCACGGTGGTTTAACACTGAAACATAATTATGTTCTCAGTGGGGACTCTAGATGCCTTCTGTGAAAAGTTATCATTATTTTGTGTATAAGTTGTTCAACTGCAGATTGAGCCACTTATATAATTTATTTCATCTATATGTATATTTTCTATTTGCTAAACCATTTCACAATAAATTACAGACATTATGACAATTTGCTCATAAATATTTCAGCAGAAGAGTTTTCTCCTGGATAACCATAGTATCATTTTAACCTCCAACAAAAATAAGTCGTTTCCTTATGTCTTCTAATTCCAGTCCTTAATCAGATTACTTTAGTTGCTTCCAAAATGTTTTTATGGCTCTTTGTTTTTGAACCAGGATCCAGTTAAGGTCTACCCATTACATTTAGTTATGTATATTAAGCCTCTTCTATCAGTCTCTCCCTTTCCATTCTCCTTTTTAATAACAGTGACTTTCTGAAGAGATTAGACTAATTATTTACATAGTTGCTCTCATTTGGATTTACCTGATTGCTTTCTTAGGGCTTTACCGTGTCTCATTGTGTCTTCTGTGTTTCTTCCAATCTGGAACTTACAGACATACTTGACAAGAATACATCAAGTGTATTTATTTTAATAGTGCATGAAATGATTCTGGTTTACTTCAAATTGCATTATCACAGGGGATATATCTGTTTTTCTCATTTAAGTACCAACAAAGGGTCAATAAAATTTTTCCATGATAAAGATACTTTGTACTTAATTGACAATCTGTTAACTGATACTGTACCAATATCTATTAACTTTTTGCCTAATGGTCTTAGCCTCCATTAATAATCCTTGCCTAAATCAGTTTTATTTTTAGGGATTTCAAAGTGGTTATTGACTCAAGTATTACTCCTTATTTATAAACTAGCATTTCTCTGTAAAGAAGAGCTTTCTGTCATCATTTGTTACTGTCTGGTTATTACGAACGGGAGTTATTATGGAAAAAGTAAGACAAAAAGTTTAGTTCTTTCCCTTTCTAATTTTAATAATTTGTTATTCTCTAATAATGGCAAGTGAGATTGAATTTCTTTTTCTTTTTCTTTCTCTCTCTCACACTCATTATGGATTTAAGAATTTGTCAGTGTGTTCCAATCAATTACAGTCTTCCTCTCTTAGATTCTCAAATTGTCCTAAGAATGGTCTCTGGAAGTTCTTTTTAATTTAGGAAATTTAGGGAATTTAATTTAGGGGATCTTATAAATCACCTAATACAGATCCCTTAGTTTTACAGGAAACTGAAGCTGTGGCATTCTCATATGTCACAGTTTATTGATGGTGAAGCAAGAATTATGATCCAAATCTATTGAAGCCCTGGCTACTGCTTTTCCTACTATTCTAAGATTTACCTGTAGTAAATCTTGCTCTAACTTCTGACTAGTAACATTAAGCAAAATGAGAGGAAATGGCCTACATGTTTGCCATCATACATTTTTTGTTTATTAAAAGTTTTTTTTTAGTCCAAGTGGGTGGTAAATTGAATGGATTACTTTTCTGCTTTGTTCAGAAAGAGTTTGAATAAAAACAAAGAAACACCATTGTAGGCTGGGCATGAGGCCAGAGAAAGAAGTTTGATCTCAACACTTTGGTGTGTACAGGTTGAATTCGTCTTACAGTCCTTTTTTTTTTATTTGAACTGTACAGAGTTTGAGAAGTTGAATTTCATTGTCTATAAAGGAAATTAATGATTTCATATACAGAGATTTTTATAATAATTTTATTGTTTCATTTGTTTACAAAGCCATACTCATTTTAAGATACTGAAATTGTTTCTCAGTCTAGGAGTATTACACACTCCACCCACCAGCAGAGTTCCAGTGTCCTTTACCATGATCTTGTGTCCTGAGGATTTTACTGGGCTTTACCTGTTTCATTTCATTATATTCTGCATATGAATGAAACCATCCTGTGTTTCTTTTTGTTTTTATTGATTTAACTTCATTTAACATAATCTCCAGTTCCATCCAGATTGTTGCAAAGGACACAGTTTCATCTTTTTAAAGAGCTGCATAGAATTCCATTGAGTATATATATCTTAACTTCCTTACCCAGTCATCTGTTGATGGGCATTTAAGTTGTTTCCATGTCTTGGCTACTGTGAACTGTGCTGTTATGAACATTGGGGTGTAGGTTTTTTTTTTTCCTGATTAGGCATTTCATATCTTCTGGGTATTTGCCTAGGAGTGGGATTGCTGGATCCAGTGGTAGTTCCTTCTTCATTTTTTTGAGGAATCCCCATAGTATTTTCTAGAGAGGTAGCACTAATTTATTCCCACCAAGTATGTAGGAAGTTCCTTTTTCTCCACATCCCCTCTAATACTTGTTGTTTTCAGTCTTTTTGATACAGGGCCTCTTCATTAGTGTGAGATGGTATCTCACTACAGTTTTTATTTGTATTTCTCTGATGCTAAGTGATGTAGGATTTTTTTTTTTCACGTCTGTCTTCTTTAGATAGGTGTCCGTTCATTTCTTTTGACTATTTTTTCGGTGGGTTGTTTACTTTTTTGTTGAGGTGTATGAGTCCTTTATACATTTTGCAGATTAAACTCTTAACTGATGTACGTTGTGTGACTATTTTCTCCAATTCAGTATGTTGCCTTTTTGTATTAGTGGTGGTTTCTTTCTCTTTTAATTTGATGTAGTCACAATTATTTAGTTTTACTTTGGTACATTTGCTGTAACTGTTCTTCCCCCAAATGTTGAGGATTGAGCTCATAAAGTGCTTTCTGCACATTTTCTTCCAAGTATTTTATGATTTCAGGTCTTGTCCACATTTTGATCCATTTGAGTTAACTTTCGTATATGGCACTAATGAATAATCTACTTTCATTTTGTTATAGATGTCTTTCCAGTTTTCAGGAAACCATTTATTAAATAGACTTTCTTTCTTCCATTCTATGCCCTTGGCTCCTTTGTCAAAGATTAACTGTCCATATAGCTGTGGCTTTATTTCTGGGCTCTCAGTTTTATTCTGTTGGTCTGTATGTCTGTTTTTCTTCCAATTCCATACTGTTTTAATGATCATCACTTTGTAGTCTAATTTGACGTCAGGACTTGTGATTCCTCCACTGTTGTTTTTTATCCTCAGGATAGCTTTGGCTATTCATGGCCTTTTGTGATTCCATACAAACTTCAGTATTGCTTGCTCAGTTTCCTTGAAAAAGTCTCTAGAATTTCAATTAGAATTTCATTGAATCTATGTATTGTTTTGGATAGGCTGGCTATTTTAAGTTGATTCTTCCCATGCGCATGGGATAGTCTTCCATATTTTTGTGTTGTCTTCTTCCTTTTTTTGTTTAAGTGTTGTAGTTTTCACTGTAGAAGTCTTTCACCCCCTTTGTTAGTTTATTTTCCAGGTATTTCATCTTTTTCTGGTGCTGTTGAGAGTGGCATTCTTTCTTAAGTTTTTCCCCTAGGTTTCATTGTTTATATATAAGAGTGCTACTGATTTATCTGTGTTAATTTTATATCCTGCTACTTTGTTGTTTTCATTTGTTGCTTCCAACAATTTTTTTGGTGGCGTTTTTAGGATTTTCCAGGTATAATATCATGTCTTCTGCATATAATGATAGTTTTATTTCTTCTTTTCTAATATGGATTTCTTTAATATATTTTTCTTGCCTTATTGCTCTGGCCATGACTTCCAGAACTAGAATTGAATGTTGGCGGTCAGAGTGTGCAGCCTTGTTCTTGTTCCATAACTTAGGAGAAAGGATTTCAGATTTTCACCATTGAGTATGATGTTGGCTGTGGATTTGTTATATTGCTTTTATTATGTTGAGGTATGGTCCTTTTATTCCTGTTTTTTTAAGGTGTTTTTATGAATGGATGTTGAATCTTATATGCTTTTTCTGCTTTATTTGATGTGACCATATGATTTTTGATTTTCTCTTTGTTGATGTAGTATATTACATTGATTGGTTTGCATACGTTGAACAATCCTTGCATCCCTTGAATAAATCCCACTTGATAGTCTATTGTTTTTGAAATGTGCTGTTGAATTTGGTCTGCCAGGATTTTGGTGAGGAGTTTTGTGTATATAGTCATCGATGGTCTTGGTCTTTAGTTTTCTTCTTTGGTATTGTCTTTGTCTATGGAATCAGGTTAATATTGGTCTTAGATAATGAATTTAGATTATCCCTCTTTTTCAAATTATTTGGAAAAGTTCAAGGAGTTTGGGGATTAGCTCTTCTTTGTCCGATAGAATTCACTGGTGAAACCATTGAGATCTGGGCTCTTTTTTGGGGGGTAGGTTTTTGATTATTGCTTCATTTTCTGTGCTGATTGGTCTGTTCAAGTTGTCTGTGTCCTCCTGGTTCAGTTTTCGGAGGTGATAGTATTCTCGAAATCTGTCCATTTCTTCATGATTGATGAATTTGCTGCCATATAACTGCTTCTGCTAGTCTCTTTCGAGCCTTTGTGTTTCTGTGATGTCAGTTGTGATCTCGCCTCTTTCATTTCTGATCTTTGTTATTAGGGTTTTCTCCTTAGTACATCCTTTACCTATTTGTCTGATGTCCTGCCTAGTGTTGTGAGCGTTTGAGATAGTGACCTTTTACATAGTTAGAAGCAAAGAATTCTTGAAAGGTTAATGCAGACATATTTGAACAGTAAGTGGAACTGACCTTCTAGTTGCTAGTATGAGATCCTCAGCAGTTTAATCACAGAAAGTAAAACCAATGATAACAGGAAAAAAAGTTAGAAAATTTTGAAGTTTTCAAGAGGGAGGGTAGTTGTTTCTCTCTCATCATTAATTATGAACTTCTTAGGTGTTTTATATGCTAACTCATCTGTTAACATTATGAATGATTCCATTATTGTAAGTTGAAAATGGTCAGATACTGGTTATTTCATCTGGTTCAATTAAAAGAAAAAAATACATCTAGATGAGATGTGTGTCTCAAATTTTCGTTTCATTGATGTGCTTGCCAAGTAGGCGTGAAGCCCACTGAGGAAGATGAGGCTTACTCTCATGTTAGCATTTCGGTAGGAAATGGTAAGTAGTGTATACAATACTATGATCGTTTTAAGAAAGTCTTGTTTCTATAGCAGAAACATCAGTGAAGAGAGAGTTAGGAAAGGGGGTGGGCAGCAGAGACTGATCCTTAGGGGAAGGTTCAGAGTGCCAGTGCCTCTAGCAAGTATGAAATCTTTATCAAAAGCCAAAACGAATTGAGATAATTAAGGAAGGGCGTTTAGTCCTGCCTTCCTTCTTTCTTAAAATAAAAGAATAAAGGGCATTTAGAAAGGGGAAAATCAGTTTAGTTATGACCCACCACAAATACAAGTTTATGCAGTGAAAATTTGGTGGTGTGGTGGGTGTGGTGGGGTGGTGGCATTAAAACATTGATCATTCCCCCATCAAGTGTTCATGCAAAGTGTCCTCAGACTTTTGTTTTCCTTCCTCCACCAGCAGGAGGGAAGGGTCTATGGAAGGTAGTCACATTCCTTTGAAGGATGCTCACACAGACTTGCGTGGCTGTGTCTCTTTTTTGTACCCGTTTCTGCAGATCCTCTGGCTGGACTCCTCTCTCTCTGTCTCTCAATTCCCTGCTTTGGTTTCAGGGAGAAGTGAGAGTTATGAGTTAATGTTTTAAGTGTGTTTCCATCTAAGTGAGAATACAGAATCACTTGCACCTTGAACTTACCTGTGGGCCCCTGTGGGAGGTCAGCCTCTCATGGTATACACATGTTCCCACCTGGAACATGTCAAAATGCAGCTCCCCTGGGCCACACCCAGAAATACTGATTTAATGCAGCTCAGGATTCCGTATTTGAAACAAGCCGCCCTGGTGACTCTCATGCAGGTGGGCTTCAAAGACCTACGCTGAGAAGCCCTGTTTACAGGGTGCCCCTTTGGCTGTTTGAAAGATTGGCAGGAGAGTTTATTTATGAATGGTCTTCCTCTGAGAATGCCAAGCCTACATCTTTCTTGTTGATAATTGGGACAAATGTATGATTTTTATGGGAACCAGGTGATTTCTGCCTGGTGGGCTTGTCTCTCAAGTCAGGCAAAACTCACTGCTTGTCCTTTTCAGATCCTTTACAGAGAATTGCACATCTAAGTACAATGCTCAGAGCTGTGTTAGAATTTGAATGTTAAGCAAGTTAAATGCTTTATCTTGGCTCCTGTATTATGGAGTCAGGCTCTTAGGCTAAAAACAGATTATGTTGGTATTAAAATATGTAAATATTGCCTGTTGTGTAAACCAGTTAATGTTTTAAATGTGTTTTGATCATTTGGCATGCTGATCTGAAGCAAAACATTTTTCCAGAAGAGAAACAATGGTTTATGATAGTAATTTGATTGCTCTACTAATCTTTTTTTAATATCTTCTTCACTACTCAGGGTGAAAAGTTTGGACCCTTTGCTGGAGAGAAGAGAATGCCTGAAGATTTGGATGAAAATATGGATTACAGGTTGATGTGGGAGGTGAGGGTGTGAGTGCTGTTTCAAATATTTGAAATGTTTCTCTTTAGACAATTTAATGCATTTACAAGGCCACGGTAAGAGATGTTGATTCTAGTTGGCTATACTAAGCATTGAAATATTTTAATTTTAAGGAACTCAAGAAACTTAAAAGTTTAGCATTTATAAAAATACTGTTGAAATATCTTACTCGACAATTCTTTTAGAACTCTGAAGTTTATAATTCATCACTGAAGATCTCCATGCAAAAAAAGGTTTGGATTTTAAAATAAACATGTTTTTGTACTCTTATTTAGATTTTTAATTCTGTAAGTGAAACTATACTGTTCTTTAACTTTTGTTTCCCAATTGCAGTTATAATTGCATAGAAACAACTGCGCGCTTCATGTTGGCGTGAAAATCCCACCTTCAGATGTGTCTTACCTTTAAAAACACGTACTTACAGAATTATGATGTGGTGGACAGTCTCTTGCAACTTAGTTTCCCTAAATGCTGAGAATTACATGCAAACAGGCATCTGTGTATAGTGATCATTTTTATCCTACTTTCTGCCAGTTAGATTTGTTGCTATCTTGTGGTCCTTGGAAAAAGGAGAGCCAGAGGGATGCAAACAGAAAAACACAGGGATAGAGATTGTCGCAATAACACCTTGGAGCACAATCCCAGGAGTTATATTTGGTGGGTTCTGTGGAGGGAGGTGGGAACTGAGATATGTGTATGCAGGGCTTAAGGAGAGTAGGATCATAAAATCAGAAAGGGGTGGCACACTGGCATGGAGAATTACCAAAAGTCTCTCCAAATGTGTATTTTTCAGTTAGGGTCTCCAGAGAAATAGAAGCAATAGGATGGAGAAATAGATATCTCCATGTTTCTAAGTATGTGTGTATGTGTATTTCAAGAAATTTGCTCAGGTGAAATGGTTTGTCAGTGGCAAGGTGGAATCCAAATGGCAGGCTAACAGGTTGGAAACCAAACTAGAGTGGAGGTTGCCCTCTTGAGTCAGAATATTTTCTTTGATAAACCTCAGTTTTTTCTAATTAAGTTTTTTTTATTAGTTAGATGAAAGCCACACAAATAAATGATATTAATCTCCTTTGTTTAAAGGAGTTAATGTTTTGTAAAAGTTAACATTTACAAAATTCCCCTTCATAGCAACACCTTGATTAGCCTTTAATTAAATAACTGGTACTACAGCCTAGTCAGTGGACACATAGAACTATGAGGATGTCTTAGGTGTAAGCCTTTTTAAGTATCACATTACTGAAACTGCTGGAGGTAGGGAGTGGGGCGCCTAGAAAGAGATTCTAGGAAGATTTTTAAGGGCAGATGATGGATAATGGAAATTCATAATATAGTCCCCATTATGATTTAAGAAGTGGAAACTTACGATATTGACTATTGTAATGTGCTGTTTTAATTGTGTATTTTGATGAGCCTAAACATTTTTGTAATAGCTCTGTTTTCGATAAGATCTTAATTTTCTCACCAGTTAATTTTTTTTCACTATGAAGGTTTTCAGAAATCAAATGTTAATGTGACAAAAAAAAAAAAAGAAAAAGAAAAGAGAAATAACCTAAATAAGTCATGAAAGATAAAAATAGTAGTTATTTAAGAGGTTGCTAATAGCTTTTGATATTTGTTTTGTTGTCTCTGCAGTTTTTAGCATGACGGTTAAGTTAATGTTTTGCGCAGCTGGTTATGAGGCACTGTAAGCAGATAATGACTATAATTTTTATTTCGAAAGGAAGACTTGCATACAGGAAATTTTGGAGGCTGTTTTTGTCGTGCTATATGGTTGACAGGAGATTAAGCAGTTTTGCATTATCTCTTGCTGTGGTTCCGTAATGTCTTTGTATCATTATTTTTGTATACACTGGTTCCCAGTCCTCCTCTTACCTCTGCCTCCCCAGCAGGCCTTAATTTAGACATTTTAGGACCAGATAATATTATGTAGGGGCCAAGAAAGTTTCCTCATTTCTCTGAAGTTCTTCACAGTGCTTCACAGACAGAGTAGCATTAGGCATGATTCCTCAGAGAAAAGCCCACGTTTAATGACATACATGTGGAGAGCTTACTTGGCGGTGAATTCTGAGGTAGCTGGAGAAGACCAAAGACTTATATTCTGTGCTGAGGCCTGAGAAAGGGGCCTGGGTGTCAGCGAGAGAGGGGAGCTCTTCACCTGGCCAGAAGGGGTGACTCATTTTTACTCTGAAAGTTGAGATAGGTTTTACTTTTCTTTCTTCAAGGGCTAAGAAACAATCACTACTTCTTTGACTAAGGGAAGAGCAAAGGGTTAGGAGATGAGGAGCTTTCCCTTTGCCTGTAGGGTCATCTTCCATTGTACTTCATACATGAGGTCAATTCTGAGAGACTTTAGGTGATCTGTTCAAGCCCCTTCAGTTACATTCATTTAGTGATCACCATTCTTTATTTTATTTTACTTCTTGTTTTATGTTGGTATTTTTGAGTATGTGATAGGTGTCTACTTCTCACCTAATTCAGAAGGGGCTGATGAAGGATCTCCCTATCATTCAAACACAAGACCTTTGGTTCTCTTTTCTCAATTCATGTACCTTTTCCCTCTTGGCTAGAGTTCTTGCTCTTTGTTTGGATGGTCAGCCATTCTCTATTCTGTCTGGTTGTACTGCTTACTGGATGGGTAGCAGAACCCCTCTCTTGGTGGCTGGAACATCAAAAAAGTCATCACCACTTTTGGAACTGCAAAGGCCTGAGAGCGTTATTCCTGTTCCTGTGATATGTTAACTGAGTGAGCTGCTTCCTGTCTTTGAGTCTTACTCTTCAGTCCTTCCTTAAGTTATTGTAGCAAGCCAGTGCCAGGATGACGGAGCCCAGCGAAGGGAGAATAACTAGTCCCACTCCAGTATTCCCCTCCTGGAGCCCGTTGAGTCCTCCCAAAGGGAGTTAATGAGCCTCCCCTCCTCTGGTGGGTAAATCAGGCCCCATCACCACAAGGCTAACTATCTATGTTGTGGTTATGGAACCTGAGCAGACGCTGCTGGTAGCATGTGGAACATGGCTGCACGTGAGGGGCAGTGGCCCAGCTCTTTTGAGTTCATGCTTGGACTTAGCTGGCGATGGACAAGGCCAGGAGCCCTGAGGGAGTCATATTCAACCCAAGAACATGGAGGGCCTAGTGAGGATAGAGCCTGCTGTTGGGAGCTTGCTAGTTTGGACGAGCCCCTTAGGGTGTAAAGGGATCAGAGGGCCTCAGTGGGGAGCTCAGTTGGCTTGTATAGTGGTTTCCCCTTGTCCTCCAAGGTGCAGCTTGAAACGGTCCTGACACTCCCTGGCTGTGTGTTTCAGTTCCTCAGCCTCTCTGTCTTGGCCACCAGGATTTGAGATTGGGCTCTGAAAAGACTCAGTCTCATCTACCCTTAGGCCTTCTTGATAGCCTTCGATGTTTGCTTTTGTTTTCAGATTAAGTGCATTAGCATTTTGGGTTCCTTAGGCCTTAGGCCAATTACAGAACGTACATGTGGAAACCTATGCCTGATGGCCATGATTTCCACTGATACTCTGGTGGACCTTGCGCCCTGTCTGTATTCTATTCTCTTCTGGTTAGAAGTCTTTTTGCTTACCTTTTCCCACATGGTTTGTGGTCCAAGTTACATTTCTTTCTACTCTTTATCTGCTCAGACTTGCTCTGAGAGCAAATCCCACTCCTGTATGGTTGCTAAAATAGTCACCAGTATGCCTTAGTGTTCTGATCTGCAAGAGCTTCTCTTTCTCTAATGGGTTCTTCTGTGTTTCAAACCACAGTTCAAAAACCTCTCCTCTGGGCATTGGCTCTTACGCCCCCAGCACATGCCTTAACTTTGCATACTTTGGGAATGCAGCCCAGGTTACACATTGGCCTTGACACCTGCTTGGCCTCTAGCCAGGTATTCTCAGTGACCACTGCTGAGTCCAGTGTCTGACTGAGACCTGTACGTAATTCTGCTCTATGGGAGGTGGGTCTTCCCCTCTTTTTCCAAAACATCCTCTTGTATCATCTGCAAGAGGTTTTCTCTTAGGAACTGGTCTGGTAAGGTCTTAAAACTTGGTATTATCCTGATGTTTCCAGTGAAGTCCTTTATGCCTGAGCTTTGCCTCTAGTCGGAGATCACAAAGGTCTCAGCCTCTTCCTTTCCTTCTCTGTCCTCTCATGCTGGTCCACAGTTGCCTCCTTAGTGTTTGACAGGGTTCAGCTAATGCAGTTGGATTGTAATTGTGCTCTGATATGGGTAAGGCAGATTTCCTCCCATAGTTCAGTCACGTTAGATGGTTCCCCGTGGACAAAAATTTTTTCCTCTTTGCCAGTGAAAAATTCACGTGCAGAATCTCAAAGAGCCAGATAAAAACTGGAGATTCAAGTGAAGCACCCAAATCCTGGGTAATGTTTTTAATATGAAAAAAAAAATTTCTTTGACTTCTCCTGACTTTCATTTCTTGCTACAATGTCATCTATAACTGAGTAGGAAAGTGTCTCTCTCAATACAAAAACATTAGGGAAACAACATCATGGAGCTGGAGCTTCGCTTTTTCGACCGTTCATGCTTACACTGAAGGAGCTGTGGTCTTATACAGGTTCCAGATGTTACACATGTGGGGGTTTTCGGGTCGCTCAGAGAACCCACAGCAGAGTTAGGGGAGTGAGCAAGCAGAGGTTTAATCAGAGGGTAAAGGGATGGAGCCGACCAAGGGAGGTCCAGACCCCGTGGGTTCAGGATCACTCCACATATCAGACAGGCACAGTGAGTAAGCAAGTTGGGGGTCCATTAGTGGGGAGCAAAGAGACAGAGAGGAGGGAGCCAGCTAAGGGAGGCTGACACCCGAGGCCTTGCCAGCAGCCTGAGTTTTTAAGGGAAAATCCCACATGGTGAGGAAGGAGGATGGAGAGAGGAGTCTGCAGACCAGGTTTCAGGTCCTGATTGGGTGAGGTGATATTGTCCTTTGAAGTTAGTGGTGGTCTTCTTCAGTTTGTCTTATTCCTGTGTTTCTTGGTGAAGTGTTTGTCCTGCTCATGTACTACATGTCTCACATGTCAAACTTGTCCATCAGCTTTCCTTATCGATCCAGATGCTTCCACGACTGGGTGCTGGAGCCAGAAGCAATTCACTGTCCTGAGAGTTAAACTTTCATCCCTCGTCTATGGCTGCTCTTGTGGGGGTTCTGACAACGCATTGTGGTGTATGTGGTGAGAGCACTCTGCCTTACCTGCAGGAGCCTGACGATGGCATCTAAAACTTTTGCATTTGTTTATTTCTCTCAATCTAGCCCCTTGAGAATCGGTGAGGAAAAATTGGTTTTCTGTCAGAGGCCAGTGAAGTACCAGGGCAGTGAGTCATTGCAGTCTGCTAGACAGGTGCATAGGGCGACCTGCAGAATATCAAGTCATCATCATTTTATTTATTTGTGTAGGCAGAAGAGATTTTGTACCTCTGGGAAAATAACATTGAAAAAATGTCACCAAAATAGATGATTATGAGATTATTTTTTTGTAAGAATTATTATTCTCCTACAGTTATAGTAAATTATTATTTCAAAATAAATGTACCTACCAGGTGAACTAGAGCCCCTTTGGGCTTTAAAAATATCCCCCCAAAATGTGGATTGGTTTTGGAAACTTCCTTCCTCATCCCTTGCTCCCAGTTTACTGCACATGAATTAATAACCCCTCTCTTTCCTTGGTTCTACCACGGAAGAACAGCTGAGAGCTAGATGAAGACTGAAATATCTGCCTCATTCATGAGCACACAGTAACTCTTTAAGTTCATGGCTCTAGTGAAGTGGATTGCAGAATGTCACAGGGACCAGAGACCAGAGTGGGGACTTTGTCCACTGCCTCCTACATCTTTGTATCAAGTGGATTCTGAATCTATGTGTCCATCAACCATAGGGAGAGTTGAGGCCTGACTCACATCGTGGCTGGCAGAATGAGGGAATGGGGGAACCAGAGCTCATGGGGCAAGAAGGCTCACCCCAGGTCTGATGTGCTTACTCCGCGGCAGGGAGAGGAGTGACAGTCAGGGTCTCAACAACCAGCTGAAGAGAAGGAGCCATGCAGGAGAGGAATTCAAAGTCTGCTTACTCTGACTGACTCCTGGAAGAGAAAGTGAGGAAACATGAGCTGGGGGAATAGGAGTTCTTTACTGAGAATAGATACATGCAGAATTCGTTTTTTCTCTTTTCTCCTAAAAATGCTGAGGCGGAATTCTTTACAGAACAATGATATGTATGATAAGTGGAGCATGATGGAAAAAGGAAGGGTCCCAGGGTCAGGCAGCCTTCAGTCTGATTATCCCCCTAAGACAGTACAACTCTTACTCTCTTGGGACTTATATTTCAATTGGGAAAAAAGAGACAAATCACCAGAATGCATCATGTGAGATGAATATAACCAAAATAAAACTGGGCAAGCAAACTTTTCTGTGATGAGAACTTGAACCCATTGGTCTTCCTGCTGAGTGCTACCAGACACATTACATCTAATTTGTGTAAGGCCCTTAAATAACTTCAACCGGGAGTCCTAGACTGATTGGCTCCAGTGTCTGGAGAGGAGCAAACTCTGGGAGGTGGATTGATCACCTGCAACCTCTTCTCTTGCGGGAGTGATCAGGCTGCTTCTGTTGCTGGATTTGGGCAGGAGGCTGATAATCTGAGCTCAGCCCTTCGAGCATTAAGAGTCTGAAAACAGAGAACATGGAGCATTCAGCAGTCTTGGGAGGTGGGAGTGATAGTAGTAGAGACTCCAAAGAGCTCGGAAATACCGAGGACTTCTTCCCAGTACACTCGTAGGATTAGGAAGCTTCACAGCAGATTGTTTTGCAACCGCGTGTTGCTGAGAAGGGGCCCGGGCACCCCAGACTTTGAGTGGGTAGCACTGCAGGACGATGCTGGGGCCATGGGGCACCCCACACTTTGAGTGGGTAGCGCAGCAGGACGATGCTGTAGGGACAGGGTTGGCCTCAGCCACAGCTTCAACCGAGCCAGGAATCAGCTGACCCCCTGATGAGGTTAAGGTGAACTGTTTCCAGTCTGTCTGGCTTAGGGTGAACCTACTCTGGGAAAGTCTCATGTCTGGATTCTTAAAATTTTTTTTTTAACATACAGTGTCTAGCAATTACTAAGACAAGACTAGATGCAAAGAGATAGGGTAATGTGACTAAAACTAAGAGAAAAGCTGGACAGAGGAGACGGGTCCTCTGTCAAGAGGATGATTAGTTATAGGTTGGAATTTTACAGTCATCAGGATTGATATGTCCTAGCGAATGTAAGAAAAGATGGAACACACAGATGAGAAGGAGGGAAGCTTTACTAAAAGATTGGGTTGTCTAAATGTTGATCGAATATTCAGGAAGAGGAGACTATAACTGAAACAAAGATCTGAATGTTTGAATTAGATATGAGCTACCAAAGAGAAAAAGACAAGATTGGTGAAGAGGAAGGGATGTTAAAAAATAATGAAAATGAAGCATAGAGACTGCAAATAGATAAGCGAGAATGGCTCTATCTAATATACCTGTATTGTTAGGGCCTTTTAACATTTGATGGAGGGAGAATATGAGGCTGAAGTGAATTTGAAGAGATCGAGCTGAAAATTTTCCAGAAGTGTTAAAACACATTACCTGACAAATTGAAGAAACTCTGTGGACCTCACAAAGCTTCAATATAAAGAAATCTAGACCTAGGTATGTCTTAGTATAAAACTCTTGAAAACCGAGATGATCTTAAAACCATTCAGAAAAAATAGTGACATTAGCTTTGAGAAAGCAATAGCAAGATTGAGAGTGGGCTTTTAACAGAAAAGGTAAAAAGGGTAAAAAATAAAATACACAGTTGAGTCATACCTGTAAGGTGGTAGGAATAGTAGGAGCCCAGAAGAAATATTAACACAGTGAAGGCATATTTCTCTGAACTTCTTCAAATGTGGTCATTTTCCTGCATGACTGCTTCTTTGGATTTGTCTTAGAGCATGAGGTTGAAAGATAAATCTTCACTTGCTCTTCCAAGGAGGAAACCAAGACACTTCCAGATCCCAGCCAGAGGAAAAATTTGCTTGTCTGGATTCACTGAAGGAAGGGAAAGATCAGTAGGGAGCATTTAAAACACACAGATGTTGTATACATTAAAGAAACTTTATAAACAAGTCAGTGAGGAAATTTTCAAAATAGAACAAAAATATAACAAACTGCCAGTTATTCAAAAGCGGTCATAATTGATCTCCCGAATCCCATCTTCAGGGCATATGAATGCCCTACTTGGGGAGCAGAATGAAGAGATGCTGAATTCTTTTTCTGTGAACTGAAATGACTAAATTGGAATATATTAAATCACATTTTAATATGATAGGTTTTTTGAACAGAATTGGGTTTTATTTTGCTGAAAATCCTTAATTTAAAATAAAGTCCTTTTTCAAGACATTTTATCTTAATAAGATTGGCAATGCATTTTCAGTGTCAGTTGAAATCAGATGGGGATCTGGGAGGGACCTGATGAAATGTTCATGTTGGACAGAAAACGAACTGTCTTGAAGATGTATACCTGGCTCATGCATGACTTGAAGTAGGAGAAGGTGAATTAGCAGAATTTGGCGAAGATGCAATTTGACCAAATATATTCAAGTACATTCTGACATGGATGACGTAGAATGTGAAGGAGAAGAAGCTGGAAATCACAGTGATGAAGAAGACTTGGGAGCATGTTTATGACGAAGAGAATAAAGGAAAGGAGAAGAAGATGGTGGTGATGTGGAAGAAGGTTGAAGAAGAAAATGACTGATGGAATACTGATAGTTCCAACCTTTCTTTAAAAAAAAAGTATTCTCTGATAGTAAATTGCCTTCTCCATTTGCCCCCTTTTGTGCTGTTGTCTTGTTTTAATGAGGTTTCCTTAATTTTTTTTTAATCTTTATATGATTCACTTATTTTGGGGGTCATTACCTTGAGTGAAATATTGGCACATCTCAGAGAGATGGTGGATTCAGTCCTAGACCAACACAACAAAGCAAATACGGAAATAAAGCAAATCACACTCATTGCTTCATTTATCAAAGTTATGTTTTTACTGTAGTCTATTAAGTGAACAATTAGCACTATGTCCAAAAACCTAATTACATACTTTAATTAAAGCTAATCATCATCTGAGTCTTCAATGAGTTACGACCTTATTGCTGGTCTGGGTAGAAATACATTACCTATGAAGCACAATAAAATGAAATCTGCCTATACCGTGGAAAAAAAACGCTATTCATTTCTCCATCATGTTTCTTTTTATCCCTTCCTGTGTCAAACTATGTGAGTGTAGTGGTGCGGAATTAACACATCACCATTCTGGGAAAAAAGGGCATTTTCTCCCTTTGCTCTGCTGGAAATAGTAGGGTATTTATCCTCCTGGTGCTCTAGATTTTTACTTCTTTCTATAAAGTGTTCAGAATTTATACCATGTCTCTGTGAATATGGGCATGTAGCGTTATCATCATGTAGATGTACATTGGTAAATGAAAACAAAACAACTCTAATAAAATGAAATTATATCAAGTGGGTAAAGGATGTGTTTGAGATGTTAGGGAATTTTATGTAAGACAGAGGAGAGGGAGAATGGGGCAGAAGCAAATTTGACGAGAAAATGACATCAAGTTTGAACTTTGACAACATGACTGCTCGTTGATCATGCCTCTTTAAAGTCTCATCTGGTATCTTCAGAATGAACATCTTTCATAACGATGACTTGAGCTCTATACCACGTCGTGGAAAATCATCCAATATGTGCAAGAGCTTTTGGTATTGACATTCTCACTGTAATTTGGTTCTTTTTTATTTTTAAGTTTTATTTTTCTTTCATAGACTAGGAAAGACAGCATTCAACTTTAAACCTTAAAAGCACTTCTAGATTTCTTTGTTACAGTAAAATTAAACTGATCTTTGCCTTAGAACAGATAGATTTCAGACCCTTCAAATTTGATATGTATAAGAAGTAGTGTTGCACAAGAATTAAAGGCAAAAAAGATGTTTTCAGGCAAGCAAAAAGTTTACTACCAGGAGACCTCATCTGAAAGAAATGCAAAAGAGCACTCTTCTGGGAGGATGTGAATCCTGATGGAAACAGGGGAATTCAGAAAGGAGTGAAGCAACAGAGGGTAAATATATGACAGATAACACATATATATCCAGGGTACTAAACACTTATAGTAATGTCTGGTGGGTTTAAAAATATATACCATTTATATAACAATTCAAAAGGCAAGAGGGATGCAAATGGAATTAAACAATTCTAAGATTCTAGCATGACTAATCTATCTGATTAAATTATCTAGAGTAATAGGAAAAGATTATTTTAACCAGCAAGGTAATAAAAGAAAAAATGTGATTATAAAAGCATTTTATTAGTGCAAAAAGTAGGCAGGAAGTGAGGAAAAAAGAAAACAACTGGGTCATCTAGAAAATGAATAGTCAGATGGTAACTATAAACCCAACTGGATCAATACTTATGTCACACTTAAGTGGACTAAGCACTTCAATTCAAAAGAAAACTTTTATTGCATTATATCTGAAAGCCAAGATGGTTCTTAACAATTTAAAAGGTATAAAAATAGAGAAAACGTGGAAATAAAAAAAAAATGGATAAAGATGCATCACATAAATACCAATGGGAAGAAGTCAGGTGTAGCCTTACTGGTATTTGACAAAGTGAACTTTAAGGAAGATACTGTGCAGAAATAGTGAGAGTCGGTACTATAGGAGCTGTGTTATTCTGGATGTGAACACAAAACAGCTGAAAGAATTAACAATAGAATTAAGCAAATGCAAAATCCTAATGAGAGACATAAATGTATACACTCTTATCAATTGTCGATTGAGTCAGCAGGAAGATTAAACCGGGGAGGATCTATAGATAATATCGTCATTGTAATGATTGCATATGACCTGATTGACATATATGGAACAACGTACTCAAGGACAGTGGGTCACATAATGCATACGAGACACTTGGAAAATGAATCATAAGCTGGGTCATAAAGCACAAACGCAGATTTCAAAAGAGGCACATTTAAAAAAATTAATTATAAAATGGTACTCAATTGAAATAGAACTGTGTATTACCAGGGCAACTTGGAAGTAAAAAAAACAAAACCAGAGGATTTATACTTCCAGATATCAAGACTTATTATAAAGGGATTATATTCTGATACAGTGGTATTGGTAGAAGGATAAAAAATAAAGATGAATAAAATAGACATTGTTTTTGATAAAGATGCTGTAAGCAGTATGGTGGGGGAAGGAGGCATCTTCAGTAATACTGTTGGGTCAAAATGATGTCCCATGGAAAAAAATATTTTGCTGATTCGCATAATATAAAAATAGTTGACTATGATTACAAATGTAAACATGCCAGGTAAAAACAATAAACCATTAGAAGAAAATATAGAAGATCTTCATAATCTTAGATTAGATGGGAATTTTTTAAATAAGAAAAAATAGCTGTAATGGAGCAGAAAATAAGAAATTAGAGAGCACCAGTGTTAAGAACTCTTATCAATACATGCTATAAAGAGAATGGAAAAAACTATTCATGGAGACAGAAGGTGCTTACAGTGTGTAAGCTTGAAAAGAGGTTTGTATCCAGGATATATGAAGAATTACAGATTGATGTAACAACTGTGGGAAGATGAGCTAAACAGGTGAACAGGTACTTCACACGAGAAGATATTCGAATAGCCAATAAAAAGGACAAAATGGTCATCTTCAGTAATCATCTGGGAAATGCAGTTCAAAAGCACAGCGAGATGCCATGACATACTTGCAGGAATGACTGACATCAAAAAGGCATATAAACATGCCCTAGTGAAGGTGTGGTTGCATGCAGTCCACATACATCCCAAGGTCCCAGGTTCACATCCCAGGGCTGGGGAGAACAACCGAGATGAACAACTAAATAAAATAAAAAAGACTTTTTTCTCCTCTTTCTTCCTGCCTGCTTGCCTACTCACCTTCATCCCTGCCAGTACCTTTCCTTAAAAAAAAAAAAAAAAAAAAAAAGGCATATAATGTCAGATACTTTCAGGGATTGTTTGAAATGCTTGTCTCCTACAGGGTTTTAAAATCATCACATTCACTTTGGAAAACCATTTAGCAGCATCCACAAGAGCTGATTTTATGCATATAATATAACACAGCAATTCCATTAAGCACATTCCCAATAGAAATTTGTTTTATGTGTTTACTAAAAGACTTGTAAAAGATTTGTTATAGCAGCACTAGTAGAACTTGTCTCAAACTGGGCATAATCCAAGTGTCTACTTATAAGTACAGGGACAGGCACGTTGTGGTAGATTCATGAAATGGTGAATAGTATCGTTGGGGAATCTTAAAAACAAACATGGAGTGGAAGCAGCTGGAGATAAAAGAGAACCTACTGCAGGATTCCATTTATATTAAATTAAAAAGAAGTCAAGTTATTCTATGAAATTACAAATCAGGATTGTGTTTACCTTGTGAGAATAGTGATTGGAAATGGGGTCTTGGGAAGTTTATTATTTTTTTAGTTGCTAAGTTTTATCTTTTTTAGTTGAAAAGCATTAGTTTCTAACGTTATTTAGGTTTCACATGTGCAGCATTGTAACGACTTCTGTGGATACTGCATTAATGATCACTACCAAAAGTCTAATTTCCATTCTTTCCATACAGTTGACTCTTAACCTAATTTCCTGTCCGCCTCTGTCCCCTTCTCTCTGGTGACACCATTTTTGATTGCTATTGTTTCATCCTTGAGCTTCTTATATGAGTACATTTACTTCCTGTGAATTTGTGGAGCCGTGCATTTAGTTGTGCTTTTCTGTCATTGTGTTGTACAACAAAATGTTTACTTTAAAAAATCAAACAATGGGATAAATTTGTAGGCCCCAGGTTTCTGCTTTAGTGTCATTCAGAGGTCAGGTTGTGCTGAGAACTTAGCAAGGAGAACGCAGCCACATGAAGAAGACCTGGATTAAAACTCAGGATGTAGCAGAGATGACAGTGCCTTTGGGTTCAAAGGACAGAAAGCCAGCAAATACTGGTGGTTAGTGGACAAGGGACTAGCTGGAGGGCATAGGATTGGAGAGCTTGTTGTAGTCAGATGAGGAGATTTAGTCTTGCAGAAGATGGAAGTCCTTGAAGGGATTTATTCTAGAGAAAGGTGTGCTCCTGTCCTTGCCTGGAGAAGAGCACTGTGTCTCCTGTGTGGAGAACAGACTAAAGGGAGGCAGGAGTGGAGCAGGGAAACCTGCTAGGACCAGTTCTTATTTTTGAGGTGTCATTGGTTGTGACTTAGACTTGAGTCTTAGCAGTGTTGTTGGTGAGAAGTAGTTGACTTGCGGTTGTATGTTGGTGGAGGAAATTAACACCATCAGGCTTGCTGATGGACTGTGTGCTGAAAGGGAAGACTCTTGAATGACGTTAAAATACTTGGCCTGAGCTCTAAGGGTGGAAGGTGATGACATTTCTGAGACAGGGCAGTGGGAGAGTAAGAATGTGGGGCAGAGAGAATGGGTTGAGACTCTACACCATGAACTTTTGAAGACAGGGCATATTTTACTAATCTTTACTCTCAGGTCCTGGCACAGTATTAGAATATACATGCAATTGAAGGCAATTTGAACGCAGTCGAATGCAGTTTCAGTTCATTTTATATTTAGTATTTAATAAATTATCTACATTCAGTAACAATGAATAAATAATTTTTTTTTACCATTGACAGTCTTAGAAAATATAGAATATGAAGCTTAAGAAACAGCTATTGATTTCCTTACTGCTGTGGGTTTGCTACTTTGTAGACATTTTTCTTTGCTGTGAAGATGGTGAGATATAAAAAAAAGATAGTTTTTAAAGGAGCTGAGTGGTTGAATATTAAATTGGCTATCTTATTTAGATGTTTTTCTCTTTCTTCACAGTTATCTTGTGATTAGCTGTCCTGCTGTTTGGGAACTTGGTTCAGCACCAGATTCCAATGTGTTTTAGTTTTTGGGAGGAAAATGTTTTCAATTGTTTAAAATCTTTTGTTTTTCTTTATTGTTTATGGAAGTCCTTTTAGGTGTTTGGAACAAATAAGTCTCTTTACCATATGTTTTTCTTTTGCAGATGGTAACATTCTGTTTTAGGTTACAAATGGGACCACTTAGAATAGATATTAGCGGAAAAATACCACCTAGGAAGCCCCTAGGATGCCGGGAATCCTAAACAACTGTCATAGTGCATTCCTGCTGACACTAGCCTGCTAGGGATAAAGCAGAGCAACTGAACATTACATGTCTTCTGGAAGTTCTACCTTTATTCTCTAGCCTTTGTATAGTGCTCTTCCTTGAGTAGGTCAGCCAGCTCCTGGCCATTCAGACAGACCTGGTGCGTGATTGGAAGAAAGCTGGAATCCAGACCAGCTAGTTTGGTTATAAAAGGAAAAAAATACGCAGTATCTGTATTTTTGGATACTTCGACTACCTCTGTGGTTCTGCTCGCAACTTAAAGCAGCAGGACTTACATAAAATAGATGCATTTGTCCAAACACATCAGCAAGTCCAACTTGCGTAAATAGTGAAGACGTTAAATAAGATGAAATTCAGTGGTCTAGTAGACTCCAGGGCGGTCGATTAGCTTGCTAAATGATGTTACCCACTTTCTGTCCACCTCTCCACTTTGATGTCAATGGCTTAATTCTCAAGCTGGTGGCAGGTATCAGACAGCTTTGACTAGGTTGTCCCTGCAGAGCAAGGAACCACTTAAGAGTCCTCTTCCTTTAGCAGATGTGCTGCATGTCCTCTGTGAACTAGCAAAGGTGATGAGACTGCGCTTACTCAGCCAGGCATAACATGGAGCTGAGGTCCATCAACTTTTCTTCGATCTGGGCAGCGGAGCAAGTTTAGTGCTGCTTGAGGAAGGATGGTTGGTAGTGTCCCCCGTGAGAATGACCACACTTGGCGTTTTCTCATTCCACAAGTACGTTTTGACTGTTACTCTGTCCCAGATGATGTATCAGGTACAGGTGTACCCAGAGAGATAAAAATACAAACCTGGCCAAGAAAGTAAAGCTTAGTGTCTGTCTGGTAAGGAGTCTAGGATTGATATCTTTCATTATTTCCACCGTCTCCCTATGTTTGAATTGGGGAGTAGAGGAAGCACACTTAATGAAAGGCTGTGTGGTTAGTAGAACTCTTAAAAGAGTAGTTCCTTCTGAGTGTTACAAGTCGAGAGAGTGTGTTAATGAAGGGAGATGCATATGTCAGCTGTATTGTTAGGTTTTCCCATTTATTGTTCATTACACAGGTCATAAATGTAAAAAATTAGAGCAGTGTACTTGAATTTAAACTCCCCACAATATCTTTTTGTGTGCTACTATTCTCACAGATTCATTTTCTGTGCATTTCCATGCATATTCCAGACCAACAGGGATTATATGCGTTTTTAATGTATATTTTATTTCAATTGTATGAGCTTTTTATGTATATCGTATTTCATTATAGGCAGCAGTAATACTGCATATCTGATATGTGGTCACTGAGAGAGCCCTGTCTTTTTCTCTAATAGTTTACACATAAATGTAGGAAGCATTTGTGAATTTCTTAAGAAGTAGCTTACTTAGATATAATTCACATACATAAAATTTACCATTTAAATCATATAGTTCAGTAATTTTCAGTCTGTTCCTGAAATGTGTAGTCATGACCATAATCTAATTTTAGAAAATCTTTATTTCTTCAGAAGAAACCATGTACCTACCAGCAATTGGTTTTGAATATTTTCTATATTTATCAGTATATAAACTTAACATTTTAGAGTCATGTTTTTCTAAGTAGTTTACATTAAGTCCAGTTAATGTCCAGAAATTTCAGTTAACTTCTTAGGACTAGTTTTAGAGAAAAGATTTCAGTTCCTTACACCTCTGACTAATGAACATGCATGTTTGGAAGTAAAACCTTTAATAGGGCAGGGAATTTTAGTGGAGATTGGTGTAAGTTTTAGTATTTATTGCATAAGTAAAAATAAAGGAGTTGCATGAAACTAGGTTTCCTAGTAAAATTACATTTCCTATGTTTTTAGATTTCTAGCTGTAAAATGAAAAAAAATAAGACAATCTGCAAAATAAGAGAAGAATCAACTTTAAGAAAGTGCAGTGTTGGAAGTACACACTGATCTTTATTTTACCTTCTTATCCTATAATATGTCATAATTCTATTTTACTTACATTAAGAGCTGTAATAATGATGACCAAATGGGAAAATCCAAGTAACATACTTGCATTCAAATTTTTTGTATCACTTCTAAAATGACACTTTACAATAACCCTATTTAAGTGTGCTGATCTCTATTGGCCTGTATGTTAGTGACTGGCTGCCTGTGGCAATTGAGTGCTTGAATCTGCCTCAGGTGACTAAAGACATGATTCTATTTAATTTTATTTGATTTCAATTAAATTTAAAAACTGAAGCTTTGTAAAATATTTTCCCACTTAAAATCACTTTATTATTTGGTCAGGCTATACTTTACTTTCTTGTAGCATTTTATATTCTAGGCGAGAGGTAGGCACATGCATTATTTTTACTGTTTTACCAGATTCATCACCAATTCAGTGTCAGCAAAATAATTCAGATGAGTTTTTGAAAATAAGTGATTTTTTCTACTCCCCTATGTAATATGATAATCAATTTATTTGAATATTTTAAGCAGACAACAAAATTTTACAGTGATACTTTTGTAGGTTGTAATTAGTAATTGTGTAGAAATATTATCTATGCATTTATACAGTGTGTATTTTGTGCATCTATATCATAGGATGGTTATTTTAATTACTGTCTCATTATATTTTCTATATAGAAATGTATGTATGGAAGAAATTTAAGTACATAGAGTATGCTACAGCTGTGGAATTGAGTGGAGATGCAGGAGCAGGTATAAACCAGAAAGAAGAGTGAAGGGCTCATGAAAATGAAAGAACTTATGCCCCAGATTTCACAGTAATGGCAATTACTTTTTCTGACTGAGGAAAATATAAAAATGATTTTTAAAATAAAATAATATAAAAAATAAAGGTAATACTGATGACAGTGTAAAGAGACCTTTTTGGCAAATATAGAAATAATTTGATAGCAGGTTTCCTCAATATTCAACTCAATCTCAAGAAATAGAGAAATATTTATAATGTAGTTGATTGTTGAGATTGAAACTTTTAATAGTACACATCAATGACATGTCTTTATTTTTATATATTAAAAAAGAATAGTGTTTTTTTTTGACTTGTGAATAATCACAAAATAATTTGATGAATGATTGTTGATAATGATGAATTTAGATATGCTTTCCAATTCATTCAATAGCTCTTTAAATTTAATTTTGTGGATACTTTGTTGACCTAAGAGCTATTGAATTGATTTAACTTGGACAGATGTAGTTTTGAACTATGGGCATTTTATTTCAAGCCAAAACAAGTCTTATCACTCAGATAAACCAGTTTTCCTAATATAGATGAGAATTCAGTTAACTTTTTGGTACTTGATTTAGTGATGGAATTCATTATTGGAAAAATTACAAATATCTTGGAAACACCTAGGTTTGAGAATCTATTTTTTAAATTATACATTTAATACCATCCAAACCAAGATTTATTATTACTGTTTAAAATTTAGTGTAGGAATTGATGTGATGTAAGTGTAGAATGAACCCAGATTTTACACTTTAAATAAAACTATCTCATTCATCATTTTTATATTGATAATATGTTCAATTGATGTTATTGTATCTGTTGGTTTAAATAACTATTACTATCAATTTCATCTGTTGCTTTTTTCTTTGTCTCACATGACTCTTATTCAAATTATGTGTGTGGTTTATGTAGCTACGGGCTTGCGTTGGCTGTAGACACTGACTCAGCTCATGGCAGAGTCGAGCATAGGTCAGACTTATGAAGACGTGACCTTTAACATTCTAGTTTGCATGTTCTTCACTTTTATTTAGTTACTGTGGTCTACATTGGGCAACTGGTCGTAGAATTAGTGTATTTCTTTTTTCCTGTTGTGTATGTGTGTGTCCTTTCCAGATAGCAGACCTTATTTTTTTTTTTTTAAGCACAGTTTTGGTTTACAGAGAAAAATTAAAGATTAAGTCGAGAGTTCCCATGCATCTTCCCACTCCTGCTGTCCTCTGATCTTCAAGTCTTGCACTTGTTTGGTGCATTGGTCACAATCGATGAGCCAGCATGGATGGATTATTATGGAGGTCTCTAGTTTATGTTTTTATTTGACCTCTTTGAGTTGTTCATTCTATAATGAGTGGGCTGAAGAGAAGTAAATCTTTATACACTGTGTCTGTCTGATAAACGTGGTCACAGTTTAGCTTCACTTCACTAAAAATTCTGTGCTCTTCCCGTTCGTTCCTCTCTGTCCCCCCAATCCTGATTTTTTTTTTTTTACTGTCTCCAGAGTTTTTTCCTTTTCTAAAATGTTGTATCTTTGGAATAATGTGATCTGTAGCCTTTTCAGACTTGCATGTTTCCCTTCATTATGTGCATTTGATCTTCCTGTGTTTCTTTGGCTTGATAGCATTTATTTTGATCACTGAATAGTATTTCATTGTTTAGTACATTTAGTACATTTTATCTGTGAATCTATCGAAGGACATGATGGTGGCTTCCAAATTTTGACATTGATGAATAAAATTGCTATAAACATTTGTGTGGACATAAAATTCCTACTCATTTGAGTAAATACCAAGCAGCATGATTCCTGGATTGTATGATAGGAGTATGTTTAGTTTTGCTTAAACTACCAAATTGTATTCCAACGTGACTATACCATTTTGCACCCCTGCTAAGCAATGAACAAGAGTTTCCATTGCTCCATGTCCTCTCCAGCCTCTAATACTTTTAGGGTTTTGGATTTTGGCCCTTCTTACAGGTATGTAATGATAACTCATTTTAATTCATAATTTCTTCATGACATACGATGTTGAACAGTTTTTCATATGCTTTTCTGCCATCTGAATATCTTCTTAGGTTAGCTGGTTATTCAATCTTTTGCTCATTTTGTTTTCTTCTTGTTGAAGTTTAATACATTTTTATATCTTAGATACCAGCAAAGATATTCTCTGAGTATGTGGCTTGTCTTTTTATTCTTTTCATAGTATCTGTGGAAGAGCAGACGTGTTTAGTAAGCTAAAGTAATCAGTTTTTCCTTTCGTGTATCCATGCTTTGCATCTTGTCTCTGGAAAAGCCTTCACCAAACCCAAAACTCTCTAGGTTTTCTCCTGTGTTGTCTTCTAAGAGTTTGATTGTTTGTCATTTTGCACGTTGACCTGTAATGTGTTTTGGAAAGTGAATATTTTAGAACGTTGTCAGGTCTCTGTTTAGTTTGGTTTTTTTTTTTTTTTTTTGGTACTTGGATATCCAATTGTTTCAGCACCATCTATTGAAAAGACTGTCCTGTCTCCTTAGAGTTGCTTTCATGCCCTCGTTAATTAGCTTTTTAAAACTTCTTTATTTTTTATTTTTTAAAGGAATGGTGCAGGCAGAAGTGAAGACAAGTAGGCAGGTAGGCAGGAAGAGAGAGGAGGAAGAAGCATCTTTACATTTTTTTATTTAGTTGTCCACACTGGTTGCTTCCCCGCAGGCTTGGGACTCAAACCCAGGGGTCTGTGGCTTTCTCCTTTGCTCTTTTGGAGGCGATTGACCT
Source organism: Solenodon paradoxus (assembly GCA_004363575.1). NCBI lineage: Eukaryota > Metazoa > Chordata > Mammalia > Eulipotyphla > Solenodontidae > Solenodon > Solenodon paradoxus. The sequence continues at coordinate 120,814 of RJWH01001017.1, read as the reverse complement.
AACCACTGCTCCACCAGGACATGTCAATCAGCCTATATTTTTAAATCACAGGATAGTTTCAGAATGTTTGTTTCTTAGCGAGTCGTAGTACAATGAAGCTCAGAATTGAAGGACTGAAGAAGTTAGCTGTTCAAAAATTGTATTATTCTCTGGAATTTTTCATTACCCTAATGGCAACACATCATATTTATTTGTTAGAGATTTCAAATATGACTGAGTGACTTCACTCATATACAATCTGAAAATATGATGAGAATAATAATAATAATTAAAAAAAGCAAAACTAGCTCCTTATTTTATGAACATGAAGTTGGTTCAAAGATAAGGTCATTTTAATTCAAATAATTTTTAAAACAGCCTTGAGTTCAACATCGGTACAGGATCAGAAAAGCAACTGACTTGTTAAATTGGAACATTATCCCAGAGAAAGAATGTGGTTATCCTAGCAGCTGGCCACATTAATGACTTCTAGGCTAAACAAATGTCACCTTGATAATCTTACTGCCAATTCCAACATGAATGATGTGGTGCATGGAAGTAGCCAGGGTCAGAAATATGGGTGTTTGAGGAGGAAACGATTTGCTACTTGTGTTTTAGGAATAAAGTCTTCTATTTATTTGGTGCCATAAAAGTTTAGTTGAACTCACTTCATGCTTTCTTATTTGTTAAGCTCAGGAATCTGAACTGATTCAGCCTACCTTTTCTCAAAGTTAGCCTTGGAATCATTTTCAGCAAGCAAGTCTTTTTGCTTCTCATGGGAAAGTAAAAGATATTTTCCATTTGTAATTAATTATATGTGGTAGTTCTCAGATGAGGTTTTTTTTTTTGGAAAGGTCTTTATGACACAACTCTTGAATTTTGCAAGAGAATGTCCTTTAAGAGTTTGTTTTTTTTTAAGGATTCCTCTGGATTTGACTGATCCCACATGGCATTATATGTCTGTTAGTATTTTGCAAAAGTTACAGAAAGCAGAATATATCCTGGTTCCTGTAGAACTAGAGAATGAAGGTGGTTTTATTTTTCTAAAAATTTGCATGTCTCTCTTCATGTCTTGGGGATTCCAGAGATTCGTAGTAGTCAGAATGCTTGGATTTTGTCATCAGACAAATCTTCAATATAAGCTTATACAATTTTAATTTTATACATTAGACCTGGAACTTGTTTCATGGTTATGTTTTACTTTGTAGGGACTTTATGTTTTAGTCCTTGTTTCTCTTTAGCTGTTTGGCTGTGCAGTGAGTTTTGTTATAACATGTTCCTAAAAATTAGTGTACGATGCAAAATTGCTCAGTAAAAACCACAAGAGGGATGGGGAAATGGGAGTAGAGACCCAATATGCTAAAATTTCATCAGTGACATACTAGATTAAAGATAAGCATCTACTAAAATGGTAGCAGTTTTCCATTGTTAAATGACTACCAGAGGTGCGTCTTGGTGGAGTAGAAGTACTTGGGTGTTAGTCCATGTACATCCATGGACCTGGGTTTGAGTCCTGGGGCGGTAGGGGGGTGAGGGGGCAAGATGAACAACTAAATAAAAATAAATAAAATACTTCTTCCTTCATTCTCTTCATTCCTGTCTTTAAAAAAGATGATTAAGGGATTGTAACTACTGCAATAAATATGTCAATTTACTTTTAAAAAGTTTGCTTGTGAAAGTGTACATCAGAAGGATCTCACTTGTGAGTTCCTGTGACGTGATAGCTGGAGAGTTATCTGAAATCTGATGGAAAGTTGTAACACCTGAAATAGATGTGTATCCTCTCAACACATGTAGTGAACTGAGGAAGGCAGTCATGGTTTGAGTGGGTGTTGTTTTGTGTATTTCTATGTGTTCTTGGTTCGTGCAGTGTTTCTGGGAGACAGCATTTGCACAAACAAATGCAAAATCTGTGTTATGCTCAAATTGTTGTCTAGTAGATGGGTCCACATTCGGATCAGGTGACATTTTTAGAACAACCTTTATGGCAGAGCAAAGGGTATCTACTTTTGAAACACTGATAATGGTTTTATAGTTTTATAAAGTGATGTTTTTAGAAACGTTTGGTTTAAATTACTTATCCGAGCCCACATGGTACCTTCCCTTTTAAGGAGCTATTCTTTGAAAAAACAGATCTTTGGTAGTATGTTCTTATTTAACGTGTAGTTACCAAAATGCTCACATGCTTGTATTTTGCTCTCTCCTCTACTGTTTACTGAAACTCTCGCTAACTGCATTGACTTGTAAATATCACACTTTTCCTTTGCTCTTGTATTAATCATATTCCCATCATTTCCTGTGAGATCTGTGATTTTGCTTTCTATCGGGCCAGTTTTCTCAGGCTAACTCTGGTGATTCCCTTTCTACCTGGACCTGGTCCCCAGAAACCACAGTCAGCTTTCTCAGTTACATTGCTGCCTGAATGCACTGAACCAATCGATGGTTTCAAGTTTGCCCCTTTGAGGTTTTCCAAGAGCCATGACTGGCAGACATGATGTGGGGAGAAACCCCAGCCCTGCACGCTGACCGGTGAGGACAGGGGACTGCATGCCCCTTAGTCCCCTCAGAATCATTCTCAGCACAGCGTTTCAGGCCACCCCTGATCAAGTTGTTGACATGCACAGTGAAATCATCTTTCCCCTGCCTTTGTTTTGTAAGGACTTTGGCTGGGCTAGCAGGGACATGCCGAAGATCGCCATATGCCTCGGGTTACTACGTTTGGCCAGGCTGTCGCCTTCATGCATACTGGCCAGTTTAACACAGAGGACCTGGCCAGTGTCTCTTGACATCACACGGGCAGAGCACTGTCCACTGCTACTTGAAGTTGTAGCCTAATCCTGAGAACCAGGCAGGAGGTAGCCGGCACTGCAGGCCACACCCAGAACAGGAGCCTCCTCTGCCTCCAAGGCAGTGCCATTGACTGGAAACAGTGAGGCAGTTTCAGTCCCTGGGAAGTGCCTAGACGTCCTGTCAGGACCGGAAACCCCTTTGTTACACAGAGGAAGACAGAAAGCTGCACCAGGCTGGGCATCCTGAGTGTCCTCTGGTGCGTCAACACCAGGCGAGGAAGAGAAAGGCTGTGTTCATTCATTTTTCACATTGACTAGAATTTTCAGAAGTTGTAAATAAAGGTTGTGAGAAGTGGTCTAGCCTTACTGCTGATTTCAGTGTCAGGGCTTACATGTTTCTCCTTTGCGTATTTTGACGCTGATTTAAATTGGCTATTGTTTTCATATTAAAATACTAAATTAAATTCTACAGATGAAACTATTTAATTTAATAATTATAAAGAAAGAAAGGAAAGATAACATTTCATTCCTCCTGTTTCCTATTCCCACTTTCTAGGCTGCGTTAGTCTGGGATTAAAGTCGTTATTATGAACTTCATCTATGAAATCTAGGGTTATAGAAATAGAATTTTTTGTTGTTAAATTTTTGAATTTCTGATTTTGATTTCTTATCAGTTTAGGAAAAAGATCATTGATGAAAATACTCTTAACTCTGGATAAACCTTTTATAAGGTGTGTACAGCAGCCCGGGTTGCATTAGGGGCTAATATAAGAGCGTTACTTTAAATTAGTTTATGTCTGCAGTCTCAGAAAAATCTTATATTTGGGTCCTGAAAAAAAAAAAAAAGTTTTTGCAGAACTTGGTATTATTTTTTGAGACATCAGCCAACGAAGTCCCTAGTGGTTTTTAAAAGGTAGACTTTGGAAATTATGAAGTTCCTCAGTTACTCAGATTTGGAATGAAACACCAGACATATTATTTGAGAGCATTTTGAAAAGTGGCAAGCACTAGGAACCATTTGGGTATATCGGAATTTTGAGTTTGGTCAAACATGATTTTTAATGATTATGTAAGCCCAAGAGAGGCCCATAGTTACGGGTCTGATTTGTGCTGAAACATTTGGCAGTAACTCTTGTGATAACTGTGCACAGTGGAGAACTGTGGACTGGGAGACAGTGCAGTGAGGAGGGCCAGTGGGTGTCTAACCTCTTTCAGACAGCGTGTGTTCGATTTTGATTAAAAATAGGTTCTGTTTTGGTTCTTCCTGTACAATGTTTTCAATCAGAGTCTTGTGAAAATTGAGTATATATCTTGAGCATAATATATTTGTGAGCTGGGGTAAGAATGGAGACTAGGTAAAATACTTTTTACTTTTTTACGGTGGTAAAAAAATACACAATTTACCATTACAGCCTTTTTACAGTATACAGGTTTGTAGTGTTAAGTATATTCACATTGCTTTGAAATATTTTATCTTGTGAATCTGAAACACTATGCATATTAAAAAATAGATCCCTTTTCTCTTCTCCCAATCCCTGGTGACCCTCATTCTACTTTCTGCCTCTGGGTATTTGGCTACTTTAGATTCCTCATCTAGGTAAGACCCAAAAGTAAGACTACTGATATGAGAGGAATCATATAGTAACTTATCTCTTTCTGGCCTATTTCATGTAGAGTGCTTTTGAATTTCATCCTTGTTGTAGCATGTGATAGAATTTCCTTGTTTTTAAGGCTATTATTCTATCATGTGTATTTACCACATTTTGTGTATCATTCACCCAGAGATGGACATTGGATTGCTGCCACCTCTTGTTTATGACAAATAGTGCTGCTGTGAACATACATGTGAGCGTATCTCTTTGAGACCCTGCTTTCGGTTATTTTGGGGAGATACCCAGAAATTAGATTACGGGCTCATGCTCCCGGATCTGTGTTTTAATTTTTCGAGGAGACTTCCACAGTGATTATACCATTTTAAAATCCACTCGAGTGCATAAGTATTCTAATTTCATTACTAAAACTTGTTATTTTCTTTTCTCTTATAGTAGCCATGCTAATGGATATGAAGGGAAGAAGTATATTATAAGATACACGATATTTGAAACTGCCAGTAACTAGAATGGTGGGCTAAGTGCTCAAGGGACAGAGTTAAGCATGGGTAAAGGTACAGTCAGTTTTTGAAGTTTAAGATGGGGGTATTAGATTTGACTCATATGCAGATGTCTTAAGGGTTTTCTTGATTTACATGGATGTTTTGACTAGCAATGTTACTTGGTGGCGAGATAAAAAGCCCAGACTGCAATGAAAAATAAAATAGAGCATTGAGAGTGTGGGAGAGAATAATGCTATGGTGCTGTGTACTGGTCAGCCCCTATCAGGAGGGCCTTATCTGTTCAGGGTCAAGTTCTGGATGTTAGATATGGATGTGGAGATGGGTAAACAGCTGATGTTCAACAGACCTCAGCTGTACACACAAAGGGTCTGGAAACTGTGACCTGCCCATCAGTCAGCTGAGCACCTGAGGAAGAGCAGACGTGGACTCAGCGAGTTGTCTTCCTATGATTTAAAGTGTTGTCATGTATTTGAGCATAGAACTAAAGAAAATTAAGTGAAACTAGAGAAAAGTATGTTTCTAATCAACATGAGAAAAACCTCCTGCAGTCAGAGGGGTAGAGTTCCCTGTTGTGGGAAGTGTCTGAGTTGAGCTGGATGAAGGTAGGAGCGTGGCTGGAAAGGACATTCCTCTGTGGATGGAAACCTGGCAGGGTCCATCTATACAATTACTGTTCTGCACCTCTTTCTTTGCACAAGAAGAGTGTGAGAAACCAGACAAAAGCCAGTTCTGTACACACACAAAAAGCCTGACATACAGAGTGTCCATTTTAGCCTGTCTGGGTTTAACCCTACCGCGACGTAGTGAATGAACCTTCTTCCAGTAGGAAGAGTCTGGATTCTATAGCTGCCCTCACCCCGACAAGCCACCAAGGATGGTGATGATGAGCCGCTCGCTCCAGAGCGCCCCCAAATATCACCCAGAGCCCAGATGTGACCCGTCACCGACACTCTACCTTATTCTCAGTATTTCCTGCTCCTTGTTGATATCTTTGATCGTTTTATGTTTAATTCACCCCTGCATGTGTGCTTTAGTCTTTGTAAGTCCCTTTCCTTAACGTCCCTCCTTTCTCACCTGTACCTGCCCCTTATTTCCACCAGGCTGATGTCCGGGCCTCTCAGCACCTCCCTGAACACCTGACTAGGTCGTTCTTACTGTGTCGCTACCCTGGGGGTGTCTGTCCCCACTTGCTGGCCTGTTAGCTTATTCACCATGACTGCTGTTGGTCTTTGATTTCTTAGTGCAAACAAAATGTTTATCAAAAGAAATAAAAAGGGATGGAGTACTGAGCACAGTGTTTGACCCATCGTAGGGGCCCTTCTTCCCCACGCCTCTTTTTAAACTGTGCTCTCCTTACACAGCGCTTGGCAGGCTCACTCTAAACCTGTAGTTCGTGCCTGTTGGTAACTGAGCCAGAACATTTCCCAAGACCGCAGATGCCTGGACGCCAACCGACACTCCAGAGCCCTTGTATGTTGACATGAGGGTCCCCCCGCCCTGAGATGGCAAATGAGGTTCAGACACACCTTGTTCAGTTTCTACACATTTGTCTTTTTATTTACTTGTCTTTCTAGATTTTTGATATTTGTGCCAGTCTCCGGAAACCCACCATCTGTTGACCCTTGAGTCTACTAATACAAGCTCTGTTTGTGATCAGGGCAGTTTACATTTTTATGTTTGCCAAGACGTTTTGCTGTTATTATATAGTAAATTCAGTGTGAGAAGACTGTGCAGGATAGAAGTCTCTCTGAGCAGCTTGATCTCTCTGGATTTGAGTATATAAGCTGCTGTGTGCTTTGTGTTTGGTCTGTTTCAGTGACAAGTTGTAGCTCTAATTTACATTGAGTACATGAAATGGACTTAATGAACTTTCTCTGAAGTGAGGTATGTTATTTTCTAGAAGTAAAATGCTGGCATGCCTGTAATGACTTTCCATACAGCAGAACCTTTCCAAACCCTGCTGAAGGTTTGCATAAAATTCAACCTGAGGAATTCTATTTTCTCTTTACAGAAAGAAGATTAATGTTCACAAAGTTGAATAAATTCCATTTAATGATTTGGCTTCTAATTTCTTTACTGTATGATAAATGGCCGTGCCGAACTACTTTTGTTCTTTGAAGAATTTTCGGGACAGCTTAGATAATGAATGTTTTGATGTGCATACTTGTTACTTTTTAACTTTTGATTAACGAATCATGTTTTAAAACAAATCTTTTTGCCTTTCAGACCCCCCGAGATCCATTGAAACACATAATATTCTTTTGTCCCATTTAAGGTGGTAATTTGGCGTTTGATGAATTTAAGGCATCTCAAAACCTCAAGCAGGGCTGTATTGACATCTCTTCCAGGGCTTGCGTGTTATCTCAAATTTGCATCCTAATAAGATTGCCAGTGACTTGGCAATCGAGAGAATCTTATGAGTAGGAGACTGGAGATCTTAGTGTCAGCACGGCCTTTTCTGACTGGGGCTTCGCTTCCAGGTGGAAGAGCATGGGGAGTCATTCTCCAAAAAGAAAGTCGGTTTTCTGAGCATCTGTTGGGCAGAGCAGCACTTTCACAGAGCACCTGCCGTCCACGCACCTTTTACAGATTAGCACGTTAAAGCCTGCATTTTCTCTGAGGAGTCACGCCTTCCCTAGGAACCACTGCCCGAGCACCTAATGCATGTGTCTCATCTTTGGGAAGAAAAGGGCTCTACGGGATCAGCTGGTCACTCATTTTAATCTCTAGGTCCCTGGGCCTTTACCTGGAAATCTGAAATCCAAAAAATACTCTGGAAACTTCCCTCCCTTCATCCCTCCCTCTATCCCTCCCTCTCTTTCCTTTTTTTCTTTCCTTTTTTAAAGTAGAAGTACAGGCAGGAAGGGAGAAGTTTTTATTTTATTTTATTTAGTTGTTCATCTTGGTCATTCCCCTTGGCCCCAGGTTGCAAACCTAGGTCCTTGGGATATCGGTGTACAGCGTCCGGCAGACTTAACCACTATGCCTCCAGGGTGCTTCCAGATTTCTTTGTTTTACATTAACTTTGAGCTGCAAAATCTGACTCGAACATATGTGAGGCAGTTTGGAGCCTCTTGTTTTTATCCTACTTAACGTGACCATATGTTTAGCAGAACTGTGAATGTGTATGACTGTGGGGTAGTGTCTAAAGCTTATAAAAAAAATGTATGTATCTTATTACCTTCCCAACATAAATATTTAAAAATCCAGTATTTCAGAAATGCAGTTAAGGAATTGTGATGTTACAGAGAAACATTTCCAATTCTTGTTTGGGTTAAGATTCCAAGAGTGATAGTGATTTCTGTAGAGAGACCCAGGAAAAGTAAATATAATAGGGTAAAAATATAGGAATAAGGCAGTCGATTTTTAGGGTCAGTAAGGGACTTTGTTAGTGAAAGTAAAATGTTGAGTAGATTCACTCGACAGAACGTGATAATATCCACACGTATGCATTGTTGTGTCCTGTAAGAGTTCGTTTCACCTAAGATCCCAGAGTGCTGTTTCCATTTTACCATTTGGTGAGGGCAGAGTCATGGGTCCAGTGAGCAGTCACTACGATTTAATATGAGAGTTTCGTGTAGGCACAGGACAAGTTTTCCTCACTTTTGTGCTAACGACTGCCAGTGATGTGAGATAGCTCAGGACAACAAAGGTATTTTGTCACTTTGTAATTTTGGATGACTTATTTTAAAAAGTAGTTTGTTGGAAAATTCCAAGTACTCTTTTGGGGAAAGCCCTCGATTTGTAAGCACGCTTATAAAAACTTAAGCCAATGTTACCTAATACCTTTTGAGTGTCAATTTCCCCAGCTCCTTCCCTTTATAGTGTTCTACATCTGTACTTTTAATAGTTTATTATGTCTTTATGAGGTGAAAAAGTAATAGAAAAAAATTTATGGTTGATAGTTTCCTTATGTGTTAAATTCTTGATATAAGCTTGATAGCCACACACTCCAGTGATAAAATACTCTTATAGGCAGCTCTATAATAAATGTAAAAACACTTCATGTAAGACTTAAGATTTAGAGATAATTACTGAAATGGGAAATAGAAACATATGTTTTTAAAAAATTTATAAGAGGAATGGATTCTCTGTGTAATGCAAGAATTAGCATTAAAATATACAGAAAAATATGTAGTGGGTCCCTTTCCTTTTCTTTTCCTCTTCTTTTATTTAATATAAGACTAAATTGCTTACAAGAACAATAATATTATATTGAAAGGTCTTTGCATTCTTTTCACGTAATTAGTATTCTAGATTACAAATTATCATCACATCTAAAGTGGAAAAAAATAAGAAAATGAGAACCTCCCTGGGTCCTACATCTGTAAAGAACTGGAATTTAGCTAATCATCTGATTGAACTTGGAAACAGTCTCCCACAGAATATAAGAGAAAAATAAGTCACACCCTTTCAGACTTCTGACCTAAAGAACGAGGGGTAAGAAGTGGGTCTTGTTTGCGGCAGTTGTGCATCAGTCAAAAATTAATGTAGATTTTGGTACCGGGATGGGGTATTCGTTTTCTGGGCTTTCCTATAACTCATCACCACACGTTTGGTAACTCTCAAGAGCACACTTTGTGAAGTCCTGCCATTCTGTCATTGAGAAGCTGGGGTGGTTCTCTGCTTACGGGTCTTAGAAAGCCTTGTGGGGTGTTGGCAAGTCAGCATCTTATCTGGAGGCGTTGAGGAGCGATTTGTTTCCAAGCTCATGCAGGCTGTCGAAGAATTCAGATCCTTGAGGTATTCGGACTGAGGTCTTCTGCTGCCGGCTGTTGGCTGGGGACTGCTTTTAGTTTCAGGCTACTTCGTGGCGTCTTCATTTCGTCGGTGGAGAATCTTCCTAATGTCAGACTTTCAGGCTTCCTGACTTTCTGGCTTCTCTGCTCACCAGCCAGAAACCCCTCTGCTTTTGAATAGCTTGTGTGATTAGGTTTGGTTTCCCCCAAATAACCTCCCTTTTGTGATACAACATGCGCGCAGGAGTGGTATCTCCTCACCTTCACATCTCCCACCCACAGTCAAAGAAGGAGGCATGAGGCATGAGTTGGCAATTAGTAAGGAAGGTTGGGAGTATATGAGGTAGTATAATGTGGCAGGTAGACTAGGAATCAGATTGTCTTGATTTGAACCCCAGCTCCACTCCATGATTAACTCTGAAACCTTGCATAAGTTATTTATTCTGTTTGTGCCTCAGTTTCCTCATCTGTTAAACATGGTTAATACATAGCAGCTCTCAGACTGAAGGCTGAGCCTGCTCCTTTCCTCCAGGCAGGGGATGCGTGTTCTTAGATGACCTGTGCAGGTGTGTGTGGATGTACGCCTGTGTTTTGGGTCGGTCTCATTCTATCCATAGTGATAATGGACTGTCTGGGGCGATCAGCTGGACCCAGAATATTGCCAGGAGGCTCCACAGAAACTTCCCCTCCCAGAGCCAAATGATTGACACTTTGATTCTGTGATTGTGAGGTGCGCTTATTAACAACCCTCCCAGAAAGAAAGAAACGTGTATTACCTACATGGTGGTGGGTAGAGAGAGGGCCTGCCTTTTACAGGTTGAGGTCGAGGTGTCTAAGGTTTCATTCCTTCATCGGTGAATTTAAACATAAGAGCAGAAATGTAAATGTGGGAAGAGAATAGAGGTGACCTACGTCAACAGAGCTTTCTATCAAGGCAACTTCCTGGGGCGTCTGAGCCTGCATCTAGTGGTACAGCTGGCTGTGTGGTGTTTTTGAGACCTGTAACCTTGAACTGGTTGTTCAGCAATCACAGACGTAGTGCCAGGCAGTTACAGTGCAAAAGGCTAACGATCAGGTGCTTATCCTACCAGCCTGTATGCTGTGCAGCGGGAAGGGCAGGGAGGCTAAGCCCAGACAAGGGGACGTGATGTATGCTGGGACTCCTGACGGACCATGGCAGCTTCTAAACGGGCATGGAGTGAAGGGATGGCGAATTACAGAGAGGCCTCTGAGGCAGTACAAAGGGTGGAGTTAAAGATGGATGTTGAGTCAGTGTGGAAAACATTCAGTGATGAAAATGCTATTAAATGTGTAGCGTGGACGATTGTCAGAACATGCCCCAAATCCTAGAACATTTCTTGCCATGTTAACAGAAGTTTCAGAAGTTGTGATGGAGGCGAGGGTGGCCGAGACTGCTTGACCAGGGAGTCTGGTGGATGTTCCAGGTCAGGAAGAGGCAGAGCCTCTGAGCAGACACAGGTCTGGGTTTTGAGGCCAACCCCAAGGGTCTGGTCACTTCATCAAGTGCTCAGCCCCTGAGCGAATAAAAATTGCACAGAGTCTGAAAGGTTCCTCAGACAAGACTTTACTGTTGAGGTTAAATAGAAGAGAGGAGAAGAGAGGGGAGGAAAGGCAGCAGAGGAGAGGGGAATTGATTATGGAGGATAGATAAGAGAGGGAGAAGAAAGGAGAGTGGAGGGGAGGGGAGGAGAGCGAAGGGGATTGATTGTGGAAGGTAAGACCTCTCTTTGCTGCAGTTGCTGCATGCCTTGTGTCTGGGCTCTGGCTTTTTGAGTGAGTAGGGAAGATTAGATCAGTGGTTTCCATGAGCCATTTCAGAGAGTTATTCTGTGCCCTTCTAGTGGGTCCAGAAAATTCCTGAGGGGCTCAAAATGCATGTGTTATACAGTGTCCCTTCTCTTCTGTTTTCTCTCTGGCAGGCTTGTGTATTTTATTCGTTTGTATGTCTTTAGAGTATTGAGTTGTGCAGGAGTTCCTTGGGGCCAGTATGCTAAAGATTTAAGGTATGTAGCTTAATTATAACAAGGTAATTGGGACTTGTAACGAGGGTGAGGGTCAGTCATAGCTGGACAGGGTAAATTGGAGTGAAACCCACCAGTCTTTCCCCGCCTCTGTCTGTCTGTGTGAGCACAGTGGCTAAGCGTGGATGAGACTCCAGAGGATCCATCCGTGGGTGCAGCCCAGTTGATGCCCAGGGACTGTAGCCCACCCTCTGGGTCCCATCCCAGAGAAGTGGGACTGTAGGCAGGTCCAGGACAGAGTGGGGACAGGGTTCGGCCCTCTCTGGCCCTGGGCACACCCAACAGTGCATGATTGCGACCCTCTCTGAAAAAGGCTGGGCCCGAGGAAAGGGAATCCAGGGGGAAAAGTGACTGCGTGGGACATAAAGCCAGCTGGGTAGAACCCAGTCACATAGGCGCTGGGTCAGGAGTGTGATCCTAGATTGTCCCACAGGGAAAACTGGTCAAAAGGCGATTTTAGGGTTGGTAGTACTCGAGTCAGAGTAGGGTTGGTGTGAGGGTCACTCGGCAGCAGCCAGGACTGAATACTCTGTCCACCCGCGTTCTTCTGAAACAGGCCACAAAATGGTCTCAGCAGCGAGGTGCCTTGAGGGTGAGGATTCAGTGACCCTAGTGGCAGAATCAGAAGATCCAGAAACTCTGGGAGCTCAGGACCTTCGTTCCCGAAGGTTCGGTTTCCTGGGAGGGTGCCCAGGATTCAGGTTCCCCTCCAGGGGGAGGTCTCCTTTCCTTGGACGCCTGTGGCCCAGGCATGTCAGGCTCGCTGTCAGAAAATGGAAGCAAGAGGAAGAGCCCAGCTTTCTCTATCAGAGGACGTCCTCAAGCAGCCGGGTTTGTGTCCTAGGTCTGGTGGTCTTCCTTGCTGGAACTTTTGTTGCCCAGAGCAGTTACTGATGCCAGAAGCAGCTGCTTTGCTGCAGAGGAATGTTAACTGTTGCCGGGACCGGCCTCCTGGTAGCATAGCCTTTGGGCAGAATTCTCGAAAATGAGCTTCAGTAAGAGAAGCAGGTACAACATGATGCCGTAGCCCCTGCTCAGTCAGTCCTTCCACCCTCATTTGATGACGGGAAGTAAAAACTCTGCTAGGAGTTTGAGGGAGAACCCAAAGGCCTTCAGAAGCAAGTGGAGCTGAGCTTTGCGGAGAAGGTGTCTTTTTCTGACCGCTCCTTAACTCGGAGGGTACATATTAAGTGACAGGGACCTCCCAGGAATTCTAGGTGGGGCTCGTTTTTTGACTTCATTCCACCAAATGCTGACTAATAACAGATGGAGAAGTTGGGAACTCTGGACCATCTCACCTTATGGGCTAGACGTGTGGAGAGAGGATTTGTGGAGGGTTTTATGCATTCCTTGCTTATAACATACAGCATTTCTCTTTTGTGGTTATATTCCTTCCGAGCATTAGCCTTAGCACTGTGCCTGTCTGGTTCTGTCTGCCTTGGATTCACACTTTGTAGAGGATTGTCTGCTTTTCTCTTTCTCTACTCTGCTTTTCAGATGTTAGGTGCCGACTTGCAGGGTTTCTCAATCAATATTTTGCACGCTCATCTTTCATTCTCTCCTTAGTTCTGTTTGTTATTGTTTCATACTTGTCTTATTTACAATGTTAAGTGCTCATTATAGGGTACTGAATTCACAGCTCAGTCTGTGGGCATTTCACTACACCCACACCACCAGACTTCTCGTGCGCTTATTGCCGCCTTGTTAATTTTTCAGAAAGGACAGTCTTTTTTTTTTTTCAATACATACATACATACATAGATATATTATTGTAGTAACTTATTCTACACATTAAAATAGCCTCATATGTATAGATTCTCCATTTCTCTGATATATGTCAATACACCCTGCTCTCTACCCTCCACCAAATCACCAGTAATCTTACCATTGTCCGGTGGGCTCTGCCACCACTTGTCCCCGCTCCCACCATCCCATTTCCTCTTTGTATCTATGCCCAGTGTCCAAGGATTAGTTTTGTTTCGTCTGTTCATTCTTTTCTTTTTTGTGTGTGTGTTCACATTTCACCTATGAGTGAGGTCATATGGTATCTGACTTTCTTCTTTTGACTTATTTCATGCAGCATAATCCCCTTTAGATCCAAATGACTGGATTTCAACTCTTTGAAGTGCTGCGTAGTGTTTCATTGCATATATGTACCACATCTTCTTTATACATTCACCTGATGTTTGGCACTTAGGTAGTTTCCAGTTCTTAGCTATTGTGAATAGGGCTGCAATAAACAAGGGGGTGGATAAATCTCTGCAAATGAGTGTTTTTGTTTCTTTTGGGTAAATACCCAGAAGTGGAACGGTGGGATCATAGAGGATTTCCATCTTCAACTTTTTGAGCAATCGCCAAACTATTTTCCAAAGGGATTGCGCCAATTTGAACTCCTACCAACAGTATAAAATTGTTCCCTTTTCTCCACATTCTTACCACCATTTGTTGTTTCCAGACTTTCAGATAATAGCCAGTCTCTCATGGGTAAGATGATATCTCATTGTTGTTTAGATTTGCATTTCCCTGATAGCCAGGGAGTAGAAACATGATTTCCTGTGCCTGCTGGCCATCTGCATGTCCTCTTCAGAAAAGTGTCTCTCCAATTCGTCCTACCATTTTTGATTGGATTCCTTGTTTTTCTGTTACTGTGTTTTATGAATTCTTTGTATATTTTAGCTATTAATCTCTTGTCAGAAATATGAAATTCAAATATCTTCTTCCAGTTAGTAGATTGCCTTTTGATTTTGGCTATGTTTTCTTTCACTGTGAAGAAGCTTTTTGGTTTGATGTAGTTCCAGTTGTTTATTTTTCTTTTTGTTTCCCTTGATGCTGGAATCGAGTCCCCAAAGGCCTCTCTACAGCTGATGTCATGGAAAGTGTTACCCTATGTTGTCTTACAAGAATTTTATGGTCTCTGGTCTTATGTTCAAGTCTCTAGTGCATTTTGAATTAATTTTTGTGAATGGTGTTAGAAAGTGATCTAGCTTCATTCTTTTGCATGTGGCTGTCCAGTTTTCCCAACACCATTACTGAAGAGACTTTCCTTTTTTGATTGTATGCTTTTGGCTCCTTTGTCATAGATTAACTGCACATATGTGCGCGGGTCACTTTCTGTTGATTCAGTTCTATTCTACTGATATGTACCTCTGTTATTATTCCAGTACCATACCGTTTTGATCACTATTGCTTTGTATTATAGCTCAATGTCTGGGATTATAATCCCTCTAAATTCATTCTTTTTCTAATAATTGCTTTGGCTATTTGGGGTTTTTTGTTGTTCCATACAAATTTTATTATTTTTTTGTTCTATTTTCTGGAAATAAGCCCATGGAATTTTAATGGGGATTGAATTAAATCTGTATATTGCTTTGGGTAAGATGATCATTTTAATAATGTTGATTCTTCCCAACCATGAGCAGGGGTTGTTTCTATTTCTTTGTGTCCTCCTCTATTTCTTTTAAGAAGGACTTATAGTTTTCATTTTACTTCCTTTGTTAGGCATATGCCCACATGGGCATATTCTTTTAATTTCTGTTTTAAACAATGTAATTTTTGTGATATCATTTTCTTCTAGCATATTGTTTATACATCAAAATGGAATGGATTTTTGTGCATTGATTTTGTAACTTGCCATTTTGCCGTATTTGTTGATGAGTTTTAGAAGTTTTTTGGTGGAGTTTTTGAGGTTTTCCATAAATATAATGATGTTATCAGCAAATAATGATAGTTTTGCTTCCTCTTTTCCAATTTAGATTCCTTTTATTTCTTATCCTGCCTATTGCTTTGGTTAAGGCCTCGAGTATGATGTTAAATAGCAGCGGTGAGAGTGGACAGGCCTGCCTTCTTCCTGACCTTAGAGGAAATGCTCTCAATTTTTTGCCGTTGACCGTGATGTTGGCTATGTGTTTTTTATGTATGATCTTTATTATGTTAAGGTATGTACGTTTTATTCCCATTTTATGGAGGGTTTTATAATAAATGGGTGTTGGAAGACTATTCTTTTTTTATCTCTGAAAATCACCAAGTTCAATGCCAAACTTGGCTCTTCCTGTTTTCTGTCACCCTTCAAATAAATCTCACTTTTCTATTTCCTAGTAGTTTTAGTGAGGCTGATATATAGATTTCCTTTTGCTCTCTTCCTGCCATGAGGGGCCACATAGCCACAGAAAGCACACTCTTCTCTTAATCATGAAAACGCTGTCACACACATGCACAGTTTCTGTGCAAGGAATGCCCTTGCACAGGATACCCAAGGTTCAATACCCAAGGTACTGCATGGCATGCTCCAAAATTCAAGACTCCAGGAAGGAAAGCAGGTGTTCAGCATAAACCATATTGTTTACACAGTCCAGCCACACTGCTCCACCCTGATTCATTAACTGTTGGCTGGTACATCCTGACACCCCAGTTCTCACCAGCCAGCCAAGGGGCAGTCTTAGAAGCAGGCCTTTCGAAGCAGGGCAGTCTCAGACCTGCTGGGTTTACCCTTTTTACAGACCTTGTCTACTGAAGTTTTTATAACATACTCTTCTCTACATTCACTTTTCGCTTTGATTCATCCTTAGGACCTTCCACTCTACATCCATGCATACTAAAAGTTTTGGAAATAAGTGGAATGGAATACACACACACACACACATAGACACATACTTTACAGCTTTGTATTTTTTTATTTTGTTATCTGTTTCCCCATTAAAACTGAAGATGTTACTTGAGTAAAGGAATTGTACTCTAGAATTTCATTTGTTGTTTTTTTACAGCAGATTTAAAAATAACCAATAAAGAGATATATAAATATTCAATCAGTGTTGTACAATACTGATAAGTAACACTTTTTAGAATTTTTCAGCATAGAATTATAATCATTGCATGATTATGAGAAAGGAAAGGTTGAATCTTACTAATTGGGAAATATTTTGTGCCGTAGGTACATTCTTATACTAAGATAACTAATTTGGTTCTGTATTGAATTGTATTTTGAAGATGTGAATGAAGAGAATACAACTGGATTAGAATGGGTTAGGGTGATTCATTTTAAAACTGTGGAAAAATTACATATTTAGGAAAAATCTGAAAACACAATGATGATAGCCGTGGAACTCAGATTAGATTTGAAGGAAAAAAGACCTTGCTATATATTTTCTTTCATCTTCCTATAGACTGTAGTTCTATTCGTGATTCAGTGTTTATATGATCTTTGCAGAGAAGTTTTATACAGAACATCTTCCTTTAAAAACATGATAGAAATTAATCTCTGGAGTTTGGAAATAAACATTGTTTTTTTTTACATGGTCACCTTTCAAATGATTTCATGTCTGCTGATTAGAATTTTGGTATTAAAATTTGCTTATTGCTCTTTGGTACATTTGGTCTACCCTTTTGCTTTTAAATATTTTTTTTGATTGAAGTAACATAGGTGTATAACACTTTATGCGTTTCAGATGTTCTTGTCTACCCTTTTTGTATGTCGTAGGGAATAGTCCACAGAAAGCTGACGACAGGCTATAAGTCTTTGCAAGTCTCAAATCTATTTTGTCAAAAATTGGGCCACACCATAGACTAATAAACATGAATCAGATTGAAGGTTTTGTGAATCCCACTGACAAATTGAATGGAGGCTCCCAAACTGTAGAAACAAGCGGTCTTGTTTTTAATAATCTACTCAGTTTCTCAATCTTGAGAAAAAAAAAAAACAGAAATGGAGGTATCTTGCTCCCTGAATTCAAGTTATACTACAAAGTTACCAAAATCAAAACATGATGGTGTTGGGCTAAAAACAGATATATTGGAGTAGGTGAAGAGCCCTGAAGTAAGTTCACAAATTCATGAACAACTAATTTATGACAAAGGAGCCAAGAACATATAATGGAGAAAGGAAAGTCCCTTCAACAAGTGATGATGGGAACACTGGACAATTGCATTCAAAAGAATGAGAGTAGACATTCTGTCTTATCCCATTACATAATTAACTCAAAATGGATAAAAGACTTAAATGTAAGACTGGAAAACAAAACACAGAAGAAAACATAGGCTGTAGTCTCTTTGACATTAGCTTCAGTGATGTCTTTGTGGAGTCATCTCCAATGAAAAGGAAGATAAAAGCAAAAAATAAACACTTGGAACTACATTTAACCAAAAAGTTTCTGTACAGTGAAAGACAATCATTAACACAGAGGCAGCCTACTGAATGGGAAGAGATATTTACAAATCATCTAGCAGACAAAGGTTAATTTTCAAAATATATAAACAACTCAGACAACTCAGCAGCAAAATGAAAAGCTGATTATGAAATTGGCAGAGGATATAAATAGAGCTTCACCAAAGAAACCACATGATGGCCAACAGACAGATTAAAAGATGTTGTTTGCTTTTATCATCGGGAAAATGCAAATCAAAATGACAATGAGATTTTATCTCGCACTTGCTAGACAAGTTAGTGTTGGCAAGGTCCTGGAGAAAAAGACACGCTCACACACTTTCTTCGGAAGGTAAATTGGTAGAGTTTCTATGGAACACAGTATGGAGGTTCCTCTAAGAGTGAAACTAGACCTACCACATGACCTATCAATTCCATTTTTGAGTATTCGTCTGAAGAAAATGAAAACACTGTTACAAAGAGATATATGCTCCCATGTTCATTGCAGAATTATTCACAATAACTTAGATGTGGAAACAGCCTACCCAACTAATGAATGGACAAAGAAGATCATATATATACATACACTATGGAACACTACTCAGTATGAAAAAAGATGAAGTCTTGCTGCTATGGCAGAGCCTCCAGATGGCGAGAAGACTGGTAGCTGAGTACTCAAGTAGAGGAAAGCACTCTGTTGTACTGGCATTGACTCACGGGCATCGTTACCCAAAGCTGAGCAATGGGGTTTTGCGGGGGAGCTTCTTTTATACTCTGAGGCAAAGACCCACCTCCTTAGCTATGTGTGGTTTCTACTGGCAACCCTTGTCAGTTTATGTACAGCTGCTGAGTAGGGAGGATGCTCACATGTCCTTGGACGTAACTACTGCCTGCATAGTACCATGGGAAATTCCTGGCAGACTTAACTTTCACATTGGGGTCAGGGAAAGGGTTTTCTGCTGCATTGCCATTTTCAAAAACATGGTTGGACCTTCAGGTGATTAGGTTAAGTGAAGTAAGTTGTATGGAGCCAGACGAATACCATATGATTTCCTTTATATGTGGGAGGTAAAGAATCAAAGCAAACAAACAGAACCAAGCTTTTACAAACAGAAGCAAACATTTCACTTCCAACAGCAGAGTGGTGGTTGCCAGAGAAGGGGGACTGAGGGGTGGGTAGAACAGGTGGAGGGAGTTGATGAGTGGTTGGGGATGGAAACTAGACCTTTGGTGGTGGCCTGGTGTCACTTATACAGATGTTGAGGTGTGAAGCTGTACACCTGAAACTTAATTTTTTACAATAGGAGATGGTGGGTCAGCTTAGTGAGAAGAAATGACCAATTCATGGTGGTACAGCCAGAGCTTGGATAGCGCCCAGCTCTTTGATTCTTAGTCCAGCCTTTTTACTACTACTGCAGAACGCTTTTAAATTCCTTTGACTTGAAATTTTTAGAGTGCTAAGTGTTCATATTGGAAAAGAGGCATTACTTTATCTCATCAGTAACTTTAAAAATTTCGTGTATATCATTTTCTGAATGCAGTTCAGCAATGAGATCTGTAAAAGCTGAAAATTTTCTCAGTCTTCTTTCCCATCTGAAGGCTGGGAAATTCATGGTTAGGATTAGTAGGTCATGGGGTAGGGGAGGGAGGGAAAGAGAGAGAGAGAGAGAGAGAGAGAGAGAGAGAGAGAGAGAGAGAGAGAGAGAGAGAGAG